>NIVC01001095.1:300000-361116 GCA_002269645.1 Macrostomum lignano
GCCGGAGGAAGGGAGAGAGGAGAGGGAATAAAGAAGAGAGGAGAGAGGAGACAGGAGAAGAGAGGAGAGAGGAGAGAGGAGACAGGAGAGGAGGAAGGAGGAGAGAAAAGGAAAGAGAAGAGAGAAGAGAGGAGACGAGAAGAGAGAGAAAATAAGGAGAAAGGATATAATAAAGAAGAGAAGAGAGAAGAGGAGAGAGGAGAGAGGAGAGGAGAGAAAATAAGAGAGAAGCGAGGAAAGAGGAGAGAGGCGAGAAGAGAGAAGAGAGAAGAGAGGAAGAGAGTAGAGAGTAGATTAGAGAGAAGAGCGCTGAGAAGAGATTGAGCGGGCCGGATTGTTATTGTGAAGTTTCAAACGACCCGAGGGCCGGATGGAGGTGCTCTGCGGGCGGCATGTGACCCGGAGTTTGCCGACCTATTCTCTAACCCATAGGCTGCAACCCCTAACTAAGCAGATACTAACTATATCATCGCGATGTACGAGCTACTATTGCTCATACAGACGATTATTAAAGCTGTCTCAATCCTTAACACCATTATCCAGTGCAAAAGCCCATTGCCGTAGCCTGCGGCGATGTTGCTCAACAAATTGGCGCCGACTGGCGCAACCTGTACGCCCACCTGCCGATGGAGCCGGACCGGACGCGGTCAACGAGGCGACGCGACGTTGAAAAACTCGACATAATCGGCAACAGGCGCGACCTGCCGGAACCGGAGCTGGCAGCGCAATCGTTGGAACGCTGGCGGATGATGAACCCACAGAGCAAGCCGGAAGGACTGCTGCAGGCGCTGCGCAAGATTGAACGCGACGAGCTGGCGCAACGGGTTGAGCACAAGTTCAAGTATAAGAAGGCCTAATCAGCGTGTATAACTCGCGTGCACTCTTTATAATCCTGGTTAATTAGCAGAAATTTCAACTTGTAATCAAAAGCGAACGGCAATGTAAGAATTGACATATTTTGGGTCAGCTGGTGCATGCTGGGTTCATGCATAAGATTGCTACCGTTAATAGGAGACGCAATCAAGATATAAGTTGGTCTCTGCTTCAGGGAACATCATCTTTATAACTACGAGCTCGATATCACTTATACTTACTCAGGTATTCGAGTCGAGCCTTTTTATTACGATAAATCAACGATGCAGAATTAGGTATCTGTTGGTGAACTTCACGGAGATTGCTTTTTGTTGCATATCTTAAAACAAAACCCTTAACTTTATCATCTGCGATAGAATGTCAATCACTTTTTTTGTACTTTCGCCGGAAGTTGAATCGAATTATATTTATTTTTGTAATCAAAACATTATTTGCGTCGTGATTAAGTTTTAATGGCACATTTAACAGCTGTTACACCTATATAAATACATGCTATTATACTTCTGCAGTAGTTTCTGACTTATACTGATTTCTATATAAGCTTTATTTTACAAATAAGGCGCGCGTTATATTTCATTTTCACCTGCTTATGTAGAACAATATTTAAAGAATAATTAGCAAGCAAACACGTAACAGAAGATAATATTGTAATTGTCTATGGCTGGCCAAAACGTTCAAAGCATATGGCAACACCACAGATAACCTCTCTTGCTATATAGGCTCACACATGAATTTCGGCTGGCGTCTGTTATATAGTGGTCAGGTGACTTTTTAAGTGCATTTAAGCCCAGTGCATTTATATACAACGTCGAACGCTAAATTTGCTACGATCACCTCGCAGTGAGCAGCGCTTCGATGTCAGCCACTTGCACAGATTAATTTCAGTTTTAAAAAATCGTCAAACAACTGAAATGAGTACAGATAGCCAGCAGCAGAAGGCGATCATCGTCAAGACAGCGTTGGTCCCACGTAGGTCTGTCAGCTGCAGCGATCAGACTAAGCAGAAACCGGCAGTGTTGGCTCACGATTCAAGTCAGAAGCGTCAGCATAGACAAACAAAGCAAAGCTCAAAAAAATTACCGTTGAAAACTTCAAAGGTGGTACCGACTAACAGCAATTCTGAGGTCGCGTCTTGCGCAAAGGAAGCTTCTGCATCGCTCACCGACAAGTCCAAACGTGGCGCCGCCGAGAAGACCACCAAAGAGCGGCTAAAGGTGCTGGCTCTGCTAGAACCAGACGACGATTCGAACCGCCTAGTTCGAGAATATCCATTCAAGGCCAAGTCGTTGGAGTTTCGGATTAACTACGATAGCCTGTTGGCCAAGTCCTACGTTTGGGTGCCGCGTTCGCCGGACACTTTTCACGAACTGCTTGGCGTGTAAGGATTCCAGTCTAATGTCTTGCTATGATGTCTTGTGGTTATAATATGCAGTAATATTTTATGTAGGAAGACTTAGACTATTTTTTACCTTGGTCTTGGAGTTACTTTGAACAGGATATTGAATTCCCTGTGCAAATATTTCGGGTCAAAATTTTCATCCTCAGCGACTCTTTGTCAGCTAGCGCCGAAGTAGCACCCAGGAGCTTATTTGCGATGAAAAAAGTATTTTGGACGAATGAAAGTTTATTTTAGTCTTCGAATTTCAGAAATTCAGGCACTGCAAAATTTCAGGAAAACCTCTTTTAGTTGATAGTTAAGCAATAAACAGACAAACAGCAGCTGATAAAGAATCAGCCTGGCTAGCGGATATAAAAACTGTTACATGCACAAATTCGCACCACGATACAGTATTAGCCAAGCTGTGACTTTCCTTGGCTTCGACGAGGTTTCGATCGAATCTTCTCACAAGGCGACGTACTCGACTATTACCTGCAATGCGAAGCTATCAGAGACTGGCCTAGATCTGGAAGAAACTCGACTGTCACTGCTGTGGATACGACCCCCGGAGTACGCATGGAGTCAGCTCCGTGAGTGAGGTTTTGTTTCATTAAAATCATTACTCAATAGTTCGATTTAGAAACGGCTTATCAGAACGGTGATGTCTCTGTTGGATCCGTCCTATTATTGGACCTGAAATGAGAGTGGCTCAGGAGTTCGATGTACATCCATTCCAGATTCAATAAACCCAAGAGAGAAGCCGTAGCTCTGCTAAATCACTTAAATTTTTGACAAACATATATACGTTAACACCTTCTGTGCTTTACTCGCAGGTCATTGTTAACTTAATGGCATCAAAGTACTCATAGATAGTGGGGTGGCAGGTTCTATTTTATTTAACCCAAAATATTTTAGTTTGCTAGTAAGTTTAGCAAGATGCTATGTGTTGGGCACTAATTAGCAACACATCTAAAATTCACAAACGATAGGAAACTACATAGTCTATCGCCAAGTTGATTCATTGCACGACGGCATCATCAACAAGTGGCTGCTTATAGCCAACCTGCAAAACACGGACAAACGTACTCGGTTTAAGACCGCCGACGGTATCCTTTTCTCGTCAAAGTACTTCCTGCCTGAGACTATCAATCTGGGTCACATGCCGATGGACGAACTGATTAGCCTATTGGGTAAGCAAAAAAACGTTTTTTGGAGGCTTAGTGTTCAGAGACGCATCGGTGTTTTCCTTCAAAATTGGCTATGAGATCTTAGAAAAAAAATTGGATCAAATTTCGACTAATTCGACTGTCTGCTCCACGCCGCCAAAGATGACTAGTCTCTTTGCTACCGTATTTCTATTTGAGAGTATTATGCGCTCAAAAATCGGCCATGGGAGTGTTGACGGACTCGCTGGAACATAATGTTGATGAGAGAAGCACTCTCGAGTCTTGATGACCACAATCGCTGAAATGCTGGGGGCTCTTGGGGGAAGTGCTGCGATGTCAATCCGCATGAGGGGATTGCTGAGATGCCGACGGTCAATTGGAAGAAGTTTACGTACGCCAAGCCAAAGTCAGATCAAAGGGAGAGTTAAGGTTAAGCAATGGCTTAAAGGGATGCTTTGATGCCAAAGCTCAAAGGGGATCTTAGGCTAGATAGCTGGCTTTTAGGGCTGATGCAATTGTTTGCTTAAAACAGAATTTTTCTTAGGATACAAAAAATAACGACTGTACAAGGTCATAACCTACATGTAGTTTATTCAAACATTTTTATTCGATACTTTGTTGCCTCCCCAATGGGGGCACAGATGGCTAGTTTGCGTTGAATCGGACTGAACTGTCCAAAGACGGCATAGGGAGTACTGGCTGCTCAAGCTTCGTACACCCTCAGAGGCACAAACTTAGTGTTTAGTAGAGTTGTGACGACGCTGTGCCTGCAGTCTTGAAAGATTATTTGTAAGGACGAAGGTAAGGATTGAGATAAAATAAAAATGCACGTTGGAATTAATACGTGTATGAAGATTGTCATGCATATTGTTGAGCGTAGATTTTGGTTTAGGAATTGTGAATGAAGAAATAACGTATCTTAAAAATAGCTCGTATTTGTTTAGTTGATGATACTCCGACAGACAAATAAGCAGACGTTGACCTTGTTCAATGTATTCATTGTATTACGTCATCGGATATGTAAGCACCTATGATAGCATGTTTTTCTTTCACTTACTGCAGATAGATAATGATTAGACAATTTTTTAAATGTCTCAATTTTTAATTTATTTTAGCCGCTTCTGAAGGCACATACATCGTCAAGGAAGTACGGTACGTTAGCATTGATTTTGTCACAACTACTTTTGAAGAAATGTTGCATACTTAATTTTAATCTGCTTGCCTCATTCAGTGGCACAAAAGGTCGGAATATGCGGCTGCTACGCCTCGGTGGTGGCAGCACCGGCGGGCATCGCGACCTTCTCGAGATGCTGAAAGGTTCCGGTCTGCTGGAGCACCGGCTATCCGATGTGATCCTACAAAAGTACATCGAGCGACCGTTGCTAGTTGACAAGCGCAAGTTCGATTTTCGCGTCTACATGCTCATGGTGAACGCTTGTCGTCGGGAGAAATCTGGCTCCAGATCGAAGGCTTTCTACGTCTACTGGCACCCCGGCTTTCTAAGACTGTGCATCATGGCCTACCAGCGCGACAGTGGAGACCTGCTGTGCCACCTCACCAACCAGCACATACAGATGAACAGCGTCTTGTACGATCGGGTCAAGGAGACCACAGTGTGGGAACCGGACGAGCTCAATCAATATTTTAACAGTCGGGGCAACCTGCCGGCTAAGAACTACGTTCGTGACATTATCTATCCGAAGATTGGCGCCATTATTGGCTATCTGGGCGCCGCGTTCGCCGAGAGTCTCAACGACAATGCTATTAAAGCTAACACATTTAAGGTTGGTGTGTTTAACCAATTTATAATTATGCATGCATCTTGGTTAACACAAAGTTTACTTCAGTTTTTTCTCTTCGAAGGATATGAGTGCTGACATGACTACAGACCAAGCGAGCAGCATTTAGTGACGAGCATATCCCCGAAACTTCATTCCTCCGAAACGTCACATCTCCGAAACTTCATATCCCCGAAATTTCATATCGCTGAAACTTCATATCCCCGAAACTTCATATCCCCGAAACTTCATATCCCCGAAACTTCATATCCCCGAAACTTCATATCCCCGAAACTTCATATCCCCGAAACTTCATATCCCCGAAACTTCATATCCCCGAAACTTCATATCCCCGAAACTTCATATCCCCGAAACTTCATATCTCCGAAACTTTATATCCTCGAATATTCATATATCTGCAAAACTGCATATCCCCGATACTTCATACCCCCGAAAATAAATATCTCCGAAACTTCATATCCCCGAAACTTCATATCCCCAAAACTTCATATCCCCGAAACTTCATATCCCCGAAACTTCATATCTCCGAAACTTTATATCCTCGAATATTCATATATCTGCAAAACTGCATATCCCCGATACTTCATACCCCCGAAAAGAAATATCTCCGAAACTTCATATCCCCGAAACTTCATATCCCCAAAACTTCATATCCCCGAAACTTCATATCCCCGAAACTTCATATCCCCGAAACTTCATATCCCCGAAACTTCATATCGCCGAAACTTCATATCCCCGAAACTTCATATCGCCGAAACTTCATATCCCGAAACTTCATATCCCCGAAACTTCATATCCCTGAAACTTCATATCGCCGAAACTTCATATCCCCAAAACTTCATATCCCCGAAACTTCATATCCCCGAAACTTCATATCCCCGAAACTTCATATCCCTGAAACTTCATATCGCCGAAACTTCATATCCCCGAAACTTCATATACTGATACTTCATATCTCCGAAACTTCATATCCCCGAAACTTCATATCCCCGAAACTTTATATCCCCGAAACTTCATATCCCCGAAACTTCATATACTGATACTTCATATCTCCGAAACTTCATATCCCCGAAACTTCATATACTGATACTTCATATCTCCGAAACTTCATATCCCCGAAACTTCATATACTGATACTTCATATCTCCGAAACTTCATATCCCCAAAACTTCATATCCCCAAAGCAACAACCTCACTCTTTGAGGCCACTTTAGACCGCCCAGTTTTATTTTCCAACGTTTTAAATTCAACTTCTCCTCCCCACCTCGCAGTTGTTCGGTGTTGACTTCATGGTTGACAGTCGTCTATCAGTGCAACTACTAGAGGTCAACGATCTGCCGTCTTGGCGCCGTCAGACTCGCATTCTGGCCAAATTAAAGACCGACCTATGGCGGGAAGCCGTTGCCCTGACAGTGGAAACTGTGGCCAAATTTCGGCAGAAACAAACGCTGGAGCCTCTAGTTAGCCGGTGCAACTTTCGGCTGGCGCACTCTTCAGAGGATCCTACGCTGCTAGCGAACGCTATTGCCACATTGTTCCATTAAGTTTGCACATGGTACTAAAATCTTGGTAACAACCAATTGCATTGGCTCAATGAGCTGTCCTAAAAATCTGATATAGCATCACTGTTCACTTCACGAAGTTTGGTTTCTTGAGAAATGATGCGATAGTAATAAGAAAGCTCTTGTCGAAACGACAATGAAGAAATCGCCAACCAATTCTTGTATTCTGTTTGTGGCTTTGAAAACGCCTTCACGATGTATCATTAGTAATGGTCTTGAAAATAGGTCAGCTTAAACTTAAGCACCCGAAGAAAAGATCCCGACCAAACCGACTGCAATAGACAGCATGCCGAACCAATCGACTGGAGACATCGCGCATCCAAGCCCCTGGGCTCCCAGGAGATTAATGGGATAAAATGAGGATTTTATTAGTGTTTACTGCAGTCGATGTGATCCCCTTTAAAGGTAGTGCTGTCTAGCTGCATGAACATATATGAGGGTTGAATAAGCGCGCACCAAGGCAAGGGCGCATGAAAAACGTCGGATGCGTTGGAAAAGTGCGCATTGGAAAGCGCACAGTCCGGGGTTTAAGCATTTGCCGGCAGTGACAGAAGCGCGCATGCAAACTGGCGGGCAATGACATAAAAAACCCTAATTCCACCCGCAATGATATAAGAGGGCTATGCTATGAAACTGTGGCCTGCTCACATGAGCAGCCAGTCTTTGTGCCGCCCGCCTACATGCATGAGCAGCCGCTTAAATGTGGCTCCAATGCTGGAGTTTTATTGTCCAGTACCGGGTTTCGGTTTCGGCACCGAAAAAGTGCAAATAACTCTATTGGACGACTTTCTGGCCCTCTGGGACCGGCGAAAATCCACCCAGGGTAACGAAATCTGCGTTTTAAAAGCTCACCAATAAGTCAAGGACCACTTTAGTATAGCAAAGATCGTGTAAATTACTTCACGAGACCGATTTCATGGAAAAATATACTGGGGACATAGGAAAAGCTCTTTTCTTGTATCACATAATCAATTATCATATTACTACGAGCGTATTATTTTAATTTAGCATGGACATTGAACAGCATGATACTCTATTATATTTGATATTTTATATAGCTGTGTACATAGTGAAGTTGTATGCACTAACTATGTATGCATTGAAATGGAATTATACCTATAACAATGGCTGAAGAATATCTACATGCAAAATTTTTATTAAAAATATACTTGATTAGGAAGAAAAAACAAAAAAGTTACACTATAGCATTTTGCAGTCAAGTTTGAACTGCGGGCATTCAAATTAGACGCTTGACCAGATCTCACTGCTGGCACAAATGCTATCTATGGCCTAGACAAAATCACACTGGTGGGCACTCAATTTAGACAAGGGGCATTCAAATTAGACAAGTTCTCAGGCGCATTGGCTGGGCAATTCAAGATCGTGTTGCGTCTGTTGTCAGACAATCATTCTGTGAACCCTGAACTATGAAGATAAGAACAAGTTATAACAAAGTAAGCATGTGTGAACAAACAAAACAGGGTGCTCAGCACATCAATGAACAAGAGTCTCACAAGAGTCTCATCTGATAGAGAATTCAAACGATGTCTTCATTTGCCAGACAGCGTGGGATGAAGCGGAGCGTGTGCTGATACCAGTGAACGCACTTCAGTGGAGTCACGTCATCCATCGCGATTTCCCCGCACCTCTGCAGCACCATCAGTCTCCATTGAACGGCAGTCATGTCAGGAGGCGGAACAGCCAATTCTCTCTGAACTTCAGGATTGGACAGCTGCCTCTTGACTGCTGATTTAAAGGCACTGTGAGCCAGTTCAACTGGGTTCAGGAAAGGAGAGTAAGGTGGTAAGATCTTCAGTTCAATTCGACCAACCCACTCCTCCGGGATTTGCAATCGTCCGTCGTGGATTGTCCATGGTCTTTCTCTCTGGCACACATAGACTTTCCGCTGCTTGTCTAATTTGAATGCCCGTTGTCTAAATTGAGTGCCCGTCAGTGTGTTTCAGTTTGTGCCACAGACATAAAGTTCTGCTTGACTTGGGGACGGATTCTGAAATTTGGCTCTTCCCTTCTTGTCTAATTTGAATGCCCGCAGTTCAAACTTGACTGCAAAATGCTATAATCCAATGAGTATCTAAAACTTCAGGCTTATGAAATCCAAAGAAAACAATATGAAAATGAAACTCACGACACAGCTACACAAGATCCGATCTTGATCTTTCCTGTTTCCACAGTGTATGGTATTTTTTCATGAAATTGATGGCTTTCAAAAAAGTACACATCTTTCAGTTTTACATCCTGTTATACTACAGTGGTCCTTGCAATAAATGCGACAGGAACGCCAAGTCGGTAGTGCTCGGGGCGCCAAAGTTATGTCTGTTTGTGCAAGCACAGACGCTTCTACTTAAATGCGATCATTATAGTAGAAAAAATACGAAGCATTTCATTATTGACCTTTGCTGAAAAATGAACTGGTGTCTGCAATATTTTAACCCAATGAGTCCTCCAGAGACTGGTCCAATATCGCGCCTCAAGAGGGCATGTTAGAGTTTGTATGGATCGAGTTGTTGTGGTGCAGAATTACACCGGAAAAATTTGTGTTCTTGAGCAAGACACTTCACTCTGCATTGCTTCAGTTCACCCAGCTGTAAAATGGGTGCCAGCATTAGCTGGGGTAATTGAGGGTGTTTGTGGCGACCTCCCAATCCTTGGACTGAACAGCCGTACGCAGCCTTCAGATGCGCCGCGCAATAGCTGCGGCTGAGCTGTCGGTTGCACATCTGGTCCAATTGGGGCAGGTGTAATAATAAAAAGGGACAGAAACCGGCACTGGTAGTGTCCACACTACTCCCCAATTTCTCTAAATAACTTTAAAAGGCCACAACTGAGTATAAAATGTACATTTTCACTTTGATTTTTAGTCCAGGCATAGAGGACTTCTTGTTGAACCGGAATGAGAAAACAAGACATTAACAGTTCACTCTGCATTGGGTCAACTTAGAGTTGACTTAAGAGACTATTATTTAGAATTTTTTGGGCATGTTTGCTATTTGAACTGAGGAGAATTGGCTCAATAAAGGGTACCGCGCTCTCAAGTGACGCTGTACATTGAATAAAATAAAAGTATGAATACAATTACTTAAATACAAATTCTCAAAGGAACGAGGACATGTACATTATTTTTTTTAAACTCTGACCATGAATAGCTCTGATTTCTACTTGTTAGTAGGCTGTTCTGTTGAATACCTTATAATATGTTTTCTACTCCACCAGTTCCAGAAAGAACTTGAATCAGTGCGTTTTACAAGCTAATAATTGGTTTTGACAGGTGCTTCAGTCAGACCGGCGATAGCTCAGTTGGTAGAGCGGAGGACTGTAGAGTGCAAATGTCGATCAGCAGCGATCCTTAGGTCGGTGGTTCAAATCCGCCTCGCCGGAGAACTTTTTTTCTGAGAATTTGAAATAGTATACTGCGTTTCAACTTGCAATACTGTCATTGTTAAGCAGTTTTTTAGGGGCTTTATTCAATTAAAACTACCAGTCAGTTTTTTACGTCCAGTGTGTCCAGTGATGGACTCTGACGTCTCTGAGCGAGTATTGGTGTCCAGTGATGGACTCTGAGTGAGTATTGATGCCAAGTGATGGACTCTGAGTGACTATTGGTGCCAAGTGATGGACTCTGAGTGACTATTGGTGCCAAATGATGGACTCTGAGTGACTATTGGTGCCAAGTGATGGACTCTGAGTGAGTATTAGTGTCCTGTGATGGACTCTGAGTGAGTATTGGTGTCCAGTGATGGATTCTGAGTGAGTATTGGTGCCAAGTGACGGACTCTGAGTGAGTATTGGTGCCAATCGATGGAGTCTGAGTGAGTTGGGTTACAATCGATAGATTCTGAATGACTATTGGTGCCAAGTGACGGACTCTGAGTAAGTAGGTTTTTGCCTTATTTATTTAGTGCTCAAATAAATAATCAAGGAAGACGGTTTATGTAATTATCTAGTCCTCGACAGATGTCATCATGGTGTTTGTTGAATAATTTATTACGTTTCGCTACGAGTGTTTTGCTTAATTCTTGCCAGATCACAGCTTCTGATTGAGGTTTTATTGAGTATTGTTTTACTTTTTCCGTCAAACCGGAATTTTGTGCGTCTGCAGTGGCCATGCACACCAAAGCGTTGCAGTGTCCCCAGTTCGCAGCCTAGATGCACGGACAGTACGTTGCCATGACGCGCAGATCGCAGTTTCTGACGCAACAGGTGCAGTACAAACCTTCACGTCTGCGCCAGTAGGAATAGCTTTTGCGAACTGCAAGTAAAGTACAGGGAACGGCCGGGAAGATTCTATTTTTTGTTTGACCGCACCGTGGGACAAATTGTAGCCAAATCGAGGCCCTGTCACCAAAACAAAAATTGCGTCCCATCTCTGGCTCAAAAAAACTACTCTTCTTCTTATAGTCTGTGTTCATTTTTATGCGTGAAAATTTTTGGGATTTTATTTTGAGAAGATGTAGTCAGGAGGCTAGGCTTTCGAGCGACTGTCCGAGATCGCTGCCCTCTCCTTATGTCAATACTGGTGTGAGGTATGCAGCATCCCCTAGGCTGTCTCCTAAGCTGATCCGTGGTTACTCGTCCCAGAAATTGTTCAAGACCCATGCAGGCCTGTTGGATCCGTCCAGGGCTTTGGTCGAATTTAGATGCTTGACAGATTTAGGTACCGGATCCAATGCTTAAATTCTATTTTGATGGGCTGAGAGGCTACAAAATAGCCTGGTTGCTAGCGTTCTCCTTGCTTGTTGGGTGTCGGGCCAGACTTGAGGATTAATTTTATCATACCGCTTCCTTTTTAAGTAGTCTTACCGGACATGTATAAAGGGCCACTCGTCTACAGAGACGCTCAGGGATTAGCCTTCTCGCTCCGCTTTCCCCTCTTGCACCACCCAGCAGAAAAGCCAAGGCAAAGCAAAAACCAATACTAGCAAAAATCACCTCTGGTGCTTCGACTCGCACTCTCTTGTCTTAAAGCATGGCAGTACCGTTCGCAGAAGTTGGTAAACATATCAGTCAGCGCAGTACCGCAGATGCCGTCAGTGCGCCTCACTGGTCCGAATGAGCAGGGATGGTAGGACACCTGCTCTTGAAGAGCAGCAGGGTCGTAGTACTGTTGGGCATCCGTGCCAGGGAGCATCAGGGCCGACGCAGACAACAAAGCCAGCAGCAAAACAAGCTTCTTCGACTGTGGTCCATGGATAGTTCTTGGCCTTCTAAAAGCATTACGACGTGACCTGACAAAAAAAAGTAAAATATGAGCATCATATTGGAACAACTTGTGTTGACTGGGCCTCCCACAGTACTCACTGAATATTCATGCTTTGTCTAACAAATAGCAAGCCTCAGATATGGTATTTCGCTGCCGTGATACAGAGAAAAGGAATCCGATTTGGAGTAGAATTACGAGTTTAACGCCTGCAATCACTTCCAAGACATAGCAGGATCTATATAGACGGATACACAGCCACCCCGCAGCTGGTATCTCGCATTTTTGGCAAATCAGGACGAATTCAGAGTGAGATGGGTGTGCAGCTGTGTCTGCTGCTTTCCCAAGAACCGAGTCCGTGCTCAGAACTAAAATAGTTTTATTCTGTAAATTTGTTATTCATGTCTGGAAATAATTCTATAATTAATCGTCGTAAAAAAACCTATAGTCTCTGCTTTGCCCGCAGTCAAAACAAGTTGTTAAAAATTCTTGGCAAAATAACGAACAGGTACATGTAGTTTAGTAAATACACAACACTTACATTTTCACGAACTTCCGTGCTAAATTAAAGGGTTAAAGCCAAGGCCAGCAAGGCGGTGCTGGCAGTCTAATTTATATTTTTTTCCTGTCTTTGCTTTTGTTATCTGCATTCTCCATCCTTAGTCTTAGAGATTGTCTATAACTAATCGCAGTCAACTTTTTAAAGACAATAGAAGAAAGGTGGAAATCAGGATAATCATGCAAATATCTCCGTTCCGCCCACCTGTATCGCCATTGAATCACTCTGAGCTGAGCAGTCACGAAAGGTAATTTAAATGTCTCTATGAGTAGTAGTTGCACGATAGAATTGTTGGATTGTCGCTGTGGCTTAAGAGTGTGTCTGTTAGAAAAGTTCCACCCATTTTAAGAAGTGTTGGTCGCGTTACTCGTTACTAAAGTGGTAACGATCGTTACTTCTTGGACTTTTTTCCCGCTACCGTTACTCGTTACCCATGAATTACATTAGACCATTACCAAATAAGGAAAAAGAATATAAAAATGCACGGTATACAAACACATGTTCAAATTAAATACAAGTAAAAGTCTCTGTGTAAAGCCCAAAAATGCTGCAAAATACTGTAAAATGACTATACTACTACTGTATGTACTACTACACTAGCTACTACTACTGGTATAATACTACTACTTCGACTATACAACGAGCGTACTACTATTGCATTTGAGGTATTAAAACAAATATATATTCGAATTTCTGTATAAATAAAACGAAGTAAAACAAACACTTAAAAAAGACAAAAGTCAAAAGCTCACCCAAGGACCACTAGAAGTTACCGTTGTAAGGGATTCCACCTTATGAGCTTAAGTTTACATAATAGTCCCTAATTGTCCCCTTTCTTGTTCTCTCCTATCCCAGGTCCAATTTTTGTGTGTTTTTGCCAAATACAGCTTCATAGATTACTCGGGCTCCACTTTATGAGCTTAAGTTGATAGGCCCTTTGCAGTGAACCCGCTTCACCTTGCAGAAGTTTCTGTGACAAAAAGATGACAAATAAATGAAACAGCGCAAAAGTAATCGAATCAGGTAATTTTACGACGTAATACTAATAGCTCATTATATGACGACGTTCATTTTTTACAATTTTCGGCATTGCAGACTTATAGCATTGAAAATAAAAGTTGTTTTACAAGAGAAAAGTACAATTCACGTAGCTTCTGGTATTTTTGATAGAATTGGGATATCAATTGAGCTAATTGATGTGCGCGTATTCAATCATATTTTTAATCTAGTGTACTTGAAGGTAGACATCGATGCTTTAACTTTTAAGCAAAAAAATTTAATGGTGCTTTAGCTTTATAATCACAGGTGTCTTGGATACGTACGGTTGGTTGTTCGAGTTACTCGCGATAAAATAAATAATAATTGTCAATAATAGCTGGCATTAATTATGCTACAATTCATACCTTCTAATTGCCAATTGAAAATAAAATCTTCATAGTCTATTGTTATCAAGTCGTAAATCGCATTCGAATAATCAAGCTTTGTTAAATTTCTTTGATTCAGGGCGACGCCGACATTGAAGCTGCTTTGTAGGCCAACAGACAGGTGATGGCGACAGCTATGGACGGCGTTAGACTCGTAGCGTCTGTGCTCTCCTCTTCAATTATGCCCATGCTCACCTTCTCAACTCCCCATTTATTGAGGCACTCTTCTTCCTTGCAACACTTCCATTCTCCGCCTTTGCATTGCGCCTCGTCCAAGCACTTGGTCTCCTGGGTTTTGAGGTTGATGGCGCATCGCTTCGGCTTGTTGCACGGCTGAATTGTGTCGTAGACACTGGATTTCTTGCCCTTGGACACGTAGCAGTTGCTCTGTTTCTTGATGTCATCACCGGTGTT
Source organism: Macrostomum lignano (assembly GCA_002269645.1). NCBI lineage: Eukaryota > Metazoa > Platyhelminthes > Macrostomidae > Macrostomum > Macrostomum lignano. Next base: position 314,391 of record NIVC01001095.1, read on the forward strand.
GCATCGATCTGAACTGCAGCAATCCAACTCGTTCCAGCTCAGGTCCGTCTTCTTGGCCGGACACTCTACCGCGCAGTCGTACAAGTACCTGCCATCTAGCTGGTTGTTGTTGCAGTTGGTCACGGCGCTGTTGTTCTGGTCTTTGTAGGGCTTGATGATGATGCGACAAGCTCTGGCCAGCGGACCGCATTGCACCTCGTGTGGCGTTGAGCCAACCTCAGTTTTGAAGCACTTCAGGCCAGCCACCGGATGAAACATGAGTTGCATGATCAGCAACGGAAGGCAGCACGCAAATGCGACACTGATTGCAGCGTGGGCGTTCATTATTCGAATTTCTGTCTGTCTTCTCAATCCGAAATCCTAGAATGGAGCAGAAATTAATTCTATTTTGATTGCTTTTAACTCTTCAAAAGAGCCAAAGAGCTTACAGAGATTTTGCCGAACTGTTTTCGCTCCCTCACTCCGAGGGTCGGTTAGGACATAGACATTATAGTGGAGTGGAGTAAAAGGCTGACATAGACTGTCAATGCAGTTTAAAGTGCTTCTTCGCTTTGCCATTTAGTCAGATCGAAGCGAAATTGAGCTCGAATATGCATGTATGCGGCGAGATAAAGCGATGAAGATGTACTTCTTAAGTCTCATATTTGAGCATCTGAATATAGCTAACAAGTGTCTTGTTTTATCCATGAATGCGCCCTAAAAATGTTGTTAAGAAATCAACTACGCGTTTAGGAATTTTTGCTTGGGTCTTTTAAACCACGGACTCTGAAACAATTTTTGTCTCTGTTTTCATTCTTCTTCCAGCTCAAAAACAAATCAGGTCATTCCGTTATGAATTGGTATTTCGGTTTGTCTATCAAAAGTCTGCAAGCTGGCGTTATTATAATAGCGCTTCCAAGTTGCGATATCGGGTTATAGAGGTTCGGTTCATTTATTGAAGCATCGATAAGATTCAATGCATCTACGATGTACAGTGAATGTACATCCCGTAGCTATATTGGCCACCACCCCTATTTCTACAACACCCCCAATTAACGACGCATAAAATTATATGGCTCCAATTCACCTGTCCAGGTGCACTCAGAATTTCTCCAAGTTAATTACTAACGATCACTCCAATTACAGTCAGGCCGGCGATAGCTCAGTTGGTAGAGCGGAGGACTGTAGAGTGCAATCAGCAGCGATCCTTAGGTCGGTGGTTCAAATCCGCCTCGCCGGAGATCTTTTTGTTTTTCTTGATAATATATTATATTTTATTTTTTACTTTCAAAGCTTCTCAAAACTTAATGTAGTTTGGCACGATGGACAACTTAATAATGATAATAATTCCCACAACCAGTCTCGGAGCCTGAGCAATTCCGCCCCCATCCTCGCTGATTCTTGAGCACATCCAAGCGCGTAGTCTCTGTGCCCTTGGTGAAGTTGGCTCACAAGTGTGAATCGCATGATACCTCCCGGGCCAATGATCCGTAAACAAGCCTGAAATGAATGCATCCCAAGCATTTTTTATAAATCGAAATCAATCCTAGCGTTGCATAGCAAAAAATGAATTTTTACATCGTGTTTTGAATATTTTGACTCTTAAAAATTGCACGTAATGCAATACTTTCTACTAATTATAAGTAGGCTAATGGATTTTACTGCCCTATATAAATTGTTAGTCGGGACTAGACTGATTTTTCACTAGAATAGAATATTTATTTAATTGGCATTCAATAATGAGTTTGGCCAGGTGTTTCAGTCAGGCCGGCGATAGCTCAGTTGGTAGAGCGGAGGACTGTAGAGTGCAATCAGCAGCGATCCTTAGGTCGGTGGTTCAAATCCGCCTCGCCGGAGAACTTTTTTTGCAGCCCTATTGTTTGACTTAATCGGATATTTTTACCAGTTGTACTTTGATTTAATGTTGTACTTTTATACATGCATCGCTAAGGGTGAACTGGTAACTCGCGGCCGGCCATAGACAGTAATGTAGCGGCTGGTCCCAACTGGCTTATCATTGAGTACTCGCAATGAGTACTTACATCGTCAACTTGCTTTGTAAAGAGTCTCGACAAGACTCCGCTAACTTATTTAGTGTTCAGCTCGTGATTGCTGGTTTTATTTGTAAAAATAATGGACGAAACAGTGGCTCAGTTGCAGCCGCTGCAGCAGCAGCAACAACAACAGCAGCAGCAGCACAAGTCAAGTTATCAAAAGCTGCTTTTCCAGTCGTCGCCTCAAGATCCAGCTGAATCGAAATCAGATTTTTTACTAAGCCGCTATGAGAGCGCCGCTGTTCAGTCCGACACCACAGAGATGGGCTCCGACACAGATAAAGAAATTCTGCAAACGGATTCTGAATCCGATATTCAGTCAGAAAATGAACCTGAAATTCAATCTGAAGAGACAATCTCGCACGAGCCTGATACTGAGCGGCAAACTGAAGATCCTGAAGCAAAACCTGAGACCGATATGGAAGATCAGCCTCGGGAGCAACCAGCAGCAGAATCTCCAAAGTCTCAGCATGATGAAACTTTGCCAGAAGCTTCAATGAAAACTTTGGAAGTACCAGAAGTACTTTTTGACGACAATGGGGCTGTTGAAGCGATTCAGGAGGATGAACTAGATCAAGAAGCAACGCATCAGATGACTTCCGGTAAAGACGCGCCGGCATCTGAAGCAGAAGAGCAACCAGAGCATAACCAAGAGGAGCTGTCTGAGGCCGAAACTAATGCTGAACCTGACTGTCAACCGGAAGTTCAACCGGAAGCAGAGATTCAGCAAGAAGCTGAGCCGGCAGAACTACGAGAAGTCGAACCGTGTGAGCAGGAACAAATAGGAAGTGACGATGCAGCAACAAAGCATGCTGTAGAAGAAGCAGAAGAAGAACAAATAAGAGAACAATTTGAAGGCAATCCAGAGTCTGGTTATACTGAAGCACAAGCAGAAGCTGAGGAACAGCCAGAAGTTTCACCACTGGAAGCGGAACGGGAAGCAATTAAACCGGAAGAACTGCCCGACGCTCAACAGGCAGAGGAAGAGCAACAAGCAAATCCGACTTCTCAACCGGACGCCCAGTCTAATGCTGAAATCGATGCCCAACTGCCCAGCCAGCTGCTGCAGCACCGAACATCCCGGCAGGACTTCATCATCCCGCCGGCTTCGAGAGTCATCCGACCTCAGCAACCCAGCTGCAAACTGACTATGCTATCGTCGCTTAGACGAACGTCAAACGTATCGTCGCGGAGCAGTACCGTGCTGAGCTTGCCCTATCCTATTGAGCAGTGCGGCGCCGACATGCAGAGAGCGTTTCCCGGCCAGATCGGTCGCTACTATGTCACCAATGCGTACTGCTATGCCTACGCCTGCAACCGGATGTCGTGAGTGGCTTTTAGTAAAGTTGCAAAGCGTTTCATGCAAAGCTCCTACATCAGGGGGTCGCCATCACAAACCCGAAGAATCACAAACCCGAATGATATACTTCATCTGCAGTCTCATGCAAAATAGTAACTAATTTTTAATGAGAGAGTGATTGGGTAATGCAAAAATGGGATGTCAACTTTCAATCCAAAGCAAGGCTTCAGACTAAACCAGCTGGAATCGAATACTGATCGAACTATTTTACTAGAAACGCCCAGACATCTCATAAGTGCCTCCTTTTTTTCTCAGTAAGTCTGATCGACTAGAAGTCTGGCAACTTCTAAAAGCTTTAACAGAAAATTTCAAATCAGAAATTGATGTTATTGTAGTTAACTATACGCTTGTAGTTATAGTTAATAACCGCGATGGTAAAAGTAGACATAATAAGGTAAGAGAGGATTTCTCACACGAACTTAATCGATTGTAGTTGCTTCGAACTCTCATGTCGTCTAGCTTTTTCAATTCCCCATCTTTTAGGACACAGGATGTGTAGTTGCCTCTCCAAGGGCGTACTTACGTCGTGAGACACGGTGAATATTGCATCCTAAGCTGGTAGTAAAATGGTCCGACCAGTTATCGATTCCAGCCGATGTAGTCTGGAGCATTGCTTTGGTTTCTATTCCAGTGCATCTAGTTGACATTCCTTTTTGAATATGTCTTTTACAGCACCCACTCTGAACAATTTGTGTCCTTGAGCAAGACACTTAACTCTGCATTTCTTCAGTTCACCCAGCTGTAAAATGGGTGCCAGCATTAGCTGGGGTAATTGAGGGTGTGTGCGACCCCCCAGTCATTGGACTGAACAGCCGTATGCAGCCTTCAGATGCAGTGCGCAATAGCTGCGGCTGAGCTGTCGGTTGCACATTCGCCTAATTATGGCAGCTTTAATCAATTGTTGTCGTTAATATTATTAATATTAAACAATCCACTCTTTAGTTCAATCTCATAAACTCTCAGGGTGTCAAACTATTATCGTTCCGTCCAGGGGTGTTTATAGCTTAAAACTTATAGTCTACGAATATCTTTGGCTCAAACAAATTCAAACTTCATCCCAACCAGCATTGAGATGGCCGCCGAAAGCATGGGCTTTGAGAAGCGCGACTTTTGGGGCGAAGTTCGACCACCAGATGGCGAGAAGAAGCAACAACAACAACAACAGCAGCAGCAACAGCAGGAACAGCAGTCGCAAGAATCTGTTGTCTCGGGGAAAAGCATCGAAAGACGGATGGACGATTTGGAGCGAGACTTGTTTCGAGATCCTCGGCTGACCCTGATGATCATAAAGCCGGACCGGATGAACTGGAACAAGTTGGGTACGCCGTGACTGATTCTCTAATTCAACCGATGCACCTATACTAGAACGATAGAATAGTGATCTACACTAACAATTTTAGTGGAACGTACCAGTAGCACTCACTGTCTAAAGTTGAAAAAATGTGCGTTAGGATTAGGGTTAAAAAGAGTAGGGGTTAGGATCAGCAGTTTATTTGTGACAGACACTTCTTCTTAGGAAGCTTGTAGTTAGCATATAGCAGTTTTACATCAGCTGCGATAGAAAATAAAATCTATCGTGCGTATATTATTTAGAGTAATTTTATTACAAAAACTTCTTAAAAAATGACTAAGCTCGACGAATGACGAGCTCAACTTTTGCCACCTCTTGGATGTGGCATCCACCGACATAAGAGGCTGGGAGACAGGGGCGCTCCCCAAGAGATAGGGGCGCTCAGTAAGAGATAAGGGTGCTCATAAAGAGACAGGGGCGCCCACCAAGGGACAGGGGTGCTCACCAAGGGACAGGGGCGCCCACCAAGACACTAAGACACCCTCTTGGGGTTGTAATCTCCCACAAATCAAGCTTCCTACGTACGCCGCTGTCATTAGTTGTGTCATATATACTTCATAAATATCTCCACTTACACAGGTAACTGCCTAGTATTTGAGCGCTGCCATCCGCACAGGCACTACATAGCCGATAAGTGGCAAATGTTTCTCACTCTGCGTCGCAGTTCAACCCTGCGTCATATGCAGATGACCACGGCCAGCGGTAAACCGTTCGATTTCAGGTGGTTCATATTGTATACTGCCAATCCTGGATACTATCAGCGCGACCTGATGCAATACCTTGGTGAGCAATGCTATGCATATTTATTCTGATTGATGTATTGCGCAATCATTAAAGACAGTACTAGAAACGTCCCGCACCATTCTCTACGATTTCAGATTCGCATCCTGGTATTTACATTTTAAAAAGAACCAAGTAAGTTTTCCGGGTGATACTGTGAGTTTTTATTTAATGCTTTGATTCTTCAATTCTGCCGTAAACGCATCCGACACAAGCCGTGCGTTCATGCCGTAATTGGCCTCATTTGATGGCATTGGGAATAAGCCGTATGGCGTGCACTTCTGCAGCTATTTCTGGGTTCCAGTTTTGTATAGATCATTCTAATAATTTTTTACTCAGCCGAAATAGAAGATAGAATCGATCTGAATTTAAGGTAGTGAAGAGTTGCACTTTAGCACACTAGACTAGAAAGTGAGAAGGGAAAAGAGAAATTAGAGACATTTTCGACAAGTGTGAGTCTCTTCTTCAAATCTGAAGTTGGCATTACACGAGAGAAGCTTTAGTCTACGAAAGTGGTTCACTACGTCTGGTTTCAGTTTTCCTCGAGCTTGGAAGTCTAACACAGATGTAACAATAAAACTTGCTCGGTCCTCCAGAAATGGCGTATTTTTCTAGAAAAAGACAGAATCGGAGTCGTGTGCCTTATCCGTAACTCTAGGGTATCGTAATCAATCGTTTCGAAATCGGTCTAAAGGATCCTATCCAATCCCTTAGGAATATGGAGGCCTTCAATTCAATAATTCAACATAAATCGATCGATCAAAAACAGCCGATAACAACTCTGCTCTCGATAATCAAATAACAAAGACTTAACAGAAGTCTTACCGATCGGTATAGTTTTTTTCTCAGAAATGTTGTCCCGGTTTTCTTTGACTTGTCTCCAGTCTCTTGGAACTGCTCCAAGTCTGAGGTTTTCGGGCTTTTAAAGCACTTGTATGCATTGTATATTTATGCAAATTTTCTCGGGTTAAACACTTATTGCAGTTACTCTCAGGGCATTGGAATCCAGATCTACCGGGCGGAACGTCCGAACACAGTCGACAGAATTCGCACCTGCATAGGCAATCGTGCCAGTCTGAACCAATTCGTACTGCAAAAGTACATTGAGAGACCATTGCTAATCGACAAGAGAAAATTTGATCTCCGCGTCTACATGATGCTGCTCAGCTGCAAGAGGCCATCGACAAGCAACGGAACTGGATTCGAGTACAGCTACTTTGCATTCTGCTATCCCGGCTACGTCAAGCTCAGCTGCTATCCGTACAACAAAGTTAGCCGCGACCTCCACGTCCACCTGACCAACCAGTTTGTGCAGAAGCAGCGCTGGACTATGTACACCCGGGTGAAAGAGGCCACGACCTGGTTTCCGGACGAGCTCAATGCCTATTTAAATAAGCGCGGTCGAGCCGAAACTGACTGGTGCAAAAACACTCTGTACAATCGCATCAGAGCCATTGTGGGCTACGTTGCTGCAGCGTTCCGGTGAGTAGCTTGGATGCAATACTTGGATCTCAAGACAAAACCCACTGCAATTGATACTTTATCAGACCAGTCGGGCAGAGTCTTCCCACCCTGGGTCCCAATTCCCAGCGGGTCCTCTTCCAGTCGCTTAGGCGTACACGAAATCGACTTTTGACTAGCTTGAACTTTGAGTTGGCCTGAAAATCCACAATTATTCTATGGGATCTCAAAAAGGGTTTGGGATTGAATAGATTGCGTGCCTATTGGACTGATCTGACAAATTCGCGAATGTAATCGCCTTGGTCAGGAACCTGACTTCCGGCTCTATTCAGATGCTTATGTAAGTTGTCATTCACTTTCTGAGCGCGTGGTAAAGAGACGGTAACTACAAGCACCGAATCAAAAATGAAACTGCATAAGGAGTAATATACTCGTACCTTTTCAACCACGAATGTAACACAAGTACATGTAACTTCAAATGTGGCCTCTTCGACTGTGACTGGGGTGGAAAGTAGAAATAGTCGTAGTCTAAAGTCACCAAAGGCAACTTAAGAGAAGTATAAGTAAAGCGAAACGTAGCTGCAGTTTGTTCATCTCAGAGAAGACAAGCTGGGTCTACACCAAGAGTCAACGCAGGATGCCTTACACAAGAAGTTTTTGAGCTTGACAGACGACTCGTAAGCAGCTACCACCAGGCCGGTCGCGACTGGAGGAAGCTGGTAGTCGATTTGGGCATCAAGTGGAGCAACATTATTTGTGAAGGAAGATCGTGTTTGCAGTGAGCGACAAAAGTTGTCGTACTAGAGAAGAATTGAAAGCTCTCTTGCTTCTAGCGTTTAAGCTTAACAATTATTAATCCCTGAATTCAGAAGCCTCAAAATATGAAACAGAGCGTCTGATCAGTGAACCAAATAACTGACTTTACTGCCTTATAAATAATTGTAATTATAACCCATAGACCCCACCTGGAGAGCAACGCCAGCCCAGCTAGTGTGTTCCGGCTCTACGGCCCGGACTTCATCGTGGACGAAGATCTAAACGTTTGGCTCCTTGAGGTGAACACTTTTCCCGCCTACGCTAAGAACACCGCGGCTTTGTCCGGCAGCATCAGAAACATGTGGCGCGAAGCGGTTACCATAGCAACGGAGGCCACCCTGCGGTATCGAAATCGCCTGCCGGTTAGCGGATTAACATCGATGAGGAATTTCCAATTGGCCTATAGTTCCGAAGATCCGGGATTGCTTAGCGAGCTAGTCAAGCAGAGCTTTGCTTGATTTCTCTGTTCAAAAGAGCCTAATGGCTTGCTTTGCGGTTTTTAATTCCAATGCGTGTTAATTCACTTTGGCCCCAGAATTTCCCGGCACAATATCGTCTTGGGGACTATTTCTGCAGCTCATTGTTGCAACCAGTGAGTTTGTGGCTACATTGGAGCTGGATTAAGCGAGAAAAAAAGTTTTCTTTAATAAAAGCTATTCATTCATTCATTTAAAACATAGAGGAATTTGATATGCCCTACTTTTTTGGCTTATACGCCCAACGAAAAAAGTGACAATGAGATTCTAATGCAAAAAACTGATTTTATGAAAGAAAGCTTCCCATTGATTTAAGTCCTAATATCTCGATACAGTATTACGAATTACTATGAATTTAGGGCAATTTATTTTAATTTAAAATTTTAAGTTGCGTCTGCAAAGAACGGATACAGAGCAATGATTACAGTAATGTTGGCAGACAATCAGCGCTAGTGACTACGCACTTACTTACTATGTAACTTTGCGGCTATGCTTCATTGGTAAAAACACACTTTGAGATCGTTTTTACAGACGGGTATATTAAGGTACAATCAGTGACTCTGTCTCACACCCCTGGCAATCAGCATCATGCAGCCAGCGACACAATCAGTGACTCTGCCTCGCACCCCTGGCAATCAGCATCATGCGGCTAGCGACACAATCAGTGACTCCGCCTCGCACCCCTGGCAATCAGCATCATGCGGCTAGCGACACAATCAGTGACTCCGCCTCGCACCCCTGGCAATCAGCATCATGCAGCTAGCGACACAATCAGTGACTCTGCCTCGCACCCCTGGCAATCAGCATCATGCAGCTAGCGACACAATCAGTGACTCTGCCTCGCACCCCTGGCAATCAGCATCATGCAACTAGCGACAATGAGGTACGCGGCAGACGCAGCCACAGCCAGGTACATCATGCCGACTGCTCCAATGGAGTCGGCTCCAATCAAATATCCCGTAGCCAACGGATAGGTGCTGGCGCCGATATAGGTTCCTACAGACCAGGTGCTGGACAGGGCGCCAGTGACATCTAGTCGCTCAGCTAGCCAGGTGATGCCAGTGGGGAACACCATAGCGATGCACAGGCCGTAGAGGCCGGCTCCAGTGTAAGCCACTGCCGCCTGGGCGTCGCCCCAGCTCGCTAGCAGACTGGTGGCAAACAGACAGCCGGTTAGCTGGGCAATCAGCAGCACTGACGGCTGCACCAGGCGGGACACCAAGACACCGGAGCCGCGACTGACCAGGTAGCCAACAAAGAATATTGTGCTTAGTAGCGAGGCCTGAATTTTTATAGCATGTAGTTTCCATATGAATGTGATTAAATAAGCAAATACGACGTAAAGTGTATGCGGCTATGGTACAAAAACTGTATTTCTATTGTAGCAATCAAGCCACCCATCTGCTCAGGTCTGCACACTAAAGACTAAGGTTACCAGCTTATTTGGTCACTTAAAATCTCTCTATTAGGACCACTTCTAAATTAGACTATGGTCACCTATATGACGGATAAGGAGACTAGTCAGATGAGTTTATCGGTGCATATGCGTTAAAGACTAAAAAAAGAATTCAGGTCCATTCAAGATTTGGCTATATGTGACTCATGATCATTTATTTGTGCTACTTCTGTCAGAATTTATTCGAACCTGCAATCATGCCAATTTTATTCTGTTTCAATCACCCAATGTTCAACATTGAGTGGGTCGTTCTCAAAGCTAGGTCACAACTTTTTGTTATTGCAAAAAAAGTTTATACATCGACCAATAATCGTACCAAAAAAATTATTTCGACAATTTCTGTAAGAAGCTGCTACTAAAACCACAAGAAAACTTGAAATTGAGAAGAAATCAAGGCTATTTGTTATTCTTTGTTGCGGAAAATAAACGACAAAAATATTAAAGAGAAAATAAAATTTTCTTCTATTTTTATTTTAAATATGCAGTTAAATTTATTTTGCAAAAATAAAAGAACAAGAAATTGACAAAGGAAATGTTTTTGAGCACAGCATTTTGTTACTCTGCTCTAAATCCCAGACATTTAAAATTATCGTGTGCGAAAAAGTGCGAAATTATTATAGCATGCACTCGAAAGGACTTCGATCAGTTTAACTAATCACTGAATTAAGAAGTCTAAATAAGTCTTGAAAGGTTGAATTAAAAATCAAGTTTTCACTATGTATCTTTTCAAAGTCAAGATGATTCGACAAATAAAGAATGTTCATTTTTACGGTGAACAGAATTGTTCATTTTTACATTAAATATAATAAAATCTAACTAATAATAGAAAAAGTCAGGGAACTATCCTTGAACACCAAAGAGCACATTGTGGATTTAATATCAACTGCATGTTCCTTAATAAAGGAATTCGGATACTAGTATATATTTTATTTTTTGTAGCATAATTTCTGAAAACTATAACTTGCTTGATTTTACTTTAAGTACTTATTACATTAATACTTATACCAAAGCTACATGTACTTAAAATAAAAAATTATAGTTACTTATTAGACATTTTACTCCAATTAACTTAAAATAATTCAAATTTATTTTAATTAATTCATTTTTTGAAACTTTTTGGAAAATAGACAAGATTGAATTATTTAATTACCAAAAACCTACTAGCTTAACTAAAATAGCAATTAGTCTTTAAGAAAAGATTTCACTTGTTAATTGAGAAAAATGAGGATGTGCGAGGTGTAAAAATGCGAAAGAGCATGCAGGAAACAGAGACAAACAAAAATGTAGGTAAAAGACACTGCACATGCACATAATATGATAACCAGACATAATGCGCACACTGAAACACCAGTAGCAATGACGCCCAAGCTTTTGATGATCACAAGCGAAAAGGCAAAACCCAGCCATCAATCAAAGAAGTAGACTTTAGCACGCATCTTGAGTGCATCACGCATTTTTTGCAGAGAAGCTCGAAAATTAACATTGTATTCTGTGCACAACCACCAACTGCGACAGGGTCTGCCGGGGGATTTGTGGGCACGCAGTCGCGGATACAAATCGGAGGAGTCGCTGACCATTCTGAAATGACTAGCTAGTACATGTAATTTTGTGTATTAATATATTCAGTCCGCTTTATTTCTATGCTCTCGTCCGCCTCTCGTTAATGCATCCCCAGACTCTTGCAATAATAAAACCTATGATCGACCTATGCATGGCTTCCGTCCCTCGCTTTGAATCTCTCACCTCCCCATAGTTCCATCAACCTTACCTTAGTGGCTTCCTATGCAAAAATCATCCCTCCGCATCTTACACAGGCTACTTCAGGCTGTAGACTGTACTACACTTTTACTTCAGTAATTAGTTGCGCTATAAGGAATCTACATGTATTTTGCTCGCAGCGCAGCGCGCTGCTCAAAGAAGTTTAGTTCTATCTAGATATTCTAGTAATTTCAGGTTTGTCCATAGACTAGAGCTCATGAGATGAGAATTCCATTAACTAGTACATTTAATATGAATGAACTGCGTGTGTGTGTGCTGTGCATTCATATGTATAATATACGAGTAGTTTATGGGCCAAATTATTGTGTGGCACAATTCTTGGTATCACTCAGCAGGCACAAGATGCAGTTAAGCAGCGCACGAAAATTCTACAAAAGAAATTGAGCCTGGTTGAGGTGATGCGAGGAGGCAGATCCACACAATCTCAGTGAATACACCAGACTGCACCAGATACGAGTCCAGTCGAATGTGCGCACTGGTCTAAGCAGCACACGCATGTCCTTCTGACAATGACGGCACCTAGCTTCGTCCAAGCCTTTGCCAGCGTCACTGACAGCGTCAATACTACCATGCAGTGCCACCTGCAGCACCGACAACGGCAATTCCTCCAGTTAGCCCACTACAGTGGCTAAACTGAGGGACAGGGAACCTACCCACAGAAGACACACACATACACACACAGCACCGGCAGCAGCACTCTGACAGCATAACCTAAAGCTCCATGAGCTCAGTTTTCAAGCATTGAAGAAGCAGAAGCAGTCATCTTGGATCCAGGGATCAGGAAGAGTGTTGCATGTCCGACATGTGCTGTTTCCGTGGCAAAAGGTGATGGAGCAAATTAATCAACACTTACTATCTAGCTCGTATTAAGACTAAAAAACTGAGGCAAGCTGGGATTAAACCAAAGAAATTTTTTTACTATACTTTTTTACCATACTTTTACTATACTTCTATAGTATAGTAGAGAGGTACTCTATTTAAATGCAGTAAGAAGTGAAACAAATTTATATATTTAATTATTAAATTAAATTAATTCAAGGTAAATAACTAATTTAACCAATTTATTAGGAGTATTTATTATTATAATAAATTGATTTTTATACCTTACACGAAATAAGCTCTACATTCATTTCTTAGCTTGGGGCCCATCTGTATAAGGTCAGTTTCTTCAAAATGCTGATTAATTAATTAAGGCCTGTTGTCTTTACTTAAATTTATAAGGGCATCTTAGAAGTTAATATTACTATATAATACATGTATAATAGTATTACTATATTATAGTAATATAGTTGCAATTTTAATGACTATTGAATAAGTTTAAATGCTTCCCCTATTGACTCTAAATATATGGTATCTTTCCCTTCAGAAAAAATTAGCATAGAATGACTTGATGAAAACAAAAAAAATCATTTCGAGATACACATTTGCTGATCATTCAGGTCAAATTTCAAGGTCCAGTTTTGCACATGTTTCTCTGTAGCTTGGTTACAAGGATTTTAATAAAAATATAATAAATATGTCCAATGAACTAACTGATACATAGCCAAATTGTAGTATTTTCAAAAACAAAAAAAATCATTTGCTCAGTTTACTTTACTGGATATCTTTGTAAAATTTCAGCTCAAAAGGTGCTCCATGGAGAATGCTAGTGTGGTTACAGGATATTTATTTTGTGCTTCAAAGTAGGAGTTTATTGCGATGCATGGTTGCTTTTAATTATTTTTATCAACAATAGTGCTCTATTTCATAACATTTTTTTACAAAAAGATAATAAGACATGTTTTTCTAATTATCTGCATCAAAATGTATCATTTTAAGCACGCATTCTAGACGTCAGCCGAAAAATACATTTTGTGAGACGCAAAGAGGCTATCCCACCGGAAATGCTAGGCGTACAGTTAAAGCGTCTATAAAATCATTTGTAGTGCAGTTTATTGAGCTTTAAAAAATTCTTAAATTAAATTTATATAAGCTTTCATTTTAAATGTAATATAGCAAGGTTTCAACACAACAACAACTTTTTTTAGCTACAGACATCTTGTAGTATCAAAAATTAACATCGGTGAAATGATTGAATTTGAATTTTTTCATCGCTAATTAACGCTTAATACCGCCAGATGATTAAAAACACTTTTGTATGATAAAGTTCAACCCAAAAATTATCTTTATTGACAGATAAAAGTGTCCTATTATTTTTAATATCGCAGTAACAATAGTAAATGTTCGGAAAATTGTTAAAATTTTTGCTCCTCCTAGAATTTGCGAACGACCCGAGTACTAGTTTCAAAGACATACCTGGTCAGGGCTGAGGCAGAGCCTCGAGCACACGCCAAATGAGTACAAATAGCTCCAAAAGCCGGACTCTTGGCCAGCGTGCAACACGTAGAAGAGAACAAACAGAGTCACAATGGTCCATTTTTGTCGGTTAGAAATTTTAGCACCTGTGCTGATGGTCCCCGTTGTACCATCATCCGTGTCTGTCGGCTGAGGTGCGATTTCCATCTCGTCAAAAACTTGAAATCTGTTTATGAGTTGATGAAGAAATTGCTTGTTACCAAGTTTTCAATTAGATTATTTTTTAATTTGCCCGGCTTTTAAATGACTGATGCACAGATCGTAACCAAGCACAATTGCATTTGAAGGGTCCTTCTACTTTACTTGTCCATACTTATAACTTCTGGAGCCAACCAATCAAGAACCAATGCTCGTAACTTCTGGTTCTGGAGACAGCCAATCAAGGACCAATGCTCGTAACTTCTAGAGACAGCCAATCAAAAACCAGTTATAAGGTGTGAGGATTGGCTGTTAAACATGTACCCCTGACAATGAGCACGAGCTCGTACAAAACATCAGCTACTGACTCTCTCATACGAGCGTAGTTGGCTTGGTGGGCTATATTTGGTGTATATGCCTCAACAACAGCAAACAACAGTAACAAATTACGCAGCCCTGCAAGCAAAGTCACAAAAGCAGGGTGCGTCTGATGGCGCACCGCAGAGCCTGAGAGCGGACGAAGTCCGCCTCGTTGGCGCGCGTAGGAGGCAGTCTACGTATCGACGGGTTTGGGCCTGACCCCGCCTGAACGGGCCCTGCAAGGTGAGCAGCAGGACGTCCTGAACAGGTTGGGGGCAGTAGCCCTCAGCCCGAATCACGTGACCCGCCAGTTGATGAGGTCGCCGCTGCGCATGATGAAGAACGGGCGCTGCAGCTTGGCCCGATCGTACAGGGCCTTGGTCCCGACGCTCTCGTCAGCTCGAAAGGCCGCACGGAGCAGCCATGAGTGCGCCGAGTCCAGCTGTCGCTCCAGCGTAGCCGTCAGCGTCCACGTCTCGGCGTTGTATAGCAGGACGGTTTCGACCACCGCCTATCACAGCCGAGCCCCCTGGCGGTCGGGCAGTGCTTCGGACTGGACGATGGCCCGGATCGAACGGAAGGCCACGCAGGCAAGTCCTCTGCGCTGCCGGAGGTTTTCCTCCACGTGGGGCACCAGACCGCCGAGGTAGGTAAACCGCTGGCAGCGTGCGAGCTTCGTCGTCTGCCCGTCTGCGCCGCGGCAAGGTCCGCTGGGATTTCGGCCGGCACATTCAGCACCTCGGTCTTCAGCGTGTTGACAACCAGACCGACGCTCGATGCCACATCGACCAACCTGTCGATCTGGCGCTGGGCGCCTCCAACGGACGAGGACAGGAGGGTAGCCAAGAACGCTCAGGCGCTTTTTGCCGTAGCGACGACCGATGCGTCTGCGCAGCAGAAAACCGTCATTAGCCGAGGGGAGTGCGGTCCGAAGCACCCAGTCTAGCAGCAGCACGAAGAGGAACGGCGCCAGAGTGTCGCCCTGCAGAACTCCTGATGAAGTGTCAAACAGGTCAGACAGGCCGTCCGCCGTCACCACATCAGCTCGATTATCGCAATACAGCGCCATGACAGCGTCGATTAGCTGCTGGAGTACCCAATAGGTTCGAAGGACAAAGAGAAGCGCGGCTCTTAACACCGAGTTAAACGCCTTTCGAAAGTCAACGAAGACAATGATCAGCGTAGCCTGGCGGATGCGCGCCTCGATGACACGGCGGAGTGCGAGAATCTGTGTCACTGTACCGCGTTGCGGCCGGAATCCGTTCTGCTCGTACCGCAGGTACGGGTCCAGCACCGACTGCAGGCGATCGAGCAGCAGCCCGTTGAAGAGCTTCGCGGTGCAGGACATCAGCGAGATCCCACGGTGGTCTTCTTTCCGCGTTGTCCCTGCCTTCTCCGGGATGGGAACGATGTGCGCGACGGTCCACTCGGTGGGCATGGGGGCGCCGGCGAGCACGCGGTTTATGACGCCTGTGACCTGGGAGGCCACACAGCGGAGCCGCAGCGCTTTGACCGGGACTTTATCGGGGCCGAGCGCCTTGCCGCCTGATTTTTTTCGAGCGAACAGCACAACGTCCTCCGTGGTGACTGGGCTGGTGCAGATGTCCTCCTCAGCTGGGAGCGGCGTGTCCAGTGGGAGCGCAAAACTGGCAGGCAGCGGCGACGCGGGCGCGTTCACGATGCCGGCGAAAAAGTCGCGCAATTCATTCCTGCGCTCATCTCGAAGGCGCTCAAACGCGTCTTCAGCGTCGCCCGTGGGCCGTCGGTTTCTGCGGAGTCGCTCAATGTTGAGCTGCGCTTGCCTGATGATCGGGTCGCTCTGCCAGATAGTCAGCGATTTCTGCGCTGGCCGCATCAGCGGGACCGTCTGCTCTGCAGCAGCTCTAACTGCGGTGCTGATGTCGAAATACTCCGCCTCGCGCTGGTCTCCAAGCGAAGGCGTCCGCGAATTGACACTTCACGCGGGTGTCCGACAGAGCGCGATTGTAGCGCCGTGGCTGCTGCTTTGGCGGTCGGTAGAGCTGGTCGTAGAGCCGCAAGTCGCAGAGCAGAAGTCGATATGCCTCACAAGCCCGGGTCCCTTTCCCTGGAGCACTTTACTATAATGTGATCACCTGGAAATCTTGCTGCGAGATTCGGGTGCTGTACCGCTCTACCACTTTTTCCTATGACTATCAGATTTCAGTAAAGAAAGTTCTCAGAAGTATGTCAACGCACCTCTTCAGCTGAAAGTTGATCAGTAGAAGCAATCCATAGCCGCACAAGCAGGTTCCGTGTAGACAGGCAACTATTACAAAAGACCACTTGAGCGGTTGCAGATTCGTATGCGAACGTGACGATGTGTTTTCAACACCTTGTGCAACGCTGCTGCCGTTCCTACTAGAGCAGATACCACTGCTGCTTCCGCCGCAGACGTCGCCCCCGTCAACGTCGCCCATGCTGATTAGGAAAGGCCGTGCCAGCAGCGGAGCCAGGAAGCCGCCAAGACCGACGCAGAAGTGCAGAAAATGCGACAGAGAGCGGGATAGGATCGGGCCGAACAAGTAAATCACCAGCATGTTGTCCACTGCAGGCGGCAAAGATGCTTTTATCACCGTACATGCATAAGGATAACTAGTTACCGTTATACCGATAAAAATAACAGTACAACGGTAACTTCTAGTGGTCCGTGAGGTAAGATATTGTAAATTTGGCTAAAAACTGAACACTTCCTTGCATTTAGCAGCGAAGACATACCTGTAGAAATCACGGCAACTCCAGCTCCCATTGTGCACTGGGCCGCGATTAGTCCAGCAAGCGAGTCAGCCGAAGGCGTCGCAATTAGGGCAGCAACTAGGAGCCCGTTGCCTAGCAACAAGCCGATTAATTTAACCCGACTGCTATCAGTGAGTCGAGCCAAGGCCAGGCCAGTCAGCCAGGCAGCTAAGCAGGACGTCAGTGAACTGCCCGTGAACATAAAACCGAGACGTTCGATTGGTTCAGAGACTTTCAAGGCCAGGTAAGGCAGCGTCGGTCCGGGCATTGAGATGGCTGCGCCAAGACTGAGCTCCATGCACCAGCTGAGCACGAGCAGCGGCCAGTACCTAGCAAGCAGGGGTCGCAACTCCGGCTGAAGTTTTAATAGTGGAGAGGGTGTTGCTGGTGGAATTGCTGGTGGAGTGGGTGTTGCTGATGGAGTGGATGTTGCTGGTGGAGTGGGTGTTGGTGGTGGAGTTGCTGGTGAAGTGGGTGTTGCTGGTGGAGTGGGTGTTGCTGGTGGAGTGGGTGTTGTTGGTGGAGTGGGTGTTGGTGGTGGAGTGGGTGTTGCTGGTGGAGTGGGTATTGGTGGTGGAGTTGTTGTTGTATGCGGTGAGCCTCTCCTAAAGGGGACACCAACCGATGGCCGCTTGGAGAAGCGCCACCACGTCGGCGCGAGCGAGTTGACACATTTCGGTAATGCCGTGAGTACGGCGTTGGACGTCCAGGGCCGGGCAGTTGAGAAGGTGGAATTGATCGACCTCTTCCGCGCAGAGACGTCAGTTGCCCCCGACCTCCATGCCGGTGCGGTTGCGGTAGTAGATCGATGCAGGACAGTGCCCGGCGCGGACCTAGGACCTGTTGCCTGCGAAGGCCCTCATGCATCGTAATCTTTTTGCCATAGACCTCGAGCAGGTGGCCTGTCATGTTGGGCGAACAGTTAACAACCCGGCGGATGCGGGCCCTAGCAGAATCCAGGGTGTTGCCGACATGTTCCTGAGGCAGCTTGGCTGCTAGTTTAGCCTCGGCATCCACCAGTTCATCATTTCCGGGGATTCCGGCGTGCCCGGGCATCCACTGCAGGATGATCTTAGAAAGACGGGCGTCGGTGATAAGGCGTTCCTTAACGTTCTCGACGAGCGGGTTGATGGTTGGGCGATCAGCTTGCAGGACCGCGATAGCGCTCTGGCTGTCGGTGAGAATAGCAGCCTCTTTCGGGGCATTGGCAATGATGTCGCTTAGAGCCTGGAAGATGGCGATAAGTTCGGCCTCAAAGTAGCTGCACCAGCGGCCCGCGGCCACGCGCCCGCGCCGGCTGATGGAGCCGTCCTGGCTCAGGAGAATCCAGGCCGCACCTCCGTTTTCAACGCCACCCGAGACGAATCCGTCGGTGAATTAAGTGGCGGCGTTCGGGCAGCGTGCGGTCGCGGTGGCTTGGACCGCCTGGGCGGCGTCGGTTTCAATGGGCTCGAACAGCAGCTTGGTGAACATGCGCCCTCCGGCGTCGGCCAACGAATTCCAGGGTGGGAGCCGGATGTGGCTGTTGGCTAGGCGGTGTCCACCAAGGAGCTCATCGGTGATGCGTCTAGCTTGTTCGCGGAGGCCTCGGTTGGCAGAAAGCCGGCTGTCGTGGCGGCGTTCGCAAAGCTCCCGGAAGGGAGCGCCTTCTCAACCGCAAGCAGCGATCATCGGCGGGCTTTGAGGCTGATAGGAAGGATTCCCGACTCAAAGTAGATGGCCTCTACCGGTGTCGAGCGGGGGAGACCAGTGACAACCCGGAGGGCCTCACGCTGGGCACGTTCGATGGCGTTGAGACGGGTCGCAGATAGCCAGAGCGCCCGGGCCGCGGTGGCATGCCACACGACGGTTTCAACAAAAGCCCCGTAGACTCGCAGCAGCAGCTTGCGATCCCAGCCCCATTCACAGTGGGATAAGGCACGAAGGATGTCAGCTCGGCGAAGAATTTTCTCCCGGACGGAGTCACTTTGCTTTTCGAAGCAGACCTTGGTCAATCCAGATTCCAGAAAATTAATCTCCTGCTTGAAAGGAATCTGTTGGCCCCGGAGGGTGAGGCTGAGGTTGCGTTGACGGTCGATCTGTCACGAGAGAAGAGGCATCCCTCAGTTTTAGAAGGGTTGATGTCAATGCGCAGATGAGCGGCCCATTCCTCGACGAGCTGCAGGGCGGATTGGAGGCGAGCCTGGATTTCCGGGAGGTTCCGGCCCGTGCTCCAGAGGGCGAGATCGTCTGCATAGCCACTGTAGTCGACGAGAGGCACGGTGTGACCGGACCACTTGTTAACATAGATGTGGAGAGGGCAGGCAAGCTGACGGCGCCCTGGGGACGCCTTCCCTCAGTCTGCGCCATTTCCCAAGCGAGGAGCCGACCCGCACAGCGATCTGCCTGCCTTCGAGAAAGCTGGTGAACCAGCGCACCATACAGGCAGGGACGCCTTCGTCCATCATGCGACCAATAAGGCGAGCGCGCCAAACACGGTCGAAGGCGCGAGAGCAGTCGATGAGGACGGCCACAGTTTTCAAGTGCGGGCGTTTCTCCCATCCATCTTGAATTGACTGAACGAGGCGGGTGATTTGCTCTTCCCAGCCGCGACTTCATCGCCGTTGAAAACCGGCTTGCCAGGGCTGAATGATGTTGTGGAGCTCGAGCCAGCGTTAGAGACGATCGAGGATAAGCCGTTCGAGAGCCGTTCGGAGGTGAGGCTGACAGGCCTGTAGCTACCGCGGTCTTTGGGGTCCTTTCCGTCCTTTAGCAGGGGGACGATAACGGCCTTTTTTTCCAGACTCCAGGGCAGTGTCCGGTGCGCCAGCAACGGTTGAAGACGGCCAGCCAGGCCGTCATCCAAGAGTCCGGCAGGTGGATGAATAAGGCAGCTTCGATTTCGTCGGGACCACATTTTTTGATGGGGTTAAGTTTGCCAATGGCCCGTTTCAGCTCACCAGGGGTGAAGTCACGGGAGTAAAGGTCGTCGTCAGTGGAGTAATGGCCAGTCGACGGGACGTGGCCACTTTGACCTTGCGGTCCACCGCCGAGTGTTTCAGAGTGCTGATGTTTTCTTAATAGCGGCCAAAGGCGTTAGTCTTTTCCTTGTCCGTTCGCAGTTCTCGACCATCAACAACGGGAGATTCGTTGAGAGGAGCTTGTTGTTTGCCGTTGCTGAGGCACTTGACAGTCCTCCAGACTTGTTTTGGGTCGGCAGAGTCGGACATTTTGTTGATGTACTCCTTCCAGAATTCGGCTTTCTTTCTGTCCAGAGTTTGGACAGTTCGTGACTTTTTTCGAGCCACTCGCCAGGATGGGCACCAGATTCCCCAAGCCGGTTCCGAGTGTCGCGAAGTTCAGTAAGTTCTTCATCCCAGTATGGCTTGTTTTTGTCAGAAACTTTTTTGAGCGGGATAGCAGCTTTGGCTGCTTTAAGCATGCCCAAGCTGAGCCTGGCAATCTGTTTCTTGATGGAGCCGCCATTGAGGTGGTCGGCGTCCTCGGAGAGCAGGGTCTGGTAAGCGGTCCAGTCCGCTTTTTTCCAAGACCAGCTGAAGCGAGGCGCAGTGCTCAGGGTTTCACGGGATTCCCGGACTGTCACCAGGATGGGTTGGTGATCGGAGCCGAGCTCGGTTAGTGGTTGCCATTTACAGAGGTCGGCCACTGATTGACTAGCGATGGTGAGATCGAGAGCACTAGTCCGTACGGTGCGCCTGTCAACACAAGTGTGTTCCCCTGAGTTCAGGATGCGGTAGTCCACGGAGTTGCACCAGTCGACCAGGCACTGAGTTTGTGCTGCACCTTCACGTCCTTGATTGGGATCGCTGCCCCAGGCAGTGTGGTGGAGGTTGAGGTCACCAAGCAGAATTTCCCTGTGGAAGCATCTGAGCCAGGAATCGACACTGGGGTGCTCACGGTGATCTTCGCCTTCCACGCGCCGGATGGGGGGTGGTAGATGTTTGAGATGACAAGTTTTTGTCTGGCCGAGCTGCTGATCGAAATTCTGCAGCCTTCGGTGGTTCCGCCAGACCATCCTTGAAGTTTATTGAACGGAATGCCTTGCCGGATAATGAAGAGCAGGCCGCCGCCTTTAAAGTTCGGGTCGCAGCGGGCGGTTTTACGGTCCTTGCGGATGGTGCTGAAGCCCGGGATGCAGGGGTTTTGTTGAAGGAGGTGAGCTTCGACTCTTGAACCGCAATAACGTCGGCCTGAAGCCGGGATGCAAGGTCCTCAAGCTCCCCCATTTTGTTGCTGATCCCATCCGCATTCCATTGAATAATTTTGAGCTCGGGTTTCTTGCAGTCTTACCCAGCTTCCGAGTGGCTCCCCCCAACAGGAGTAGGGTCAGGGTCCTCAGGGGAGGGCGGGCATTGGAGGCAGGTGGCTTCGGTGCAGCGACCGCATCTCCAAAGCCCACGACTGATTTCTTTTTTATCTGGTCGCGCGTGGCTTGCATGCAGGCGTTATGGAAGAATCCTTCACAGGCATTGCAGCAGGCGATGGTGGAGCTGACGCGCATTGGTTTCCGACAATTGTTGCATTTAGGTTTCTCCTGCCGGATATGGTTGAGCAGGGCTTGCCTGCGAGCGGTGTGCTCCGTGGGCTGGAAGATAGGGGTGGACGGTTGGTCAGAGGACGACGAGTCTGTCTGGGTGGTGGGGCCGTTCTCGCAATTGGCGCAGTGCCATTCCTGGGCGTCCGCGGCCTTATTCGCGGCCCAGCGACTCAACCCGGAGCATTCCCTCTGCAGATGGAAGCGGCTGTTACATCTCGCGTAGGTGAGGAACTTGCCGCGCAGAGGGCGGCCGCAGCTGACGTGTCCGCAGCTGTTAGCAGGCCCCGGGTTGGTCTCAACATCGCCGGCCTTGAGCAACAGAAGAGCGGGGAGGTAGCGGGCCGGATACTTGGCTCCCCCGGTGTTAGAACCGATACGCGCTCCTCTTTCAGTGCAATCACGCTCGCTGGACGCGGTGTCCGAGTTATGGCGCTCTTCGTACACCCCCATTGGGCGTGTTTCCCCTCTGCGACGAAAACGCGGCGCCAAGTAGGAGCTACGACAAAGTCGTAGACCGGACGTAGAGTCCGGTGGGAGGAGTGCTGGTGGAGTTGCTGGTGGAGTGAGTGTTGCTGGTGGAGTGGGTGTTGCTGGTGGAGTGGATGTTGCTGGTGGAGTGGATGTTGCTGGTGGAGTGGGTGTTGCTGGTGGAGTGGGTGTTGCTGGTGGAGTTGCTGGTGGAGTGAGTGTTGCTGGTGGAGTGGGTGTTGCTGGTGGAGTGGGTGTTG
Source organism: Macrostomum lignano (assembly GCA_002269645.1). NCBI lineage: Eukaryota > Metazoa > Platyhelminthes > Macrostomidae > Macrostomum > Macrostomum lignano. The sequence goes on from NIVC01001095.1 coordinate 336,775, forward strand.
CTGGTGGAGTGTGTTGCTGGTGGAGTGGGTGTCGCTGGTGGAGTGGGTGTTGCTGGTGGAGTTGCTGGTGGAGTGGGTGTTGCTGGTGGAGTTGATGGTGGAGTGGGTGTTAGTGGAGACGGGACTTAAGGCTAGTCATTTATGTTGGCTAGATAAAAAGGTTTTGCTTAGTAGTATAAGTATTAGAGATTTTACCTGCACCTTTGATCCATCGCTGCCGTCTTTTTCTTCACTATTTTCGATGTGATTGCCGGAAGAATCGACGCCTACAGTATTTTCTTTTTTGCAGCATCTTTGCAGGCAGTGACTAGACATTCTTGCTGGTCTTAGCGACTAGATTTTTACAATTTCATTCCCGACCAGTTTTTGTACCTCAAAGCAATGCAACCTCGTTATCAGTGGAGGTATACATTTGCATGTACAGATAGAACTGAAAGTTTACAGTTTTTTCACGTCAATATTGCGCAGAAACGGTTAAAATTGCTTGCACCCATATTCAATTTGACCAATGAACGGCGCGTGTAGATATCTATCTACAGGAGCGTACGCATAACACTTTTTATGTACCTGCAGTACTTTTCTGTATTATCGACAATCAAAGCGTCACCTCGATCTTCATGAGTTCTGCTTCTGCAGCAAACGATCGAACTCTATATCTTACAATGTATATACAATAACATTTCTTTTAATATGCTCGTTTTTAAGCCTATGCATAAATTCGTGTTTTAGAGAGCATGTGACAAAATATTAGAAATCAAAAAGCCACTTATAACGTAAAAGACAGGAATTTCGAGGTACATGTAATAGCGTTGTTAGAGCTACATGCCTCATGTACATGCGTGCAATAAGAGTTGGGCACGCCATATGCAAGGACCACTAGTAGGACTACTTAAGTAGTCCGTGGCCATATGACGGGAGTTGTCAAGAAAACATGGAGGTTTGGTTTGGTGAACGTTGAGGGGGCATTTACGTAAGCACGGCACGCGGTTGAGGAGGCCGGGGTGCGTAGCTAGGATTGCGTTGCACATGACCGGGAGCTAGAATAGCAGCAAAAGTTGAAAAACTACATTGATAAAGCAATTTCCGTGTTTTCCCTTTTCAAAACCCTTTTCCCTTTTCCCTTTTTTCGAGAGCCTATTAAATTTGGTAATATCAAATACAAAGGAAGTCGAGTCATTTGTCTGCGCGCCAATTGGGTCATTTCGAAATATAACTGATCGATGTAAACAAGTACTTATACATTTAATTTTCTGTATGGCTCTGAAGTACATGTTGTATCTGTACAAGTTGTGAGAGTATATATATCAACAAAATCTTCTTTCCTTTTCAGTTCATTGCCTTTTTTGCAGCATATCTAAATATACATGCAGTTACTACCTGCAGTTACTACGTATACAAGTATACATGCAGTTAATTAAATGCAGTAGTACTAGCATCCCCAAGTGGCTGTTAACGAACTGGGCTGCTTTTTTCTACTACTACCATATAAATTGTAGCAATAAATGCTAGTTGAATTGAATCTCATTTGCTTAACAAGAATAACATAGTATTAGTGTACATGTGTAAGGTATAGCTACAATTATGTTGCATATGACCGGATCGAATTTGACTGCCATTTTTGAATCAATTATTCAGGTACATGTGGGACCCACATCCCTTCCTGAACTTGCTATAAACTCACAAAGTTGACACAAGGACTACTAGACTAGACTACTAATATTCCAGTGTCCTTGAGTAAACGACAAAATACTGAAGTATATTGAAGTACACTGAGGTCCACCTGAAGTACATGTACTTTAAAGTCCAGATTGGAATTTTTTAAAGTATATGTAGATGCTGCGTTGAAAACGTTACATTCCAAGATGAGACTGAAATATAAGTTTAAACGATTTTTTACTAAAAACATTTACGCATGAGTATTGTCTTAAGATTTGTTTAAACTTTTCCATGCACACGTGCACGCACGAACACTTTTTACAAACAAGGAACCATATCCCGGCAGTCTTCAATTTGGTCAGAGACTCAGTCAGATGGCAAATGGCAAGATGGATAGGACATGGATAGAAATTAGATTGCTGGTAGTGCAATTATAAATTATCATAGCCTATTCTATGTATCTTCCATACTCATTTGGATACTATGATACCTGTTGTCCATTGTGACTTCCATCTGATCTTGTGACTTGATTACTAGGCCTAATAACTAGTACTGTTCCATGTTCCTATGACTTGGGATGAATCATGATTCGTGAACGAAACTAGAACTAAAAGTCATCGTCTACAACTAAAGCTACAAACAAACAAATACAAAAGTCATTAAATTTACAATGTTATTATTCAGTTAGGCCTAGCCTAGGCCTAAGTCTTTAAGATCTTGTCTGGTGTTACTTTTTTACCAGGCCTAACTAAATTAAGTATTTATCTTTAAGTTTAGGTTATCAAAAAGTATATGCTAAATTTTTTTCTCTTGAAAAATAGGTTTGAAATATGTCATTGCTTTCTGTATAACTAGGGGCTAGGCCTAGGCCTATATAGTCATATTGTAAAGTATAATAGGCCTACTTCAGCTATCTAGCCTTGTATATGTCAACTAGTACTAGTACTAGGCCTAGCCTAAGCCCTGGCCTAAGTAAGTAGGGGCCTATATATAAAAATATATAGTGTTGCAGCAATATAAGAACCTTTCTTGCATTATGACATTTTGATCTTTTGTAGGGCCTATGCCAATAGCTATACCATACACTAGCTAGCTCTAGCCTATGGTGCAATTTTCTATTGGATTGTTCCATATACTAGATACTTTATGCTGACCATTTTTTCAGGGAATTGACTATGATTTGGAAGTGGAGATCTATAGCTATGGTAGAACTCTATTTAAAAGTTTGCTTAATGAATGGTAAATGGATTTTTCAATGCATATGTTTTGCACTTTATATGCCTTTTAGGCACTTACTAGGCAAAATAAGGCACTTTCTATGCCTTAGTTTCTTGATAAATTGGTCAAGAAAGTTATGTTATGTGCATCAAAGACCAGATTACCATGTTTAGTATGCTATAATGTGCTAAATATATCAAAGATCTTTGTATTTGCTAGAATTTTATGGCAATCTTCCATATTAATGTGCAAGGCAAAAAATTATTATGTATAGTATATATTTAGCACTATGGACTATAACTATGCCTAGTGTGATTTTTATATAAAAAAATAGTCACATTATTCTTAAATAAGTTATCTCTACCTATAAAAATCAAAACTCTGTCTGTCTGTCTGTGGACAAATTACTTCGCTATGGACTCCCAAACTGCTCAACCAACCAAATTACACCAAACTTTACACCCACCCTAAACTCACTACGGAGAATGTCTTAGGCTACCTTTTAATTTCCTAGACTCAAGTCTTCCTACCTAAAAGTACAAAAAACTGCTCAAAATGCGCGATTTTTTCACTAAATCCTCCATAGCGCCGCTCCACTTCTACCGATTCTCTTCAAATTTGACACAGGCAATTTTTAACTATTTTGACACAATCATGTAAAATTTCAAATCTCAAATTTAATCCTGAAAGCTGCTGTGCACTTTTAAAGTTAGGCTGTTTTTTTCAGCGTAGCAACCACCCCGACCTCCGCCCGCCTGCCTCTCTTTCTTGAACTGGGCCCAGATGTGTAAAAGGGGTTTCAAAATTGACTAACTTTCAGCTGCCATAAGTTTGCTCCACGTAAAGCGATTGACTTCAAACTTGACACAATTCTTCATTGACTCATTCTCTGTCAAAATGTAAAATTTCAACTCTGTAACCCAATCAGAACAGAAACTGTAAGCACGTGAAGTTTGTCTGCTTTTTCTGTTATTTGTGCCACTCACTCACTCATTCCCCCAGAGCCAGACCAAGGGTCAGGCAATAGGACTGAATGTACATAGCAAATGTACAGTGTTTTGGAATAGCTTTCTTTATATCACTCTTTGCACCCCCGTGGAGGCTACGTTTAGCCACAACAGTTTAGTGAGAAATTCTAACCACTGCCCTCACCTCTGTATTGGCAAACTCTGCAGCAGTTTAACAGAGGATGGCAATTGGCAAATCAAGGCAATCTGGCATGGTTTGTGAAAGTGAAAGATTTATGAAAAGGCAATGCAATGCAATACAACCCTACTAAATTAGGCACACCATGGAAATTTTGTTTCTCTTAAAAGTACTTTAAATTTTAAATGTCCTCCTAAGAAATGCGTATTTCCTTGATTGTTAGACTGATGCAGACTGCAGTGGAGCTGAAGATACATAAATTCCTTTCAGGACTGCAAATTGGCAAGAAAGATGACGTGATCAAAGCATGAGAACAGCCATGAGAGTACTACGTCCCACAAACTGGCTTTCCAAGCAGGAATGGGCAGATTTTTACTTCAAAAGCCAGATAAAGAATCCAGCTTATGTGCAGGCCAGATGAGAGTGGAAAGGAGAAGGAATAGACTGTTAGAAGAGAGGAGAGGCGAGAGGGGGATATAAGAAAACATTGAACATACGAGTAAGAGGAAGAGACAAGTGATGAGGACGAGGAGAGAGCAGAGAAGAAGGGAGGAAGAAGCGAGAGGAGGGGAGAAAGGAGGGAGAGAAAAGAGTAAAGGTGAGAAGAGGGGAGAGATGAGACAGAGGATCGATGAGAGGAGAGTAGAGAAGAGTGAGAAGATAGTAGAGATTAGAGAGCAGAAAGAAGAGGACAGGGTCAATAGGAGAGGAGAGATTAGAGAGGAGAGATTAGAGAGGAGAGAGTAGAAAGGATAGAGAAGAGAGGAGATAAGATGGGGAGAGAGGAGTGAGAAGAGAAGAGATAGAGATAAGAGAGGGGTGTATGAAGAGGGGAGAAAGGAGAGATGAGAGAGTAAAGGGAAGAGGAGAAGAGAGGAAAGAGATGAGATTGCAGAGATGAGACAGATGAAAGGAGAGATGAGAGAGTAAAGATGAGAGATGGAAAAGGTGAGAGGAGAGTGCAGAGAGACGAGAGAAGATAATAGAGGAGAGAGAGTATAGAAGAAGGAAGAGAAAAGAAGAGAGGAGTAAGGAAAGAGAGGAGTCAGAAGAGGTGAAAGAGAAGAGTACAGAGGAGATAAGTGAGAGAACGTATTAGAGAGTAAAGATGACAGATGAGAGAGCAGAGATGAGGGTGAACAGACGAGAGATGGGAGAGTAGAGAGAACAGAGGAGAGATAAGAGAGAAGAGATTACAGAGACTAGAGGAGAGAGGAGAGACAGGGAGACAGAAGAGGAAATAGGAGAATGAAGAAGGGAGAGAGTAGAGAGGAGAAGAGAGATGGGAGAGGAGAGATGAGAGAGAGAGTGAGAGAGAGAGAGAGAGAGAGAGAAAGAGAGAGAGAAAGAGAGACAGAGAGAGAGAGAGAGAGAGAGCGCAGAGCAGAGAGAAACGAGAAGAGATAAGAGAGAAAAGATAAAAGAAGAGAAAGGAGAGATAAAAACGCAGACAAGAGAGAAGAGAGGTGAGGGAAGAGACGAGCGACGAGGGGAGAGAGAAGAGATAAAACAAGAAAAGAAATGAGAGGAAAGAGAGAGGAAAGAGGTGAGAGAAGAGACGAGAGAAGAGGGGAGAGAGGAGAGAGAGAAAACGAAAAAGTAGAGAGGAGAGAGGAGAGGGAGAGAAAAGAAGAGACAAGAGATGAGATAAGAGAGATGAAAGAGAAGAGAGATGAGGGAAGATACGAGAGAAGAGGGGAAAAGGGAGAGAGGAGAGAGGAGAGACGAGGGACGAGAGAGATGAGAGGAAACAAAGAGACGATAGAAATTTTAAAGGATCCAAGGGACGTAGGGAGAGTCAGGGAGAGACCAGAGTTTAGCAATATATGTTTTAGAGTCAGACAGACATTGCCTGACATTCTGCGCAGTACCCCAGCCAACAATGTCTCAAACCCTAATTTTACACGAATGTGCTCCATTTTATGTCTACCTCTATCCTACTAACTATTAACAAGTTTTTGTTTGTGTATGGCCTTAGACTTCAGAATACATGCAAAAGTAGTTCCGGGTATTGGAATTCCCCGGGTTCAAAATCCGCGGGTTTCAACAGCTTGTTAATATATATATATGCTTAATCCCACGTTAATTGAAGCGTAGTAAGCTTGTACTTTATATATTAAAGGTTACTAAATAAAATTATTGTCTTAGTCTTATATTAGCTACTTGATAAATGAGGTAAAGTATAGGTAGATTTTATAGTTAGAGATAAAGCAATAGGAATAGGAATATTGCTAGCTTTAAAGCTTTTATAAGGGAAACTTTTAAGTTTGTGTACTTAGAGACTCAAGAAATTAGACTTTTAGTGCCATGTGCACATTGTGTAATTAGGATAGTGAGAGCTAAAGTTATAATGTTTTGTTACTTTCTAAAGTAAACTATTGAGAAGCTAGTGCCATTAAACTAAATTTCATTAACAGTTATAAGAAATGTATTCTAGAGCCTATAGGTATAGATAGGATATAGGAAAAAAATTAGATATGGCTCAGGTATAAATACAAAAAAAAATTTGGGTTATTGTAAAACTTCCTTGTAGGGCTAGTGGGTTGTAGTCTAGTGGTTAGAATGTCAAACTCACAACTGAAACATCTGGGGTTCAATTCCTAACCTACCCAGAACAATTTGTGTCCTTGAGCAAGACACTTAACTCTGCACTGCTTCAGTTCACCCAGCTGTAAAATGGGTGCCAGCATTAGCCGGGATAATTGCCAGTGTGTGGCGACCCCCCAGCTGGAACCCATGCCAGCAGCAACTGATCCTCTGGCTTTGGACAGCAGGCTTGTCAAGCCGCAGCGCTGGGAGCCAAAACTGTTTGGCTGGACTCTGCTGACCCAATTCAGCAATCCGTGGGAGTTCCCACTGCCCAGCCCTCTGCGCTACCTCATGTTCCTGATGAGTTCCCGGTATCGCAACCGCCCACCTGTGCCGGACCCACGCGAGCTCGACATTCGCCTGCCAGTGACTCGGCCGGATTTCTCCTTATCACTTGGCGACAACAAATCCGTGTCCGTGACCTGGCTGGGACACGCCAGCTGCTTGTTCACTTTTCCTAACGAAGTTCGCGTACTGTTCGATCCCCTGCTTGGCAGCCGGGCGTCGCCTGTGTCCTGGATTGGGCCGCAGCGGCAGCGACCGGCTCCATGCTCGCCTGAGCAGCTGCCCAACCTCCTGGCTGTCTGCATCAGCCATAATCATTTCGATCACATGGACCGAGCCACATTGAATCAGCTGCGCGAGCTTCAGCCTTGGCTGCACTTTTATGTGCCGGTGGGAGACGCCTGGTGGATGACTAAGTACTGCGGAGTGCCTGCCAACCAGGTTAGTTAGTAGTAGTTTGTATTTGACTCTGCAAATGTTTGCTACATTGCTGAGCCTTATTAATCTGAGCAGTTATGTTCTACGTACAATTGCATATTTTCTGTGCCCAAAAACCATTAAAATGGCACGGCTCGGCTCATTGGTTTTATAAATCTATTCTATCATTCTTATCTGACTCTGTGTAACAATATGTGTAACAGAGAAGATAAATAGATCATTCATAAACCAATGAGTCGAGCTGGGCCATGCATTTTTAGGATTTCTAGGAACTCATTTTTAGGAACTCATTTTATTACTGTCATGTTTTATGTAACTTCAAGCTCTTACAGTTTCACGAGGTCGTGAATATATTTTATTATCCTTTATGTTTGACATTGACTGACAGGTGCACGAACTGTCCTGGTGGGAGTCGGTAGTCCTGCCGGAATCGAATCTAGAAATTATATTCACTCCCAGCAGTCACTGGAGCGGCAGGAATCTGTTTGATAAAAACTGCAGTTTGTGGGGCAGCTACGTATTGCGGCATGGCAACTCTGCCGTGTTCTTTGGCGGCGACACCGGATATCAGGCGGATGTCTTCAAACAGATTGGCCGGCTCTACGGGCCAATGAAACTTGCCGCCATTCCTATTGGTGCCTACCAGCCCCGGTGAGTCACTGCATGAGGGTGGGGCCGTAGCCCAGTGGTCTGGCGCGACGCTCTGATGTGCCAGCGGCCCAGGCTCGATTCCCAGTGCAGTCACATTAATTTTGAGGCTAAATTGGAATCTCGGCTTGGCTCTGCTCGTGCAGTTAACGTCCTTGAGGGCCAACCCCCAGGGCACAGTGAAGTGTACATGCCTAACGATAAAGTTAGGGCCGCTGTGCACTCCTGTGTGAGTGCGTGCCTGCTCAGGGGAGTCGGCGAGATGGGCAGCAATGCCTCTCGCCGGTTGTGTGACAATGTTACTTAAAGTGCGCCTGGATGCACACAGCTCCCGGCCTCTAAAAAAAAAAATCTGCTGAGCTGTCTCCATCCATTGAGTGACTCAGGGAGATGGTGCTAGATGATAGTTGCTTAGAAATGAAGTTTTATTCATATACTACTCATTTACTACTGGCATTGAGTATAAGTAGTGCAGATTCACTTTTTAATTTTTTTACAATATTACACAACAGGGACGTCTTCGAAGCGCAGCACGTATCGCCCATTGAAGCGGTTAAAATACACCAAGACGTTAAAAGCGAAAAATCTGTTGGAATCCATTGGGGTACATTCTGCCTGTCAACTACCGAGGTAGGTGCTGAGATCAGGTTTGATGCTGGGTTTCTCATGGTCAGGTGTGACCGTCATTTTACGTGTCTCAGGTGTGACCGTCATTTTACGTGTCTCAGGTGTGACCGTCATTCCGTCATTTCAAGTGTCTCAGGTGTGACCACCATTTCAAGTGTCTCAGGTGTGACCGTCATTCCAAGTGACCCTTCAGTGTGACCACCATTTCAAGTGTCTCAGGTGTGACCGTCATTTCAAGTGTCTCAAGTGTGACCGTCATTTCACGTGTCTCAGGTGTGACCACCATTTCAAGTGTCTCAGGTGTGACCGTCATTCCAAGTGACCCTTCAGTGTGACCATCATTTCAAGTGTCTCAGGTGTGACCGTCATTCCAAGTGACCCTTCAGTGTGACCATCATTTCAAGTGTTTCAGGTGTGACCATCATTTCAAGTGTCTCAGGTGTGACCATCATTTCACGTGTCTCAGGTGTGACCACCATTTCAAGTGTCTCAGGTGTGACCGTCATTCCAAGTGACCCTTCAGTGTGACCATCATTTCAAGTGTCTCAGGTGTGACCATCATTTCACGTGTCTCAGGTGTGACCATCATTTTACGTGTCTCAGGTGTGACCATCATTTCACGTGTCTCAGGTGTGACCATCATTTCACGTGTCTCAGGTGTGACCATCATTTCACGTGTCTCAGGTGTAACCGTCATTTCACGTGTCTCAGATGTGACCGTCATTCCGTCATTTCACGTGTCTCAGGTGTGACCGTCATTTCACGTGTCTCAAGTGTGACCATCATTCCAAGTGTCCCAGGTGTGACCGTCATTTCAAGTGACCCTCTAGTGTGACCATTGTTTCACGCTTCTCAGATGTGACCTTAAATTATTTTCTTATATTCTCTTTGATTTTAGCCATGCTAAGGCATCACCACAGCAGGTGCAAATGAGAAAATTTCATTTAATCCTCTTCTTGATCTGGTTAGTTGAAAAAACCGCTTGTCAAGCCCTTCGCTTCGAAGCCTTGCGATAGAGTTCGTAGAGTTTTTTAAGAGCTCTAAGGATGAAAAGCCGCAAATTTGATAATCTCGCTTCCTGAGAAGACAGAAGCCATGACGGCTACCGTCTTCATGCTTCACTCGCTTCTCCGAATCTTCAGCAGACAGGCTGTCTCTGGCCCGTCGTTCGATGTTCAATTAATCAATCAACTCCTGCTAGCCTAGGCTTAAGCCTTTTCACCTGCCATCATTAGCTTTGCGAGAGAAGTCCGGCGTTAATTAAAATTATGTTAACCAAAATGAGGAGGCTGGCCTTGCCATTTTTTCTAATTTCATGTTTAACCCTCTTTCTCTGTTTCCTTGAAGTAGCAGCAGAAAAGTGCCTCTCTCCTGATAACGCGAACCTGCCGCCTTTGCTTCTGACCCCTATCTCGCGCAAATATGCCTGGCTGTTCCTCTCGCCCCGCCCCCCCTGCACCCCTACATCTCTCCCTGCATCCCTCTTCCTATACTTGCACGCCTTTCTCTCTCCCCCTGCATCTCTATCCCTTTCCCTGCACCCCTATCTCTCCCCCTTGCATCTCTATCCCTTTCCCTGCATCCCTCTCCCTGCATCCCTATCTCTCTCCCTGCACCCCTATCTCTCTCCTGCATCTCTATCCCTTTCCCTGCATCCCTCTCCCTGCATCCCTCTCCCTGCATCCCTATCTCTCTCCCCCTGCATCTCTATCCCTTTCCCTGCGCCCCTATTTCTCTCCCCTTGCATCTCTATCCCTTTCCCTGCATCCCTCTCCCTGCATCCTTATCTCTCTACCCGCACTTCTATTTCTCTCCCTGCATCCCTATCTCTCTACCTGCATCTCTATCCCTTTCCCTGCATCCCTCTCCCTGCATCCTTATCTCTCTACCCGCACTTCTATTCCTCTCCCTGCACCCCAATCTCTCTACCTGCATCTCATCCCTCCCTGCATCCCTATCCCTTTTCCCGAATCCCGCTCTCTATATCCCTATGTCTTTCCCTGCATTCCTATCTCCTTTATCTTTTCTGCTTGAACAGGCTACTGCGATATTCTGATGTATAAAAATAACAAAATAGCTGAGTGAGTTGTTCCCTCATTCAAGCCTGTTTCTCATTGTCTGTCTTGTATGTATCTTCAGCAGGACTGCTATTCTTGGGTCATCTACCTCTCTATCCTCCAATTCTTCTAATCCCTTTTGTCAAAAAATCTTTAACACTTGTACCCCGTGATTTAGCCGCTGCTCATTGCAACACCTGAGCTCAATAAATCATTAGTTAGGTTGTCGGAGTCTTGTCATTCGTTAATGATGGCGCAGTTTTTTTTACACAAGACTATTTTTGCTTCTGCTATTCTCCAACATTGCTCAGGCACTGCTGCAGCCGCCAGATGATCTCAAGTCAGCCCTGGATGAGGCCGGGCTGCCTAGAGACTGTTTCGTTACGGTGAGACCGGGAGGAAGTCTGACCGTTTGAAAAACTTGGCCGTTCTGACGCAGTATACTCTTTTTAGCAGGTTAGTTGACCAGCGGTAGCTAGATGCAACCATGATACTCTGAATTGCCGTGCCAATAGCTAACAGCTAAGAAGCAGCCATGCTGCAGATGCGAATCAGTTTAACCAATTGTTTCCTTATTATTTTACTTGCTACAAAATAGGCAGTAGCTTTTTGTGCGTGTGTTTTCTATCTTATCCCGATGCTTAGCACGCGATCGATCGATACTTCTTTTGTGAACTGGTTTAAAATTTGCGCTCGAAAATATATCAGTGTTAATTCGATTGACTTTTTTATTCAGAGCAGTCCAAGCCGGCTTGTGGCTGCGACTCGTTAGGACTGTGTTAAATCTGCGTTAATATTGTCTTTTCATATGCTACACTGCTACATTGCACTCTTCTACCAACCCTTCCAAAGGGTTGACCCTTGCAGCCTGAAACCTTATAGGTAATCTATTGAACCTACATGTATCTACCTACCTATCTACCTACCTACCTACCTATCTACCTACCTATCTACCTACCTACCTATCTACCTACCTACCTACCTACCTATCTACCTACCTACCTATCTATCTATCTATCTACCTACCTATCTACTTGCCTATCTAACTATCTATCTATCTGCCTATCTATCTATTTACCTATCTATCTACCTATCTATTTACCTATCTACCTACCTATCTACTTACCTATCTACCTATCTATCTATCTATTTATCTATCTATCTATCTACCTATCTATTTACCTATCTACCTACCTATCTACCTACCTATCTATCTACCTACCTATCTATTTACCTATCTACCCATCTACATACCTACCTATCTATCTATCTATCTATTTATCTATCTGTCTACCTACCTATCTATCTTACCTATATACCTAACTGCCTGTCTGTCTCTATGTACCTACCTGTTGTAATAGATTTCTAACCTCCTAACTACCTATTCTACCTGCTTAATTACCCATTCTACCTGTCTACCTACTTACCTACCTACCTTTCTAATAGTCTTTCGACCACCTAACTACCTACCTACTTGCCTACCTCTATACCTACCTATCTACCTAACAACCTATTTACTTATCTAGATGCCTACCTGTATAACTGCCTGTCTTTCTACATTTTTACCTACCTACCTACTTACTTACCATCTAACTGTGTGCCTACCTGTAACTACCTATCTGACTATCCGTCTGTCTATATTTAGCTTCCTTATTTGAATACTTGCCTGTCTAATCACCGGTATACCTGCTTACACGTTGCCTTACCGCAAGTTACCAGCCATCCTGAGCAGCAGTAAGTGTCAAATGGCAAATGAGTTCCAAAATTCTGGTTTCACAAAAATTTCCCTATCATTTTAGCATCAAGTAGACATAAATAGTATTGGGAATTTCAACAAAATGCTCCATAAACATTAAAAGCCAAATTAGGGAAATTAATGGGCTAATAATTATTGTGTGGTTAAATGCCTTGGTGAAGCTGTCCAGCTCAGCTTGCAGCGCAACAACCAGCTCCTCCCTCGAGTCTAAGCGCTTCCCCTTCAGATTGTTCTTCATCCTGGGAAAGCGAATATGCCGGATGCGGCAGCTGGACGAGTTGGGTCGCCTGAAGAAACTCCTGGGTCACTCGTGCCCGGTTGTGCGGGAGCGTTGTCCTGATGGGCGAACATGCGTTTGTAAAGCGTATTCGGCTGCTGCTGTGCAAGCACCTGCAGAACCTCTGGCAAGCAGACGGTGCTGTACCATTCTGCCGTCACTGTGGCGCCTTGCTGCAGCAGCACTGGCGGCAGGATGCCGCTGTTTCGGAAGAAAATGGCCGCCATCACTTTTCTGACGCTGCGCTCGCGACGAACTTTGAGAGGAGCATCTTCCTTGTTGGTGACCCAGTGCCCACTCTGCTCTTTGGTCTCTGGGTCATAGAAGTAGACCCAGCTTTCATCGCCAGTGAGGATGTTATCCACCAACTTTGAGCGGCCTCCGTCAAATCTGGTCGCCATGAGGTCGGCGAACTCAACGCGGGCTCGCATCTGGTCATGGCTGAGCGGGTGGGGCACCAAGCGAGCGGACAGCTTCATGCAGAGGTGCTGGTGCAGGATCTTAATGATGGTGGAATCCGACACCCCGACGAGCTGCTCACACCAGCGAATCGTCACTCGCCGATTTTCGTCCACGTGGCGTCGAACAGCAGCAACGACTCCGTCAGAGACGGCCAAACTCGGCCGCTCCTCGCGAGGATCATCGTTCTGCAGAGTGGCCGATTTACAAGCGAACGCAGAACATCCAACTCTAACTGCTGGTCCAATTTCTTTTGATTTGCGCATCAGGCCTTAAGGTAGGCCTGGCTTAAATATTGATAGTCTTTTTAAATCAAAAGACTAGATCGAGAACACTATGAAAGAAATGATGTTAGTAAAAATTGTCTAAATTTAATTATTTAGACAGGTCTAGGAATTAGTATGGTTACCTGTCTTAGCTCTATAAGGCTTGTAAATTTGGATGTCCATTTTCTAACTTGGCGTCAAATGTTTGCTTTTGTATAAAAATATTTAATTGATTGATCTCAGTCATCTCACCCATTTCTCTTGAGAGATTTCACCCTCTTCTCTCGAGAGATCTAATTCTTTTCTCTTGAGAGATCTCACCCTCTTCTCTCGAGAGATCTCATCCTCTTCTCTCGAGAGATCTCATCCTCTTCTCTTGAGAGATCTCACCCTTTTCTCTCGAGAGATCTCATCCTTTTCTCTTGAGAGATCTCATCCTCCTCTCGAGAGATCTCATCCTCTTCTCTCGAGATATCTCATCCTTTTCTCTTGAGAGATCTCACCCTTTTCTCTTGAGTGATCTCATCCTTTTTCTACAGAGATCCCCCCATTCTCTCCAGAGAGATCTCCCCTTATCTCACGAGAGATCTCAATCACTTCTTACGATAGATCTGATCTTCTAATCACGAGAGATTTTATGCCCTTCCTTTTCTCTTGAGAGTTCTCACCGTTTCTCTATAGAGATCTTACCCTCATCTTACGAGAGATCTCATCCTTTTCTCGAACAAATTATTAACCTGACTTTCAAGGGATGAAGTCTGCAGCTTCTAAACTTACTCGAGTTTCTTTGTTTACTAGATCTGTCAAACTCGAAGATTGATCAGAAAAATGATGATGAAGACATCCCTCGATTTCAAGTCAATCTCGGTGGAGTCATTCCAGGTCGAGCAGTTCCGCCTCACTGCTCGCTATATATAATGTAAGCAAGCAAAACGAGATGAAGCGGCATGCAAGCTCTTTTGATAAACACTGTTGCGTGCCAGCATTGCATCCGGGTTGGAAGTTGCCCATAACAGTTGGCGGCGTATTCTGATACTGTTGATCCATTGGAGACCAGCAAGGCTTGAAGCCTGAAACTCTGGCCTCTGAAAGCACTAGTAGACTGATCCCATGATGGTTGCACCTGAGTCTGTTTTTGACTGGCTGTCAGTCAGTCAGTCAGTCAGTCAGTCAGTCAGTCAGTCAATCAGTGTCTGTTGTAGTGTCTGTCTGTCTGTCTGTCTGTCTGTCTGTCTGTCTGTCTGTCTATATGTATGTCTATCTGTCTGTCTCTGTCTGTCTGTCTGTCTGTCCGTCTGTCTGTCTGTCTGTCTGCCCGTCTGTTTGTCTGCCTTAGTGTCTGTCTGTCTGTCTGTCTGTCTGTCTGTCCGTCTGTCTGTCCGTCTGTCTGTCCGTCTGTCTGTCTTAGTGCCTTTCCCTCTCTATCTATCTATCTATCTATCTATCTATCTATCTATCTATCTATCTATCTATCTATCTATCTATCTATCTATCTATCTATCTATCTATCTATCTATCTATCTATCTATCTATCTATCTATCTATCTATCTATCTATCTATCTATCTATCTATCTATCTATCTATCTATCTATCTATCTATATAGATAGATAAAGCAAATAGATAAACCAAAAGCCGAAGCTGGTACAGCTCGCATCACCGCCAAGCAAGAGTACCTCAACAACCAAACAGTCGTCCACATGGCCAGCAGTACCAAGGTGTGCGTTCGGCTGTGAGGCGACTATCTCCAGAACATGGCCGGCAGTTTGATCGCCAGCGTGACGGCGATGTCAGATCTAGAAGCCGCCATCGCCAAAGAGACCGCGCTACGCAGGACAGGACGGGCGGCGACCGGCAACAACGTCGGAATGCAGGTGGGTCGCTGACAACCGCCGCGTCCGGAGTCGCCCGCCAAGTCAAACAGCTGTTTCGTGCTGCTCACCACCTGGAAAATTGGCAGGTGACACCATCTTCGATCCGACTAAAGTCTCAGCAGCTGAAAACACTAATCAGGCCTGCAGTGCCCACGGAATCGACAAAATCGCGGATTGCTGAGAACGCCGATCAGTGGGAAGTCAGCACGCTAGACACAATGCAGAGCCATTATGAGATCAGCATCCATCATCTAGCTGCTGAACTTCTGGAAGCCAGGAAGGACGCTGACCCTTCTGATTGGGAAACCGGCTGGCAAGTCGGTTTTCACTGGGCGGCGAAGGACCTCGGCAGAAGATTCAGCTACAGCCCTGATCTGCTGCAATACCGGCTGAAAAAAATGTCCATCGAGCTGAAGGTACCTGAATTTACTGCTAACAAAGGTAGGACTATCTCTTCTTTTGATACTGTGATTGTAAGCAACCAAACCACCAGCTCTATGGGGGTTCCCGTTTCAAACCTCTTGTCTGGGGTGGTGGGTTCGAATCAACCCCACCAAGCCGCCAGCCCTGTGACAACTGAGCAGGGGAGGGAGCAACCAGCAGGGAATCATCCCTCCAGCCCTTCAACGGGCATGGAAGAATCTCCCGACTGGCGAGGCTTTAACGAGGAACCGAGCATGCTAAGCCATACGGACGAGGACAACCAAGCTTGCCCGCCGATTTTTCCGACAGAAGAGCCGCCTGAAGGGCTCAATTCGCAAATGCAGGGTCCAGTTGCCTGTGACCAGGGGCTGGACACGGGGGTGGTCTGTGACCAGACACCTCCACCTGCAAACTCCATTGCTGCTGATCAAAACGAATCAGCTATTTCAATACCTGCCATCTTGACTTCGAGTCGTCAACAGCAGAGTCAAGTCGCCTGTGACCAGGGGCTTGACACGGGGGTGGTCTGTGACCAGACATCCCCAGCTGCTGCTAATAGCAACAACATCGATGCCAGCCAAGCTGACTCTTTCGTGTCTTTTGCGACACCCACCGACAACGTTGCATTTTTACAGAGTAGATTTGCTTGCGCTGAGCCACCCAGGCTTGCCAGTGACAGCAATAGGGACAGTCTTGAGCTGACCCCTCCTCGATCGGCACTTGCTCAACCAAGCCAGATTAACGTCCATAGGGGACTTAAGAAAGACTGGAAACTGACCCCTATCGAAAAGTCAACGATCGCGATCGGCGATGAGAGTCTCTCTGAGCCCGGGCAAGCGCACCCAGATGTACAATTTGAAATTTTTCCGAATCTACGCGCTGAGAACCTAATCAGGGTGCTGCGTGAGCAGTTGAAAAGCCCTAGCTCAGCTGTCAAAGCGGTCATTCTCTTCCCTTGTGGTCATGACCTGTCGAGACAATTTGAAGGTGTCCTCGACAAACAGCTCACGACAATCGTGAATCATTGTCGCAAGGCCTTTCCAGAGGCAAACATCTACACACTTGACTCAGTGGTGGATGCCGAGGCAACGGACAGCGTCCGAAGCAATGTGGAAAAATTGAACCGCCATGCCCAGAATCTCAACCAGAAGGGGCACATGTCACTACCCAGACAGGGTTTGACCTTCCTGTCAGACAAGGTCACACTATCTGACCAATCGGCCTTGGAGGTCTTCAGGATTGTCTATGGCAAAGTACAAAAAAACTTGTAGGTTTTAGGAATGCGGCTAGCAACCAAGTCTTGAACTTATCGAATTATCGTCTTTCTGACTGCGAAACCGAAATTTTAGGAATGGGGAAGAACTTTGTGCCAGCCCCAATTGTTATGGGGTCCAGCGTCCTTTCTGACTCCATCAAGGTTTTCAAGCAGAGAATAGTTCTTAACTCCCTGCTTCAGCGTCGCACGTGTGCTTTCACCCCGCGCATCCCTTATACTGGCCGAGCTTCGATCCCCAACATCAACTTGGACAAGTGGCGCTCTCACAGAGACCTTTTTGAAAGCCTTGACAGGATTAGAATTCCAAGAATCATACACAACAAGCCAAACCTTCAGGAGCAGCAGAGAATGGCACTGAAGACTCTTCGAGACAATAGCAGTATCGTCATTAAACCTGCCGACAAGGGCAGCAATATGGTCGTTTTGAATCGAACAGATTACATACTGGAAGCTAACAGGCAGCTCTCCAACAGGACCTTCTACCAACCCCTTGACACTGCAATGAGCGCCCAGACCAGTGCCATTATCAAAGCCATTTTTCAAGATCTTAAAGAAGAAAAGATAATTACTAATCATCAATACTCGCAACTGATTCCGCCAACTATTCCAAGAGATCGAATTTTTTACCTTTTGCCAAAAATCCATAAGGATCCCGAAGAATGGCCTACTCCTGGAGTGCCTCCTGGGAGACCCATTGTCTCGGACTGCAGCTCGGAAAGCTACATGAGCGCCAAATTTATCGATCTCTTCCTACAGCCGATCGCTAAGGAACAAGACTCCTTCATCCGAGACACGGACCACTTTCAAGCGGCTATTAATGATTTGATTTTTGAAAAAGACGAAAATGTCTTTCTGGTTACAATGGATGTTGAATCCCTGTACACCAATATTCCCACTGATAAGGGGATGGACGCCATTAGAGATGCCTTTCAAACATTTCCCCAAACCTCAAGGCCAGATAACCATCTTCTTGCGCTCCTGGACATTAACTTGAACAAAAATGATTTTGTTTTCAACGACACGCGCTACCTTCAAATCAAAGGCACAAGCATGGGAAAGGCCTTTGCGCCATCCTACGCCAACATATTTATGTCTGCCTGGGAATCCAAAGCTTTAGAAACTGCTCCGTTTACCCCTCGTTTCTTCAAGCGCTACATTGACGACATTTTTATGGTCTTCGTCGGCACTGAAGACGAACTAAAGGAGATGCACAAGCATCTGAATGAGTTCGATTGCAACATCCGACTCACGATGCAATACAGCAAAGAGAAGGTTCACTTCCTGGACTGCTGTGTCAGTCTGACTGACGAAGGCAACAACAAGAGACTTTCGTGCTCAATCTACTTCAAACCCACCGATTCACGCCAGCTTTTAAATCCGGGGTCTTTTCACCCAAAGCACACTTTCAAAGGTATACTGAAATCTCAGTTCCTCCGTTACGCTCGCCGTTGCACATTTAAAGAAGACTTCGATGAGGCCAGCAGCAGCTTAACAAGCATCCTGAAGAAACAAGGATATTCTGTCCGCTTAATCAGGGATTCTAAAAAATCTGCCCTCATCCAGCTGGGCCTCTACATTGATGGTCGGTGGGAGTTCGGCTTCCAGGATTGTGGCAATCTAAGCTGCCGTCCTTGCAGAGAGCACGGGCATTTTGGCCAAGTTTGTTTAGGGTCCAGCGCTACAAAAATGATTTACAAAATTTGTCAAAAAGTCCGCTGTGACTCCAGGAATGTGGTGTATGCCATTCTGTGCAAGACTTGCAATGACCGCTGTATCTACGTAGGTGAGACTGGAGGCGCTCTTAAAGTCAGACTTCAGGCTCACCTGAGCGACATCAGACTGGCTAAGGACACCCCAATCTCCAGGCACTTTCGGTCACCAAACCACAGTATTCAGGACCTCCGCTTTATGGGTCTGTGGTACCTCAGTACTGAGTGCCTGACCACTAAAGAGGGTGCTCAACGCAGGCGGAGGAATATGGAGCAGAAGCTCATCGCTTTACTACAGACCCAGACTCCAGCAGGCTTAAACACCGTCATCACTGAAAAAGACGCCTGCATCCCAATAGTGATCCCTTTCACGGACCACTCTGGGCGAATTGTTCATCAAATTCGCACGGCCATTTCGAACCACGCTGCAGAGCTGGATACGGTGGCTGCCTATACTCGCTCACGCTCATTAAAGGACATTCTATGTCCATCCAATCTGCCCGCCGTAACTAATGGTCAGGCCCGAAACTCAAACCTCTTTTCAGTTGAGCACTAGATGTACAGATGTACACACGCGTTGCATCGTGCCCGCCAAACCATATTGATTATTTTATTTTATTCGCGTCTTTCTATACTCACTATAAATATTTAACTCTGTTTTAATTTGCCCTTTTTTCACAGTTTTTTATTTACAATATACCCTGACGAAGACCCTGTTTAGGTCGAAAATTCGGTTATTTTCTTAGAATTAAAGAAATTGTGAATTTGCTTCAACTGTGTGCGTGGTTTCATTTCGCATTATCTTCTCCCGGGACCAGTGAAGCAATCTCACAGTTTCCCTATGCCGACCAAAAGCCGAAGCTGGTACAGCTCGCATCACCGCCAAGCAAGAGTACCTCAACAACCAAACAGTCGTCCACATGGCCAGCAGTACCAAGGTGTGCGTTCGGCTGTGAGGCGACTATCTCCAGAACATGGCCGGCAGTTTGATCGCCAGCGTGACGGCGATGTCAGATCTAGAAGCCGCCATCGCCAAAGAGACCGCGCTACGCAGGACAGGACGGGCGGCGACCGGCAACAACGTCGGAATGCAGGTGGGTCGCTGACAACCGCCGCGTCCGGAGTCGCCCGCCAAGTCAAACAGCTGTTTCGTGCTGCTCACCACCTGGAAAATTGGCAGGTGACACCATCTTCGATCCGACTAAAGTCTCAGCAGCTGAAAACACTAATCAGGCCTGCAGTGCCCACGGAATCGACAAAATCGCGGATTGCTGAGAACGCCGATCAGTGGGAAGTCAGCACGCTAGACACAATGCAGAGCCATTATGAGATCAGCATCCATCATCTAGCTGCTGAACTTCTGGAAGCCAGGAAGGACGCTGACCCTTCTGATTGGGAAACCGGCTGGCAAGTCGGTTTTCACTGGGCGGCGAAGGACCTCGGCAGAAGATTCAGCTACAGCCCTGATCTGCTGCAATACCGGCTGAAAAAAATGTCCATCGAGCTGAAGGTACCTGAATTTACTGCTAACAAAGGTAGGACTATCTCTTCTTTTGATACTGTGATTGTAAGCAACCAAACCACCAGCTCTATGGGGGTTCCCGTTTCAAACCTCTTGTCTGGGGTGGTGGGTTCGAATCAACCCCACCAAGCCGCCAGCCCTGTGACAACTGAGCAGGGGAGGGAGCAACCAGCAGGGAATCGTCCCTCCAGCCCTTCAACGGGCATGGAAGAATCTCCCGACTGGCGAGGCTTTAACGAGGAACCGAGCATGCTAAGCCATACGGACGAGGACAACCAAGCTTGCCCGCCGATTTTTCCGACAGAAGAGCCGCCTGAAGGGCTCAATTCGCAAATGCAGGGTCCAGTTGCCTGTGACCAGGGGCTGGACACGGGGGTGGTCTGTGACCAGACACCTCCACCTGCAAACTCCATTGCTGCTGATCAAAACGAATCAGCTATTTCAATACCTGCCATCTTGACTTCGAGTCGTCAACAGCAGAGTCAAGTCGCCTGTGACCAGGGGCTTGACACGGGGGTGGTCTGTGACCAGACATCCCCAGCTGCTGCTAATAGCAACAACATCGATGCCAGCCAAGCTGACTCTTTCGTGTCTTTTGCGACACCCACCGACAACGTTGCATTTTTACAGAGTAGATTTGCTTGCGCTGAGCCACCCAGGCTTGCCAGTGACAGCAATAGGGACAGTCTTGAGCTGACCCCTCCTCGATCGGCACTTGCTCAACCAAGCCAGATTAACGTCCATAGGGGACTTAAGAAAGACTGGAAACTGACCCCTATCGAAAAGTCAACGATCGCGATCGGCGATGAGAGTCTCTCTGAGCCCGGGCAAGCGCACCCAGATGTACAATTTGAAATTTTTCCGAATCTACGCGCTGAGAACCTAATCAGGGTGCTGCGTGAGCAGTTGAAAAGCCCTAGCTCAGCTGTCAAAGCGGTCATTCTCTTCCCTTGTGGTCATGACCTGTCGAGACAATTTGAAGGTGTCCTCGACAAACAGCTCACGACAATCGTGAATCATTGTCGCAAGGCCTTTCCAGAGGCAAACATCTACACACTTGACTCAGTGGTGGATGCCGAGGCAACGGACAGCGTCCGAAGCAATGTGGAAAAATTGAACCGCCATGCCCAGAATCTCAACCAGAAGGGGCACATGTCACTACCCAGACAGGGTTTGACCTTCCTGTCAGACAAGGTCACACTATCTGACCAATCGGCCTTGGAGGTCTTCAGGATTGTCTATGGCAAAGTACAAAAAAACTTGTAGGTTTTAGGAATGCGGCTAGCAACCAAGTCTTGAACTTATCGAATTATCGTCTTTCTGACTGCGAAACCGAAATTTTAGGAATGGGGAAGAACTTTGTGCCAGCCCCAATTGTTATGGGGTCCAGCGTCCTTTCTGACTCCATCAAGGTTTTCAAGCAGAGAATAGTTCTTAACTCCCTGCTTCAGCGTCGCACGTGTGCTTTCACCCCGCGCATCCCTTATACTGGCCGAGCTTCGATCCCCAACATCAACTTGGACAAGTGGCGCTCTCACAGAGACCTTTTTGAAAGCCTTGACAGGATTAGAATTCCAAGAATCATACACAACAAGCCAAACCTTCAGGAGCAGCAGAGAATGGCACTGAAGACTCTTCGAGACAATAGCAGTATCGTCATTAAACCTGCCGACAAGGGCAGCAATATGGTCGTTTTGAATCGAACAGATTACATACTGGAAGCTAACAGGCAGCTCTCCAACAGGACCTTCTACCAACCCCTTGACACTGCAATGAGCGCCCAGACCAGTGCCATTATCAAAGCCATTTTTCAAGATCTTAAAGAAGAAAAGATAATTACTAATCATCAATACTCGCAACTGATTCCGCCAACTATTCCAAGAGATCGAATTTTTTACCTTTTGCCAAAAATCCATAAGGATCCCGAAGAATGGCCTACTCCTGGAGTGCCTCCTGGGAGACCCATTGTCTCGGACTGCAGCTCGGAAAGCTACATGAGCGCCAAATTTATCGATCTCTTCCTACAGCCGATCGCTAAGGAACAAGACTCCTTCATCCGAGACACGGACCACTTTCAAGCGGCTATTAATGATTTGATTTTTGAAAAAGACGAAAATGTCTTTCTGGTTACAATGGATGTTGAATCCCTGTACACCAATATTCCCACTGATAAGGGGATGGACGCCATTAGAGATGCCTTTCAAACATTTCCCCAAACCTCAAGGCCAGATAACCATCTTCTTGCGCTCCTGGACATTAACTTGAACAAAAATGATTTTGTTTTCAACGACACGCGCTACCTTCAAATCAAAGGCACAAGCATGGGAAAGGCCTTTGCGCCATCCTACGCCAACATATTTATGTCTGCCTGGGAATCCAAAGCTTTAGAAACTGCTCCGTTTACCCCTCGTTTCTTCAAGCGCTACATTGACGACATTTTTATGGTCTTCGTCGGCACTGAAGACGAACTAAAGGAGATGCACAAGCATCTGAATGAGTTCGATTGCAACATCCGACTCACGATGCAATACAGCAAAGAGAAGGTTCACTTCCTGGACTGCTGTGTCAGTCTGACTGACGAAGGCAACAACAAGAGACTTTCGTGCTCAATCTACTTCAAACCCACCGATTCACGCCAGCTTTTAAATCCGGGGTCTTTTCACCCAAAGCACACTTTCAAAGGTATACTGAAATCTCAGTTCCTCCGTTACGCTCGCCGTTGCACATTTAAAGAAGACTTCGATGAGGCCAGCAGCAGCTTAACAAGCATCCTGAAGAAACAAGGATATTCTGTCCGCTTAATCAGGGATTCTAAAAAATCTGCCCTCATCCAGCTGGGCCTCTACATTGATGGTCGGTGGGAGTTCGGCTTCCAGGATTGTGGCAATCTAAGCTGCCGTCCTTGCAGAGAGCACGGGCATTTTGGCCAAGTTTGTTTAGGGTCCAGCGCTACAAAAATGATTTACAAAATTTGTCAAAAAGTCCGCTGTGACTCCAGGAATGTGGTGTATGCCATTCTGTGCAAGACTTGCAATGACCGCTGTATCTACGTAGGTGAGACTGGAGGCGCTCTTAAAGTCAGACTTCAGGCTCACCTGAGCGACATCAGACTGGCTAAGGACACCCCAATCTCCAGGCACTTTCGGTCACCAAACCACAGTATTCAGGACCTCCGCTTTATGGGTCTGTGGTACCTCAGTACTGAGTGCCTGACCACTAAAGAGGGTGCTCAACGCAGGCGGAGGAATATGGAGCAGAAGCTCATCGCTTTACTACAGACCCAGACTCCAGCAGGCTTAAACACCGTCATCACTGAAAAAGACGCCTGCATCCCAATAGTGATCCCTTTCACGGACCACTCTGGGCGAATTGTTCATCAAATTCGCACGGCCATTTCGAACCACGCTGCAGAGCTGGATACGGTGGCTGCCTATACTCGCTCACGCTCATTAAAGGACATTCTATGTCCATCCAATCTGCCCGCCGTAACTAATGGTCAGGCCCGAAACTCAAACCTCTTTTCAGTTGAGCACTAGATGTACAGATGTACACACGCGTTGCATCGTGCCCGCCAAACCATATTGATTATTTTATTTTATTCGCGTCTTTCTATACTCACTATAAATATTTAACTCTGTTTTAATTTGCCCTTTTTTCACAGTTTTTTATTTACAATATACCCTGACGAAGACCCTGTTTAGGTCGAAAATTCGGTTATTTTCTTAGAATTAAAGAAATTGTGAATTTGCTTCAACTGTGTGCGTGGTTTCATTTCGCATTATCTTCTCCCGGGACCAGTGAAGCAATCTCACAGTTTCCCTATGCCGACCAAAAGCCGAAGCTGGTACAGCTCGCATCACCGCCAAGCAAGAGTACCTCAACAACCAAACAGTCGTCCACATGGCCAGCAGTACCAAGGTGTGCGTTCGGCTGTGAGGCGACTATCTCCAGAACATGGCCGGCAGTTTGATCGCCAGCGTGACGGCGATGTCAGATCTAGAAGCCGCCATCGCCAAAGAGACCGCGCTACGCAGGACAGGACGGGCGGCGACCGGCAACAACGTCGGAATGCAGGTGGGTCGCTGACAACCGCCGCGTCCGGAGTCGCCCGCCAAGT
>NIVC01001096.1:0-359331 GCA_002269645.1 Macrostomum lignano
GGTCATGTAACTGCTGCTGTACAAGTCCAACCTGTAT
Source organism: Macrostomum lignano (assembly GCA_002269645.1). Taxonomy (NCBI): domain Eukaryota; kingdom Metazoa; phylum Platyhelminthes; family Macrostomidae; genus Macrostomum; species Macrostomum lignano. The sequence continues at coordinate 38 of NIVC01001096.1, forward strand.
GGGTTCCTTTTTCTTCGTGTCGCGTTGAGAATGTACGAGGTGACGGCAACTGTTTTTTTCACGGCCATATTGAGACAATTACAAGAACTGCCAGGTTTTCCGCCTATCAATCGCTAAGCGTAGAAGATTTTCGAGATGCGGTTGCTGCAGAATTCGAGCAATGGGTGCATCGCGATGTCAATAATCAGGAAAGAATTATGCAAACAGGACTGAATTGGGAAAAAGTGCGCGACGATACAAGGCGTCCCGTATGTACGTGCCATGCGGAGTTCCAGAACTAATTGGTGAACTGTTGCGGCTAGAAGTGTTTATTTATCAGTCAAACATGCTTAATCTAGCGCGGCCTGCCATTATTCCCGACCGAATATTGGAGAACGTTTGGCTACTATTCGATTGTTGTTTAATCCTGGTAGTCAACACTACGAAATCGTTCGTGTCAATGATTTGGAAGTTAATGAAGCAAGCTCAGTTCGGCCGACTGGCCAAGGAGATTTGAGCGCCAAGAATGTGGAAATGCCCCCTCTCAACGAGAATGTTCATGTTGTCGAAGATCCTGTTGTAATGATGCCACCTCCAGCTCCACCAATGACGCCTTTTGAAAAGGTTGCAGACTGGACCGAGTTCAAAGTAGGCATTGGAAGGGACGTTGTAGAAATCAAGCAAAGTCCTTGGAAATAATACGAGTTTGTTTGCGCATCCGAATTCATATGAAGTGCTTCGGGATCGGAACAACTCTGTCTGGAATTGGAATGTCGATCTTGACGCGGAGGATAGCGCAGAGTCAGTTGAAATTGAGCATGTGTCAGAGTCAGTTAAAAGTGATCGTGTGTCAGAGTCCGTGCCATCAAATGTTCCGCGGCGCAGTCGGCGTAAAAAGGATGTTGGGAAGGCAAGTTGCGCTACGCGTCGGAGTAGTCGACTGAGCGCTAAAGCAAACACATTAGAGTCTGTGTCTGTTGCAGCCTCTAGTGTATCTGGTCAGAGCTTATTGAGAAGAAGCAGTCGCACTCGGAGAGCACCATGTTGCAGTTGCATCGGTTGTGGCGACTCAGTTTCGGCGGTTTCAAGCGTTTCTTGCCATTTGGAAAAAGGAAGAGGTCGAGAAAAGAAGAGCGACGTTGTACCAAGTGCTCCTACTCGTCGCAGCGAGCGTTTGAAAACCAGCAGCAAGTGGTCAACTATGCAAATTCTTTACCACGGAAACAGAGATTGACAAACGCAGAAAATCATATCTGCGAACCCGTTCGATCGTCGCCTAGGAAGACGGCACCTTTGCAGCAGGAGCAGCAAGATAAACGTCAGTCTGATAATATTCCAGCTACTTCTACGTATTCATCACCACGAAAGACACGTGCTACTCAGGAGAAGCCTGATGAAGCGATCCGTTCGTCACCCAGAAAGCGGCCTACAATGGAGCAGCAGCCAGCTAAAGAAAATGTTCCGCAGAGCAGCACTTCAGAAGAGAGCGCTCAAGATGCTCCAATTGTTGAAGATGAAATCGGAGATCCTAATCTGCCAAAGTGCCTTCGCAATCCGTTCACAGACCAGTTCAAAAAGATGAGGCAAGACTTTTTCAATGAAAACATAACAAAAGTATCACATTTGAAACAGTGCTACGTGTGTAGGGAAAAGTTTCCTGGAAAATATTTTAGCATCGATTCTGAAGACATGTGCGATCGTTGTTTCAGAGATGACAATGAGCCGAAATCGTTTAGCCAAGAAAACAATGCGATTCCGATGTTGGAGCAGCCAGAAGATTTGCAAGATTTGAGTGTAGCAGAGCAAATGTTGATTTCGCCAGTTTTGTCGGTTATTGTTGTGGTACAAATTTTTCCCCAAAAGCAAACAAAATCGAGAGGACACGGAATCATGTTGCCTCAAGATCAGTCGCACGTTTTGCGAGAGCTGCCAAGACGATCTCTGCCAGTTGTTTTAATGTACGACGAAAGAGCCCGTGTTCAGCCTGGAGAAGCGCAAAGCGGCACAATGAACAATTTGCGAGTTCGACGCGACAAAGTGACTAATGCGATGCGCTATTTAATGGCAAACAACAAGTACTTTAGACAGTATCAGGTTTCAATGAATAATGATGCGTTGCTACATCTGCCTGAAGATGGTTATGCTCATCAAGTAGAAGGTATGATTGTCGAAATGCAGTCTGACAATGAAGTGAATTTCGAGGCGGCACAGCAAGAAGGCGGCTCAGCCAGAGCTGAGCGATTGCAGCAACAAGTAGAAAAAAATGCGGACGAGACGAACGAGCTCGAGGAAACAATTAGTTCGCTGTTGGAGACTCCTTTGCGTCGATTGGAATCGGCAGTACGAGACAAATTTTTGAGTGAAAAATTGAAATGGCCAGCAAGAAGCAACGAGCCGGTAAACGAATTTCAGGATGAAGGATATTTTACATTGGCTTATCCTCATCTCTTTCCGGATGGAGCAGGAGATTATAGTACGCCACGTAATTTTGGACTAAGTTTGGGCGACTATGCAAAGCATTTGATGCAATTCCGGTGTCCAAGATTTCGTACCGATTTGCGGTTTAAATTTTACATTGAAAATATGGTGATGCGTTGGAGGGCGCTGGAAGTTGGTCGCGTGTTTGTACACGACAACAAGTATGCTGGATTAAGTGCCAAGGAAATGATTGAAGCACTAAATGACCCGGCAGTATTGGCTAGCGTGTCAGTTCGAGCATCAGATTTGCGAGGCACAAGCGCTTATTGGCAGAGTAAAGGACGGCAATTGGAAGCCATGATTCGAACGCTTGGTGTTCCTCATTTTTTCGTGACACTATCGGCAGCAGATGTACATTGGCCAGAGTTGCAGCATGCCTGGGGAATCGATGCAGAGCAATATGAAAGCAATGTAGAACTAAGAGCAGAAATGTTGTCAAAGTTGCAAAAAGATCCCGGAATGGCAGACACTGTGTTTTGGTTGCGATTTGAAACATGTTTGAAACGTTTTTTGGTCGAGCACTGGAAAGTAAACGATTATTGGTTTCGCATAGAATATCAGAGTCGCGGAAGTCCACACGTTCACGGTTGCATTTGGATGCCAGATGGTGTTGATGTGACATCGAATACATTGAATGCAGAAGAATTGACGAGCTTTGTTGACAAGTACATCTGTAGTTGGAATTTGGCCATGGACGAATCGGATTATGGAAATCAAGTTTTGAATGGCAGTTTAGCAGGTCAAGGTCATCCAGCTCAACTGAAACCGGAAGAGATTGAAAATGACAAGCAAGATTTGCAGTTAATTTCGCATTTGACAGAGAGGCACACTATTTGCAGTAAAAAGTGCTTGCGAACAGTAAAAGGCAAACAAGAGTGCCGATTCAAGTATCCGCGCGAGCCGCAGGAAAAGACTGTTGCAAAGCGAGTATCCCGTTTAAATTGGCAAGTTGAGACGCAGCGCAACGACGAGCGAATGATTTCTCACAGTCCGCAGTTGCTGTGCATGTGGAGAGCCAATGTCGATGTTCAAATGATTTCGTCCGTGAAGAATTTGATTCGCTATTTGATCAAGTATGCGACAAAAAGCGAAAAGGAGTCGGATTATATGGCGGAGCTGACAAAGCGTCTTCATAAGGAGTTGGAAGATAATGCAGAACAGAATGCCGATAACAATTTTCAGCGTAGCAACACTGCAAGGCGTGTTGTACAACAACACTTGATGGCGCAAGTTGGAGCGCGTGATTATTCGGCGCAAGAGGCAATGCATTTGCTATTGCAGACGTCAATGTACAAGGGTTCGCGAGAATTTGTTTTTGTTCAGACTGGCGAAACCCGCGCAGTGGAGGAAAAGGGTGTTTGCAGGAATAGTTGCGACAAGTATTCAAAGCGTGCAAAGAATTTGGAAAATGTAACAATGTTTCGTTTCTTTTCCGACTACTGTCTCAGCCCTAATGGGAGGTGCACAAAAAGGCCGAAACAAGTAGTTTTGCTAATCAGTCCATTTTTTCGACCGAATGAGCAATCAGACGAAAGACGCGAAGGCTATTATCGGCAGCAGGTTTTGTTGTACAGTTGTTGGCGAAATGAGCGAGAAGCCAAAGGTTTGCACACAAGCTGGCAGCAAGCGTACGAAGCCATGCCTGCTGAGAATCGATGCGAGCTGCAGCTGCCCAATTTGGACGATTTGCGCAACGACGAAGCTGACGAAGAAGTCGAAGCAGTTGCGGAGCTACCCGAAATGACCAACGCAAATGCGCAATCTGCTGCTCAGCCAACTTATGAGCACGAAGAGCAAGAAGATTGGATGGTTGCAGTGGGGGCACTTCATCGCGAGAGAAATCTATTGGCCTGTCCAGAAGATCAATTGCCAAAGCCGCCAGAAAATTTTGACTGGAGCGCAGCTAGTGGCGGCCAGTTTCCAACGGTTGGAGAAGCAAAGGCGTTTTTAAGTAGCGACCTAAAACTTGGCGCAAGAGAGGTCGCTGACATGCCGATAAACAGTGTTGAATCGCTTAATGTTCGGCAGCGAGAAATGTACAACCTAATTGAAAGTCATTTGCAGCTTTCAAGACTAGCCGAAGAAAACCAAGGCGAAAAGCCGGAGCCTCTCAAAGCAATTTTGTATGGTAGCGCTGGAACTGGAAAAAGCTACTTGATTTCTACATTGCGTCGGTTGATTGGAGAATCAAGATGCAGAATTATGGCATCAACAGGCGTAGCCGCTTTCAATATTGCAGGCGAAACTTTGCACTCGGCTTTGAAATTGAATGTAAATTTTAGTGCTGGTGTTGGCAAGAAATCCCTAATGGAGATGCAAGAGCAGTGGAAAGATGTGCGCTACATTTTTATTGACGAATTTAGCATGCTTGGCCAAAGGTTACTCCGTAAGGTGGATGCTCGTTTGCGCGAATTGTTTCCAGAACACAGTAAACAGAGTTTTGGTGGTCGATCTGTAATCCTAATTGGCGACGTGTTTCAATTGCCTCCAGTTTTGGACACGCAACTGTACGTTTACAATCCAAATCAAAAGAAGCACGATATATTGAAATCTGAAGGCTATAAATTGTACATGGAGTTCAAAAAGGTTGTGCATCTGACAGAACAAGTCCGACAAGCAAACGATACGGAATTCGCCCAGTTGTTGGATAAACTTCGCGAAGGCAAGGCCGACGAAGCCTGCTGGAATTCGTTGATGAACAATTGTCGCGTCTATGCTCCCGACCTTTTGCCTGAAGGTTTCCAAAGCGGGTGTACATTTTTATATCACACTAACGAGGATGTGAGAAATCGCAACTACATGCTATTGGGAAAGATGGTTTCCGAATTGAATCCTGTGCGGCAAATTAACGCAATTTGTAAAGGAGACGAAGCAAAATTGTGTGGCAAAAAGAAGGAACATAAAAAATCGGATACGAATCTGGAGAAGCGACTCTATTTGTGTATTGGTGCTCGAGTAATGCTAACTAGAAATCTGTCAGTACGCAATGGACTTGTGAATGGATCAGTTGGAACTGTACGAGGAATTTGCTACGCTCCTGGAAGGCAATCACCAAAGGATTGGCCAGATTGTATTTGGGTTGAATTTGACAATTATTCTGGCCCAGCAATGGGGGCAATTGTACAAGATAATCGTGCAATTCGTGTAGTGCCAATTCTGTCAGTAACGAATGAAAAGTTTAAAGGAGGAGCCCATTGTCGCGTCAACAATTTCCACTACGATTGGCTTGGGCTAGTACGATTCACAAGAGCCAAGGACTTACAATTCCAAAAGCGTACGTGGCGTTTAGCAAAGGAGGCGCCAGGAAAGCTATTCCAGCTGGATTATTTTATACTGCGGTGAGTAGAGTTCGTGCATTTGCAGATTTGCGAGTATCAAGTTGCGATTACAACAATTTCGTGAGCCTTTTTTCTGCACAAAAAGTGCAGACGCAGTTGCATGAGCAAAAGCGTTTGCTGAGAATGTGCTCATCCGCGAATTCTGATAGCCGCTAACTTGCTATTCTAAAGTCGGCAACTATTTAGTCAGCAACTATCCATCCAGTCAGCATCCGTCCAGTCAGCAGCCGTCAGTCAGCAACAATCCAGTCAGCAACCATCCAGTCAGCAACCATCCAGTCAGCAAACATCCATCCAGTCAGCAACCATTCGTCCAGTCAGCATCCATCCAGTCAGCAACCATCCAGTCAGCAACCATCCAGTCAGCATCCGTCCAGTCAGCAGCCATCCAGTCAGCAACCGTCCATCCAGTCAGCAACAATCCAGTCAGCAATCATCCAGTCAGCAACCATCCAGTCACAACCATCCAGTCAGCAGTCATCCAGTCAGCAACCATCCGTCCAGTCAGCAACCATCCGTCCAGTCAGCAATCATCCGTCCAGTCAGCGACCATCCAGTCGGCAACCATCCAGTCACAACCATACGTCCAGTCAGCAACCATCCAGTCAGCAACCATCCAGTCAGCAACCATCCATCCAGTCAGCAACCATCCAGTCAGCAACCATCCAGTCAGCAACCATCCAGTCAGCAACCATTCGTCCAGCAACCATCCATCCAGTCAGCAACAATCCAGTCAGCAACCATCCAGTCAGCAAACATCCATCCAGTCAGCAACCATTCGTCCAGTCAGCATCCATCCAGTCAGCAACCATCCAGTCAGCAACCATCCAGTCAGCATCCGTCCAGTCAGCAGCCATCCAGTCAGCAACCGTCCATCCAGTCAGCAACAATCCAGTCAGCAATCATCCAGTCAGCAACCATCCAGTCACAACCATCCAGTCAGCAGTCATCCAGTCAGCAACCATCCGTCCAGTCAGCAACCATCCGTCCAGTCAGCAATCATCCGTCCAGTCAGCGACCATCCAGTCGGCAACCATCCAGTCACAACCATACGTCCAGTCAGCAACCATCCAGTCAGCAACCATCCAGTCAGCAACCATCCATCCATTCAGCAACCATCCAGTCAGCAACCATCCAGTCAGCAACCATCCAGTCAGCAACCATTCGTCCAGCAACCATCCATCCAGTCAGCAACAATCCAGTCAGCAACCATCCAGTCAGCAACCATCCAGTCAGCAACCATCCGTCCAGTCAGCAACCATCCAGTCAGCAGCCATCCTGTCAGCAGCCATCCAGTCAGCAGCCATCCAGTCAGCAACCGTCCATCCAGTCAGCACCCATCCAGTCAACAACCATCCAGTCAGCGACCATCCAGTCAGCAACCATCCAGTCAGCAACCATCCAGTCAACAACAGTCCATCCAGTCAGCAAACATCCATCCAGTCAGCAACCATCCAGTCAACAACAGTCCATCCAGTCAGCAACCATCCATCCAGTCAGCAACAATCCAGTCACAACCATACATCCAGTCAGCAACCATCCAGTCAGCAACCATCCGTCCAGTCAGCAACCATCCAGTCAGCAGCCATCCTGTCAGCAGCCATCCAGTCAGCAGCCATCCAGTCAGCAACCGTCCATCCAGTCAGCACCCATCCAGTCAACAACCATCCAGTCAGCGACCATCCAGTCAGCAACCATCCAGTCAGCAACCATCCAGTCAGCAACCGTCCATCCAGTCAGCAACAATCCAGTCAGCAACAATCCAGTCAGCAACCGTCCATCCAGTCAGCAACTATCCAGTCAGCAACCATCCATCCAGTCAGCAACCGTCCAGTCAACAACCATCCAGTCAGCGACCATCCAGTCAGCAACCATCCAGTCAACAACCGTCCATCCAGTCAGCAACCATCCATCCAGTCAGCAAACATCCATCCAGTCAGCAACCATCCAGTCAACAACAGTCCATCCAGTCAGCAACCATCCATCCAGTCAGCAACAATCCAGTCACAACCATACATCCAGTCAGCAACCATCCAGTCAGCAACCATCCGTCCAGTCAGCAACCATCCAGTCAGCAGCCATCCTGTCAGCAGCCATCCAGTCAGCAGCCATCCAGTCAGCAACCGTCCATCCAGTCAGCACCCATCCAGTCAACAACCATCCAGTCAGCGACCATCCAGTCAGCAACCATCCAGTCAGCAACCATCCAGTCAGCAAACATCCATCCAGTCAGCAACCATCCAGTCAACAACAGTCCATCAAGTCAGCAACCAATCATCCAGTCAGCAACAATCCAGTCAGCAACAATCCAGTCAGCAACAATCCAGTCACAACCATACATCCAGTCAGCAACCATCCAGTCAGCAACCGTCCATCCAGTCAGCAACAATCCAGTCAGCAACAATCCAGTCAGCAACCGTCCATCCAGTCAGCAACTATCCAGTCAGCAACCATCCATCCAGTCAGCAACCGTCCAGTCAGCAACCATCCAGTCAGCAATCATCCATCCAGTCAGCAACCATCCAGTCAACAACCGTCCATCCAGTCAGCAACCATCCAGTCAACAACCATCCAGTCAGCGACCATCCAGTCAGCAACCATCCAGTCAGCAACCATCCAGTCAGCAACCATCCAGTCAGCAAACATCCATCCAGTCAGCAACCATCCAGTCAACAACAGTCCATCCAGTCAGCAACCATCCATCCAGTCAGCAACAATCCAGTCACAACCATACATCCAGTCAGCAACCATCCAGTCAGCAACCGTCCATCCAGTCAGCAACAATCCAGTCAGCAACAATCCAGTCACAACCATACATCCAGTCAGCAACCATCCAGTCAGCAACCGTCCATCCAGTCAGCAACAATCCAGTCAGGAACAATCCAGTCAGCAACCATCCAGTCAGCAACCATCCAGTCAGCAACCGTCCATCCAGTCAGCAACAATCCAGTCACAACCATCCGTCCAGTCAGCAACCATCCAGTCAGCAAACATCCATCCAGTCGGAAACCATCCAGGCAGCAACCATCTAGTCAGCAACCATCCATCGAGTCAGCAACCGTCCAGTCAGCAACCATCCAGTCAGCAGCCATCCTGTCAGCAGCCATCCAGTCAGCAAACATTCATCCAGTCAGCAACCATCCATCCAGTCAGCACCCATCCAGTCAACAACCATCCAGTCAGCGACCATCCAGTCAGCAACCATCCAGTCAGCAACCATCCAGTCAGCAACCATCCATCCAGTCAGCAACCATCCAGTCAGCAAACATCCATCCAGTCAGCAACCATCCAGTCAACAACAGTCCATCAAGTCAGCAACCAATCATCCAGTCAGCAACAATCCAGTCAGCAACAATCCAGTCAGCAACAATCCAGTCACAACCATACATCCAGTCAGCAACCATCCAGTCAGCAACCGTCCATCCAGTCAGCAACAATCCAGTCAGCAACAATCCAGTCAGCAACCGTCCATCCAGTCAGCAACTATCCAGTCAGCAACCATCCATCCAGTCAGCAACCGTCCAGTCAGCAACCATCCAGTCAGCAATCATCCATCCAGTCAGCAACCATCCAGTCAACAACCGTCCATCCAGTCAGCAACCATCCAGTCAACAACCATCCAGTCAGCGACCATCCAGTCAGCAACCATCCAGTCAGCAACCATCCAGTCAGCAACCATCCAGTCAGCAAACATCCATCCAGTCAGCAACCATCCAGTCAACAACAGTCCATCCAGTCAGCAACCATCCATCCAGTCAGCAACAATCCAGTCACAACCATACATCCAGTCAGCAACCATCCAGTCAGCAACCGTCCATCCAGTCAGCAACAATCCAGTCAGCAACAATCCAGTCACAACCATACATCCAGTCAGCAACCATCCAGTCAGCAACCGTCCATCCAGTCAGCAACAATCCAGTCAGGAACAATCCAGTCAGCAACCATCCAGTCAGCAACCATCCAGTCAGCAACCGTCCATCCAGTCAGCAACAATCCAGTCACAACCATCCGTCCAGTCAGCAACCATCCAGTCAGCAAACATCCATCCAGTCGGAAACCATCCAGGCAGCAACCATCTAGTCAGCAACCATCCATCGAGTCAGCAACCGTCCATCCAGCAACCATCCTGTCAGCAGCCATCCTGTCAGCAGCCATCCAGTCAGCAAACATCCATCCAGTCAGCAACCATCCATCCAGTCAGCACCCATCCAGTCAACAACCATCCAGTCAGCGACCATCCAGTCAGCAACCATCCAGTCAGCAACCATCCAGTCAGCAAACATCCATCCAGTCAGCAACCATCCAGTCAACAACAGTCCATCCAGTCAGCAACAATCCAGTCAGCAACAATCCAGTCACAACCATACATCCAGTCAGCAACCATCCAGTCAGCAGCCATCTAGTCAGCAGCCATCGAGTCAGCAGCCATCCAGTGAGCAACCGTCCATCCAGTTAGCAACCATCCAGTCAGCAACCATCCGTCCAGTCAGCAACCATCCAGTCAGCAGCCATCCTGTCAGCAGCCATCCAGTCAGCAGCCATCCAGTCAGCAACCGTCCATCCAGTCAGCACCCATCCAGTCAACAACCATCCAGTCAGCGACCATCCAGTCAGCAACCATCCAGTCAGCAACCATCCAGTCAGCAAACATCCATCCAGTCAGCAACCATCCAGTCAACAACAGTCCATCAAGTCAGCAACCAATCATCCAGTCAGCAACAATCCAGTCAGCAACAATCCAGTCAGCAACAATCCAGTCACAACCATACATCCAGTCAGCAACCATCCAGTCAGCAACCGTCCATCCAGTCAGCAACAATCCAGTCAGCAACAATCCAGTCAGCAACCGTCCATCCAGTCAGCAACTATCCAGTCAGCAACCATCCATCCAGTCAGCAACCGTCCAGTCAGCAACCATCCAGTCAGCAATCATCCATCCAGTCAGCAACCATCCAGTCAACAACCGTCCATCCAGTCAGCAACCATCCAGTCAACAACCATCCAGTCAGCGACCATCCAGTCAGCAACCATCCAGTCAGCAACCATCCAGTCAGCAACCATCCAGTCAGCAAACATCCATCCAGTCAGCAACCATCCAGTCAACAACAGTCCATCCAGTCAGCAACCATCCATCCAGTCAGCAACAATCCAGTCACAACCATACATCCAGTCAGCAACCATCCAGTCAGCAACCGTCCATCCAGTCAGCAACAATCCAGTCAGCAACAATCCAGTCACAACCATACATCCAGTCAGCAACCATCCAGTCAGCAACCGTCCGTCCAGTCAGCAACAATCCAGTCAGGAACAATCCAGTCAGCAACCATCCAGTCAGCAACCATCCAGTCAGCAACCGTCCATCCAGTCAGCAACAATCCAGTCACAACCATCCGTCCAGTCAGCAACCATCCAGTCAGCAAACATCCATCCAGTCGGAAACCATCCAGGCAGCAACCATCTAGTCAGCAACCATCCATCGAGTCAGCAACCGTCCAGTCAGCAACCATCCAGTCAGCAGCCATCCTGTCAGCAGCCATCCAGTCAGCAAACATCCATCCAGTCAGCAACCATCCATCCAGTCAGCAACCATCCAGTCAACAACCATCCAGTCAGCGACCATCCAGTCAGCAACCATCCAGTCAGCAACCATCCAGTCAGCAAACATCCATCCAGTCAGCAACCATCCAGTCAACAACAGTCCATCCAGTCAGCAACAATCCAGTCAGCAACAATCCAGTCACAACCATACATCCAGTCAGCAACCATCCAGTCAGCAGCCATCTAGTCAGCAGCCATCGAGTCAGCAGCCATCCAGTGAGCAACCGTCCATCCAGTTAGCAACCATCCAGTCAGCAACAATCCAGTCACAACCATACGTCCAGTCAGCAACCATCCAGTCAGCAACCATCCGTCCAGTCAGCAACCATTCCAGTCAGCAACAATCCAGTCACAACCATACGTCCAGTCAGCAACCATCCAGTCAGCAACCGTCCATCCAGTCAGCAACCATCCAGTCAGCAACAATCCAGTCACAACCATACGTCCAGTCAACAACCATCCAATTATTTACGATAAATTGCGTAATTTGCGTTGCAGTGGCTGCTGAATTCTCATAAGCAAAGCACTTAAAAAGCTAATGTCTGCTCGAGTTACAATTTAAATATTCTTTCCAAAAACGAACACTCTATTGAGTGGGTACTGCGCGCATGTTTGCCGTTTGGCGGTTTTGATACAAATTTGCGAAACTATTATTGCGCGCAGCACCGCCCACAAAATGTGCAGTGAAAGTCCCTAAAAGTGTGAGTAGCATTGATTAACCTTTCACAGTGTAAAAAAATTTACAGTGTAAAAAATGGTGTAAAGTTTCCATAAAAATATATTTGTTTTTAATTCTCATTGCACTGTGTGAGGTTAGTTAAATGCTCGACGCTTTTTGTTTTAGACACGGCAGTATTTTTCTCATATAATAGTTTACATATTTATTGATTAATTCGTTTTTTCGGAGTTTTGAAAGCTGCTGTGCCTAATTATGGATTTAGCTAAATGATCAGGCTACCTAATGTTGGGTAACTTGTATCAAATGGCAAAGCATTTCACTGCAAAGTCGCATCCGGTGGTTTCACGTACCTGTGGGCGTTAAACTGTACATTTGAAATGCTGAATTTCTAGGAAAATCTCATTTCAAATTACAGTGAACAGAATCGGAGCGGCGAAAATTTTTTTTAACTAATTTCGTTGTTAATTGCAAGATTATTTTTCGTAAGTCCAAATGTCCAAGATATTTATTATGAGTATTATTTCTTGGACCTTAGTATATGATGTTAATTCATGTGTCTCAGTTTGATTTTTTGAGTCTATTTAATAGAACTTTGTGATTAAAAAATTAATGAATGGTAAATTATAATTAATTAGTCACATAGGACATATGTAACTAAAATACGTAGCATCTAAGTAGTTTACAATAGTTTAACATTTTTAGGGTTTTATGTGTTGCAAAACTGTACTCAAAGAAATCAAAAATAATTTCGAAATATTGAGCAATTAATGCACTTCGACCTGCTAAGGTGGCACACCTTCAATCTAGTTGATCATACTGAAGTCAATGAAAAAAGCTTCTACCTCATTAATATCGTCCTCAACGCCCAGAACAACACCCGGTGCAAGTTCGCGCTGCGGTTTCACCGGCGGGAGCATGTGCTTAGGCGGCGGTGGCCTCAGAATCACCAGGGCCTGTCCAGCAGCAGATGCTCCGCTATCTAGGGCCCAATCAATGCCGCCTTTGACAACAAACAGGCACATTGCAGACAGACAAGCGATACCGACTAGAAACCAGCGGATTCGGCCTTTGACTCGAGGCATGCTTTCTTTAAATTACCGCTTGATTAAAAAGTTCAATAGGAACTTGCTTTTATATTTATAGAAATGTTTAGACTGCAATTTGGAAAGTTAATATTTCTAGAATCTTTTTGTTAGCAATATGTGCATTCAAGTGAAGCAGATTTGACTATGGAAATATGTCATCATTCAAGACAACTGCAGTGCAACCCAGTATGATAGCACATGGTAGCGAAGGGGTGTTTTTTGTAGATGGCAGTCTGGCACAATAAATAAAGTGGTTGGCACACTGGCATATGCTTTTAGTTGTAGTTTAGCAAACTTGTGTTGTCTAAAATGTACATATAACAAAAAGCTTAATTACATTTTTTAAATCTTAGTATTTTAAATCATTAATAATATAATACTTCTCATAAGCACTGAGACTGCACAAGCACCCCAAGATATGCCAAAGCCAAATGTTGTCTTCCATGTTTTCCTCATGGATGAGCCACAAGCACACAACCCTTAACACTTTCAACTCTTCAAACTCAAACTTTTTAGTCTTCCATTCCTCCAAAAACATTAACACAATGAGCTTAATTGTTACATTAATTACATCAATAATCCCTCTGCCTTTTTTAAACCACAACTATCCCTAATTCTTTCCCTTTATTTATAAGCTACAATATTAATATTTATTCTTGAATTGTTCTAAATCTTCATTCTATATCAAAGCAACTATTTGGTATTTGTATTTAGATTGTCAACTTTCTGATTCCAATTTGAACCAAATATTTGGTTGATTCCATTTGATTCCAATTACTTTACTTATCTTGATATAATGTATACTAGATTTCCCAATAAAATTAGGACAAAATTTAAATGAACAATATTGCTTCAAAATGCAAACTAGTGATACAAAACTTATATACAAGGGAAAATAGTCTTTAGTAAACAATAAAGAATGTTGACCAATGACTATACAAGAGCATTATATTGCTAACATTATGAATTTGTAATGGGTATGTGTGCATGTAGTATTACGAAAATAATTGAGGCGTGAAACGCGGTGGTTTGTTTGCTTTAATTTTTCTTTTATTGTTTTCCGTGTGGAAAATAAGAGAGAATGGGCTTGAGTAATTGCGTGTTAGGGTGCTGTATATTTATATTTATGTTGATGGAACATTCCGGAATCTGGAAAGTTCGAGAAGCAGTTTCTAGAAAGGGGGTGCGTGGGAATTCAAAATGCCAAATATGGAAAGTGCGTGTTTACGCGGAAGTTTCTAGAATACAGTAGTTATAATACGCTAGCTGCAATACTTTTATAATATTAGTGAATACGCTACATGCACACCTACTACTATCTTCAAGTTTATAGGAATCCCAAGAATGACTATATATAGGGTAATCACTATATTATTAGTTGCTAAAGAAAAAGAAAAAGGTTTGGCATTGTTTCATTGCAGTCCAAGACTAGTTGCAATGCCAAAGTAAAACTTGTTTCAATTCTATTGAGATATCTAGAACATAATGTTTTGACAAAAAATTCTTATCAAATACTATTGTTGTTAAAACTAAGTGCTAAAATTGGCACGGGTCAGTTCCAAAGAACTTTGCCACAGCATATTGGTATATTTTATCCAAAAAGTTAAAATATTTACAGAATTTTGATTTGAATATTTATACGATATTGAAATTAAAAATATACATAAATAAAACTATTTTTCAATATTTTGCAGTTTTTTTGCATTTACATGTATTTGGGGATAAAAAAGAGGGGAGGGAAATCCTGCACAAAGAAGGGCCAAAGTAAAGGTGTAAAAAAGCAATTAGGAATATTTGTAAAAACAGTTGGATAAAAACACAGTTTGAGTTGCTTAAGAAACAAGTGCAGAGAGACTAGAGATTACCTAACTAGTCTTAGTGTCTGTCGTGTCTGATCAGATCAGCCAATCTCTATCTCAGGCAGCAAGTTTAGTTTTATTTATTGCATTTCAGAGTGTGGTCACTTCAGGTTTGGGAGGCTGATGGCCAGCCTAACCCTGGGGTGGGATTCCCCTGTTTCTTTCCTGACGCCTCATGGCATCCTAGTGGACATTGAGGACAGGGGTTTGGCCCAGAGCCCGAGGGGCTTCTGGCTCAATGTGGAAGCTGTAGAGCTTGGCTGCCCTCATCTTGAGCAGCCACGCCACCCCCAGCTGCTTGACCCTGTCTGCGAGCATCGGCATACCTGCCAGCTTATGCAGGTATTTGATGCTGATGTAGGATGGCACACCATAGCAGATATGGAGAGCTAGGTTTTGAATTTTTTGCAATTTGATTTGATTTGTGGCAGAAATTTGGCTCCAGATTGGCGCTCCGTAGGTGAGAGCACTTTTTCCATATGCCCTGCACAGCATTCTGAGGGTGGTTCTACTCAGCTTTGTCATTTTTGCAATTCTGCAGTGACATTACAATGGCTCTGCTGGTATCTGCCATGTTGTCCACATGTTTATTCAGGCAGAGGCTTTGGTCAAGGAGGACACCTAGGAATTTCACCTCCTGACAGTACGGAACCTCTGTCCCCCAGATACAGTTTGGCTTGCAAGTCCATGCACCTAGTAGGTTTGTAGTTAAAAGTGATTGCTTTGCTTTTACTGGCATTCAGCCTAATGCCATGTTTAATGCACCAGTCAAAGACTCGTCTCAGGATGTTTGGAGCCCAGCAAAGGTGTCTGCTGAGGCCCAGATGGCCATGTTGTCTGCAAATTGACTGCATTTGATGCTTGGGATATTAGGAGTCAGCATTGAGCTAAGGAAGAGGAGATACAGGAGAGGACTCAGAATGCCTCCCTGAGGGATGCCAGCCTGGATAGTGTGGGGATCGCTCAGGGCCCTCTCAATTTGAACCTGGATCTGTCTGTCTCATAGGTAGTCAGACAAGATTTGCATGAGCATCGGTGGAAAACCATTGGTGAGCATGCTATGCCTGATCTTGTCATGCCAGGTGGAGTCAAAAGCTGCCTTTGTATCCAAGAAGACTACAGCTTACTTTTTAGCTTTGCCCTTTGCTACCATGACATCTTGTGCCAGACAGCACAGGTTGTCATATGTTGAGTGAATTTTGTGGTGATTTAATACTATTTGTAATTTGTAATACTATTAGGAAGGTTGTAAATTTGTTCTACTGTACCATTTGTTTTAAGACTAAATTTTTGGTTATCTTTACTAAATTGTATTAGACTTAGCACAATAAAAAATAAGCTATCTAATTTGATATTAATATAGAAGAATACAAGAAGCAAAAAGATTTATCAATTTAAATCCTTATTAAAATATCTGCTTAGTAATTTTTTTAAAAACAATGTTTGCAAACATACATGCGCAACCTCCAAAATTTGGTCAGCCATGCGACTTAGTTTTAACAAAATGCGACATAGTTTTTGGCTAAAAATGCGACTTACATATAAAAAACTGTAAAGCAAATTTAACGCAACTTTGGGTAAACGGCAGGAGTAACTATGACTGTCTTATTAAACCAAAATGCTTCGTCAGCTACTTAGCACTACTACACAGGTATTTTTTGGGTAGGCATTTTTGCAACTTCCTTGGTTGGCCGCCAAATCAGTCGGCCAGATTGGCGGACTCGGCCAACTGTTGCTCATGTATGTTTGCAAATTGAGTTAAAAAAGCATTTTCCACAAAAGCAGTAATTGCAAAGTAAAATAATTATAGGGCAAAAAGATTTTTTGTCTATGAAACAAGTGTTTTGATTGAAAGCATGTTGCAAAGTAAATTAAGAGGCAAATTACCCATTACTATTGCTAAATAGAGTAAGAGAGAAAGAGTCCCAAGGAATAATAAGAATACTGTTTAGACATATAAGCATAATATATTAACACACGATCAAAATTGTCCACAGACACACAGACAGACAGACACACAGACAGAGTTTTGATTTTTATAGTTAGAGATTGGGATAGCCTAAGCCTATGCATTTTTAAATGAAGCTAGGAACCTCAATCATTGGCAATGCCATTTAGAATTTATAATCGATAGTCAACAATGTTTTGCTACTTAGCTAATAAAGTTGTATAGTAAATCATACTAACAATAGCCTACTTAGTTTAGATTTAGTTGATGAATAAATAAAGAAAAAAGTTTTCCTTAGGCTTACTTTTGCTCATTAAAAAATACAAGTCATAAGTTAATATATTATTAGCATATTTACCCCACTCCCAAATCTTACTGATACTTACTGTACTGATACTTGAAGTCTTCTTTCCTGTTGCTCAGTCTGCGCTTGACTCTCTCTGGGATGTTCAAATTCGCAAATAACTCCTTGCACTCTTCCTCACTGAGCTTCTTATTCCTACAATGCTGCTCAAATGTGATCAACCACTTGCAAATATCTTTGCCAGGGGTGTACTTCTCAAATCTTTCTTCTCTTGTCACTTTCCCTAGACAGTCTCACAATTGTTCGGCCAGCATGGCAATGGCGTCATTAGCCTGATTCTGATTCATTTTCTCTTGAAAAACTTTTTAAATTATTCTTTGGAATTCTTTTGAAGTCTAGTTTTAAGAGTTCATGCCGTTTCTCTAATCCTTCTCACTGCCACCAAGTTGTGCTAGGTGTGGTTCCCGTACAATACAAAATCCTACTGCTGTACCAAGTTGTAACAGGGCTTTTCTTCTGTCCTCCAACTAACTTCACTAACTGCCACCAAGTTGTTACAGGGGTTATTTCTGTTTGCCAATTACAGTTATCCTGATTATACTTGTTTTTACTCCCTAACTATTTCTTAGAATTTCATTTGAATATACTGGTAGCATTTTTTATGTATTAGTCCGGTAGCGTCTTATGTATTAGTCTGGTAGCGTCTTATGTATTGGTCTGGTAGCGTCTTATGTATTAGTCTGGTAGCGTCTTATGTATATGGCCTGAGCAGTCTTACTGGTATATGTACTTTCTCTCTCCAGTCTGGGCGTTACTGAGATTAGAGGGTCACAGCGATTACTCTTAGTACTTCTCTTTGCATGAATCCCAAGTGCAACCTTCAACCTTCTTCACAATACTCTTAGAAATGAACAATGATCTGAGAAAGATTTATTGAACACGTTTTGAGCTTATAGCTAGCGAACGAGTTACCTTTCCATCCCTTTGGCTCTCTCCTATTTATACCAATCAATTGCGTATATTTAAAACAAACTCTTACAACTTGAGAATATTTTGCATATTATAACAAAAGAAAATTAATTTTTGCGCTAGTTTAAAAACAATAATTCCTAGAAATAAGGTACCACTACTACATATAGAAGACCTGAAAATATGTTTGGCGTATAACATCTGGCGTAACACAACAGCTATACCAATTGTGCGCCATTGTGCCGGCATATTGGGTATCTGGCATAGACATCTGGCATGGCAATAGTTGGCTGTTAACATATAAAAAACATTAAAAAAATTTTTTTGAAAAAATGTTAAAACAAAATAAAAAGAAGAAGCACTATACAACAGCTACTATTTATTTATTCACAGATTTGTGTCTCTAAAAGTAAAAAAAATTATACTAAAACAAGGGACGTAAAATTGAGTTAAAATTAGGCGTAGCATTGCAATTTCTTTTTAGTGTACATATATCATATGTAACATTTTTTACTGGTGTAAACTTAAACTAATGGCGTAAAGGGTCTTTTTTTCTAGCGTACCAAATAACAGATTTGAGAGTGTGGCATATTTATATCATATAAAACTATACTATTGTAAATACTAAAATAGTGGCACTATAAAACTATAACTTTTAATAATCTATATAACTAAATCTGAAAAGTTTCTATGTATGTATATATGTATATATGTACATAATCCATTTTAAAAGAAGTTATCCAACCGATTTTTTTAAACTTGCACCATTCAATCAGAAATTCTTGCGAATTGGTACAGTTCTCTTGGCTAAGAGATTGCTTCATTTTAAAGGGCTCAAATATAAGAAAAACTGAATTTTCCCTATTTAATTAGTGTATTTTTCTTGCAGTAAGAGCTCAATACGTCTATGGCCATAGACTAAACTTCAATTCTTGAGCTGAAGCTATGAGTTATAAATAGTTATACCTAGCTTATTAAATTTTACAATTTATTATGAATATCTTCGTCTTCAACTTATTTGAAACCTGAACTGATTGTCTGAATTAAAGCCGGGTGTTACAAAATGTGCATAATCACTTGAACAGAAATGCCTCGACGACATTGCACTACGTTTAAAAGGGAATTGCTGAGATGTCAAGGCTTAAGAGGGAATTGCTGAGATGTCAAGGTCTAATGGGAATTGCTGAAATGTCAAGGCTTAGTGGGGAAATTCCAGAGATGTAAAGTTCTGGGGTGAATGGCTAAGATTTCAAGGCTTGCTGGGGTATAATTGCTTAGAAGTCAAGGCTTATTGTGGGAATTTTTGAGATATCCATTCTCACTGGGCGGAATTGCTGAGATATCAAGGCTCACCGGGAGGAATTGCTGAGATATCAAGGCTCACTATTGTTGGATAATCATTGGTGGAATTGCTGCGATATATAACTGTCTAATGGGTGCTGTTGTAAACTGTCTAATTGGTGCTATTGTAACTGTCTAATGGGTGCTGTTGTAAACTGTCTAATGGGTGCTGTTGTAACTGTCTAACAGGTGCTGTTGTAACTGTCTAACAGGTGCTGTTGTAACTGTCTAACGGGTGCTGTTGTAACTGTCTAATAGGTGCTGTTGTAACTGTCTAACAGGTGCTATTGTAACTGTCTAATGGGCGCTGTTGTAACTGTCTAATAGGTGCTGTTGTAACTGTCTAACGGGTACTACATGTATTGTAAACTGTCTAACGAATGCTGTTGTAAACTGTCTAACGGGTGCTGTTGTAAACTGTTTAACAGGTGCTGTTGTAAACTGTTTAATGGGTGCTATTGTAACTGTCTAACGGGTGCTGTTGTAAACTGTTTAATATGAGCTGTTGTAAACTGTCTAACTGGTGCTATTGTAAACTGTCTAATGGGTGCTGTTGTAAACTGAAAAGAAAAGTGCTTGCTCAAAAAAATGTTTGGGACACGCAAAGCAGATCAGCCTGGTAATCTATATAACTAAATCTGAAAAGTTTCTGTTTGTATGTATGTAAATAATCCATTTAAAAAAATTAACTTTTATGTCCCGCAAAGCGGGTCTAATATCATATAAAACTATATTATTGTAAATACTAGAATAGTGGCACTATAAAACTATAACTTTTAATAATAACTATTAATAGACTTAGAAGCAAACTAGAAATTCGTATATTTTATCTTTAATTACAAAAGAAAATTCCTAATTTATAAACAATATTTTTAGGCAATATTAAATAAACATTAAAATTAGATATTAGAATTTAGGCTTTGTCTATCTAAAAAATATCTAAAAACTTAATATTTTATATATAAAAGTTCTATATAATTATAAATTCATTAAAAGTTGAAATTGGCATGATTTATAAACAAAATGACTCTTCTTAGTTTGTACTACTAAAAAATATGCCCTTAATAAGACCCATAGTCCAGAAGAGGGGTGGTACGCCAGATTAATCCGGCATATAGGGCCTATTCACGACTTTTGGCGTACAATTTTTTACTTTTTAAAATCTGAAATCTGGCATATAAAAATGCATATTCAAAAACTAGCCTATATGTTCCTCCAGTTGTGGAATCAAATCAAATAGTCTAAGAAAATAGTATGCATGCAGTTAATAGAATCACATAGAAGAATTGTAAAAAGTGAACAAAAATCATAAAACAAGTTTATTTTAAGCAATTTCAAGCTTTCCAGGTTTTTAGAGCTTGTAGGGCCTAATAAAAAATTTAAACAAATCTTTGCATGTAATTAGTTGCCACTATAAATAATATCAACAAAAAAGCAAAAGTATTAACCAAATTATTAGCTAAAAAAGGTTACTTTACACAATTTAAAAAAAAAATAATAATTCATTATTGCAATGTAAAAAAGGTCATTTATTGTCGCAACATGGGCGTAGATTTGAAAGTAAGCATGCACTTAAAATTTGGTGTACACTGGTATACCAAAAAAATTATAAGAGATTTTAATCCAGCGTACATTCAGGGTGTTCCAAACTATGGAATAAGACAAAATAATAAATAAATAATAGGCCTAATAAATGATAAATAATATGAATAGGCCTAAGAGTGACCCAAATCAAGCCTTAGGAAGGTGATTTATTATAATTGACAGCTGATATCAGCTAGATCTGGGTTTTTAAAAGGTTGGAAATCTAGTTTCCAGCTGGCCCTAGAGGCTCAAAATCTGGTTGCCAATGGCTATTTTTGGTTGCCCAATAGCAACTGGCCAAATCCCCAAGGATGGATATCCCAAGGCTGCATTTGAAAAGCAGAAATTTTTCTTTTAACTCTAAGATTGCAATTGGGCTTCTTCAGAATATGTCCAAATAGTAAATAATAAAAAATAACAGACAGGAGAATTATGCTAAATTAAATTAACGAATTTCATCATATTGGATTTATATGGCAATTTTTTTTACACTTACAAAATCATTTTTTGAAATTTCAATTGGCAACTGGCATGGGGAAAATGAAGTTGCCAGATTGGCCTCTGATGCCAAAAATCCAGTTGCTAATGTTTCAACTTCAAGGGGCCAAAAAAATCCTGTAGGCCTAGGCTCGAAAAACCCAGCCCTAGATGACAAAATAGCAAAATAGCAGCGCTGACTATAGAATAGAACAATTTGGCTAAAATAAAGTATTTTGCTATTATTGTAAGGCTAAGCAAAATACAATATACAACCCCGAGGCGCGATATCATCGTGTGGTAGGCCGGTCTACCACTGGGTGAGCGACGGCAGACCTCCCGCGCGAAGGACGACGGCTGGCTGCGACACGTTGTGACAGTGTGATTCGTAGAATCTGTAGTACACCTTAATTTCGTAATTTAAATTGGTGCCAACTCGAGGCGTGTGTTAAGTAAAGCAAAGTAATCGCATAGCAATGTAATAATACTCGTATATTTTCGTTTCGTTCAATACTTTATATTCGTAACTTTATATCAGCTAAATTTCATCGCCTTAGCTCGATGGTGAGTCCAATAAATGCTGAATCATAGCTCGAACTGTTACTGGCCATGCTTTAGAGTGTGCCTAGTAAGCAGGCAGCTGTGCAAGCTTGTGATTGGGCGGTAAAGGCTCAAAGTCAAATTTAGTGTCCTGCCTCCGTTCTTGTTACAAATCGCGTGTATCGTATTTCTTTATTTTCATATGCATACCGTATTCTTTCATTTATTTTAACAATATTCGTACGTATTATTATCGCGCTATTTTTACTGTTAATTGCTTTGTTTTTTGTAGCCTCTTATGTATTTATTCTATTATTTGTATTTCATTCATATCGTTATTATTTATCGTAAAGTAGTCCTACCTATGTACATGTGCTGACGTATGTTATTCTTGTATGATATATTTATCGATTAATTTGTACATGTACATTTCACCTGAGTGGGGTTTGTCTGGTTTTTGGATTAAGCTTGTTGTTATCTTGTTTACTCACCAATTATAAAAATACACTTGCAGTCAGCGGCCGCTCTCTCCTTTTGCTTCGTTGCTTCGCTTCTCGCTCTAAGCTTGCGGGTCCCTTAGCTGTCTGGCCTCTTTACCTTAACCCTCTACCGCCTGCCTCAGCCCACCCACCAGTCAACTGAATCCTGACCGGCCCTTGCTAGGCGCATCAAATTAAGTACCAAACCAAACATACTAAATCTGCAATTTCACGCTAAGGATAAAATCGGCTGCTGATCTGCTGGATCGTAGACTAATCCCAATTATCCGCTACACAAAGTCTTCCGCTTTATTCGTCACATAAATTTGGAAGTCCCACCGAGACTCAACTCGACCCGCACGGCTCCTCGGAGGTCTTAGATCACCCATCTGCCTATTTGCGTTGTTATATGTGGCGATCTGCAACGTTCTGCGACGATCTGCGACGATCTGCGACGATCTGCGGCGATCTGCGACGATCTGCGGCGATCTGTGGCGATCTGCGACGATCTGCGGCGATCTGCGACGATCTGCGGCGATCTGCGACGATCTGCGGCGATCTGTGGCGATCTGCGACGATCTGCGGCGATCTGCGACGATCTGTGGCGATCTGCGACGTTCTGCGGCGATCTGCGACGATCTGCGGCGATCTGAGACGATCTGCGGCGATCTGCAGCGACCTGCGACGATTTCTGGCGATCCGCGGTGAGCTGAGGCAATCTGCTATCTGCAAGTGGCCCAAAGACGATCTACATCGGCCGGAGCGATCTGCACATCGGCCGAGACGCAGTCTGCATCCGCCAGAGGCCATCTACGACTTCCGAGCGACGATACCAGCTAAGCCCGCAATCACGTTTCGTAAACCGGTATGAATCCCTCTGTGTGTGTCTTTTAGGGCTCTTGTCTGGCAGGTTAGCATTTGGTTTGCGTGATTTTAGTTTAGATTCTTTAGGTTGGGCATTAGGTCCTGCCAGACACTGTGTGCTTTTGCTTTTGTTCTTCTCTCGTTTTCCGCTTTCTCTCTCTTTCTTGCTGCCTTCTCTTCGTTGCCGAGCCGATCATGAGTGACCGCGAGGACAGGAGTGCCACTGCTGGCTCTCCAAATCCAGACGCTTCTGCTCAGGAAAGAAAGTTTGTGGCAAGCAACACTACAGACTCAGAGCCACTTCTTGCTAGTACCATTGCCGCACTGCACCGGTTGTTAGAAAATCAATTCTCAAGAGAGTCCCGTTCTCAATCGTTCTACCAGAGTCAACAGAAGGAAACAGCTTCAGGCATTAAGCTTCGGCCGCCACCGTTGTTCACTTGCACCACGAAGTTTGATGCCTGGGAAGCTCAGTTCAATGCGTACATTGAAGCTCATAGGGTTCCTTACTTTCAACAGACTGCAGTCCTGCTGTCCCTTCTGGCACCAGAATGCCAGGAGTACTTTCTAAATAACAATCTCACGGATCAGACCTGTGAAGAGGCACTGAAGTCTATGAGAGCGCGTTACACTGACTCTAACGTTAGGGAGAAAAGTTATATGGAACTAGTTGCCGCTCACCAGAACAGCACCGAATCGATTGCCGAGTTTTACGATAGGTTAGCATCTTATGCCCGGTTAGCAGACCTCTCATCAACCGAAGCTGAACCTTTATTACGAGCGAGGCTGTGCCATGGCATTCGGGATAAGGTGCTCGCAGAAAAACTCTTGCTTTGGAGCAGTGATGCAGGGGTGAGTGATGAGTCTAGTGGGGCAAAGGCTAAGACTGTCCCGTCTGCCGAGTTGGTTAAGAAGGCCAAGGAGATCGTTGGTATTCAGCAACTTCTGCAACCCGCTCCAAACTCCTCTGCGAATATCCGTGTCCTTGAAACCGAGAAGGCGTCTCTGGAGGCAAGAGTAGAAGAGCTAGAGAGACTCCTTCGACTCCAGAACCAGGCTGGAGTTTCCAAGCCTGTTGCTGTCAACCAACCACAACCATCTAACAAGTCAATCCAAAATTCAAACCAACACAAGCCACATAACAAGCACAAGAATAAACAACCGCCAAATCACGGGGCAACTCAGCAATTTGGTACAGCGGTGTCCAGATCAAGGAAATGCTACAGGTGCGGTGGTGAGGACCATTTCATTGCCGACTGTCCCATCACACCAGCACCTCCAATAGCTCACCAGACCGCTGCTAAGAGTCATCCTCCAAATAATCAGGCCCAGCATATGTCGGAGGTTGGTTCAATTGTTTCCTGGAAGGGGAACTTCGGGTTCATTCAATCAGAACAACTTCCCGACCAGCTCTTCTTTCACCGTGGTGAGCTGTCTGAATCCTTGAACCGTTCGGCTGACCAGCACCAACTCGTGGGCACAAGAGTCCAATTCCATCGGAAAATTGACTCGGGCAAGAAGCGCGATCAGGCTTGTGGGGTAAGGCCAATTCCATCGATCAATCAGACACATTTAGGCCAAACTAGTTCCGATGAGCCTGCGGTGGATTCCAGCTTCTTTGTCCAGTTGCGAATCGGGGACAACCAAGTCATGGCTTGCCTTGACTCGGGGGCAAACGCCAGCGTGATGGGGAAGCAAGCCATGGAGAGACTGGTTGAAGCCGATCCGATCAACAACATCTTTTCGCCAGCGCACAAAGACGCAAAGGCAACGGCTTTCAACGGGTCCACCACCCAGATTTTAGGCTCTTTGCGCTGCGAAGTTGAACTAGGCAAGATTAAAAAGCATCACGTTTTCCTTGTGACCGAAGAATCCACTGCTGAATCGCTCTTAGGTATTGATTTCCTCCGTGGTTTCCAGGTGCTGCTGGATTTCACCTGTGGCCAGGTACTCGTGGCCGGTGGAGCAGTGCCTGTGATCGAGGGCGATAAGGGGGTGTTTCGCATACGCCGTGTATTGGCTGCTTGTACCTCTGAGCTACCACCTCACTCGGAAACCCTAGTGCCGAGTCGAGTGATTGACACTGTGCCAAACCTGAGTGGCACAGTCTCCTCTGAACTTTTCAATACAGACTCAGAATTTTTTGTAGCTAGGTCAGTGGATAGAGTCAGCCCGACGAATCACGTGTTAGTCCGATTGCTAAATAGTAGCGATCAACCAGCTAGGATTGAGCGTGACCAAGAGATTGCATCTTTTCAAGAGCTCGGTCATGGAGAAGTTGTAGTACCAACTGCTCTGTCTGAGAAGGATTTTTCCATAGACAACTGCAATCTCCTCAATAGTAAGCTTTCAAGATTACCACCACCAGAAAAAGGTACAGCAGAATGGCTTGTGAAACAGTTCCGACTCGACCAGTCCAGTCTGACTCCAAATCAATTAGCCCTAACTTTGCGCATGCTTAATTACTTTTTAAGCCAGATCTCACAGGATGATAGTGATCTCGGTCGCACAAAGCTACATGAAATGTCAATCGATCTGATTGAGAAGGACAGTCGTCCGGTTCTGCTCGCTTCGAGGAGAACAACTCCAGCTCAAAAGGAGTTTTTAGATCAACATATTAGTCAATTGCTTAAGCAGGATGTAATTGAAGAGTGTGATTCAGACTGGGTATCACCGATAGTGTTAGTTAAGAAGAAAGATGGGTCTCAGAGACTATGTATTGACTACCGAGCTGTAAACAAGTTAATTAGACCGTGTAGTTTTCCATTGCCATTAATTGAAGAGTCGTTTGACAGCCTGGCTGGTTCTTCGGTGTTCAGCAGCCTTGATTTAACCTCTGCCTATTGGCAGGTGGGAATCAAAGAAGAAGACAGAGATTTTACAGCTTTCTCTTGTCCACAGGGCACGTTTCGTTGGAAAGTAATACCATTCGGAATCAAAACAGCCCCAGCGAATTTCGCTAAATTAATGCACAAGGTATTTCAGCCATTGCTTATGAAAGTTAGCCTAATTTACCTCGATGATATAATAATAAAAGCACAGAATAATGACCAAATGATCGCGCACCTAGCGCTGGTGCTTTGGCAACTTCGCAAGGCCAATCTGAAGATTAAACCTGCGAAGTGTGAGCTATTCAAAGACAGAGTTAAGTTCTTAGGGTTCATAGTCTCGTCTAACGGTATCGAAGCCGACCCAGCCAAGACTCGAGCGGTCCAAGAGTGGTGTAGACCGAAAGACAAGAAACAGTTAATGGCGTTTCTTGGCTTTGCCAACTATTATAGGAAATTCGTACAACGATTCTCAGTTATTGCCACGCCGCTGTACGCGCTGGCTAAAGGTTCGGAAAAGTTCGTGTGGTTAGAACGCCACGAACGCGCATTCCAAGAACTCAAGCGCTGTTTGTGCAACCCACCGGTATTAGCGTATCCGGACTTGTCTACCAACAGTCGTGGGTTCGTGCTCGACTGCGACAGTTCACTTGAAGGAGTTGGCGGCGTGCTATCTCAGATAGGCCCAGATGGGTCAGAACAAGTCGTTGCGTACGCATCTAAGAAATTTTCACAGAGTCAGTCGAACTATTGTGCAACCATGCGCGAGTTACTAGGGTTAGTACTCATGCTAGAACACTTTCGTACATATCTGTTAGATCGACCTTTCACAGTCAGAGTGGATGCCGCAGCCCTGCAGTGGCTTCATTCTAAGAAACATGCCACAGGCATGCTCGCGCAGTGGCTCGCGACCATAGATTTGTACGAATTCAAGATCAAACAGTCAGCTCTTGAAAGAGTCGGAGAATACGACTTTGAGGTCCAGTACCGGCCAGGGAAAGACCATGTGGCGGCAGATATGCTGAGCCGAAATCCTCGCTTTCGTGCCGATCACTTCGACTGTCCGTCATGCAGCATGGTACCTGAATTTCAAGAGAAATTTAAAAGCGAGAAAGCTAAAAAGTCAGCATCAGTTAACATCAAAAGGCAACAAGTTGACGCTGCAGTACAATGCTCTGTAGCGGACGTATGTTGCCAGACAGACTCGCCTGTCACGAGCTGTCACAATATCGAAACAGTAGTAGCATCAGCCTGTCAAACCGAAACATTCACAAGCAACACATCAACACAGTGCACATTTTTCACTACAGTTCCGGTCACAGAGGCCGCTGTCGAAGCGACAATGCCAATCGAAACGTCTCGACTAGCAGTCAGGGTAGCTGAAGTCGAACAATCGGCATCCAGCGAATCCTCAGTCGAGTCAGTTGACCCGGAACTAGAATGGGCACGTGAATCACAAGAGACTTGCGTTGACATCGCTCAGCTGATCGATTGCGTGCAGGGCCGTACAGAAAAGCCTCCTAAGGCTAGCCTGCAGAGTTGCAGTCGTGAAGTTAGAATCTTGTGGTCGCTGTTCGATGAACTGAAAGTCGAAAATGGGCTCTTATATCACCTTAAGCCGAAAAAGAACAAAAAATCAGTCAATAAGCTGTTAGTGATTCCAGAGACCGCAGATGTTGTCGAGTTGGTGTCAAAATACCACCGACAGCTCAATCACTGCGGCATCACAAAAACCCTGACAGCTATTCGATCTCGTTTCGCCATCGCCGACCTAGAAACTTATGTCAAGGGAATCATAGCTGAGTGTGACGTCTGCGCCAGAACAAAAAAGTCAAAACTAAAGCATAAAGCCCCGCTGCAGCCCGAACTCTCGGGCTACCCGAACCAGGTGGTCCACGTCGATCACGCAGGTCCGTTTCCCGAGCAAGCAGGATATAGGTACTTGCTCGTAATGGTTGACCGATTTTCGGGTTTTGTAGAGGTCATTCCCGTAGCCGATGTCTCAGCGGAAACGACTGCAGTCAATATCCTGACCGAATGGATCGCGAGATACGGGTGCATGGAACAGATAGTCTCGGACAACGGTACAGCCTTTGTCAACAGCACCGTATCTGAGCTCACTCGACTTCTCGAGGTGGACATGGCGCGTGTCACAGCACGACGTCCACAAGCGAACGGGAAGGTTGAGCGAATGATACAGACAGTTAAAGGTCAGATTCGTGCTATTTGCTTGGATCGGCAGTTCGATTGGCCTCTTGCAGCCCGGCTAGCAGCTCTCTCGATTCGGGCAACAGTCGCCGAATCCACTGGATTTTCTCCCGCAAAGATCTTCTTTGGACACGAGCTAAATCTGCCACTGGATCTGGTTCATAATCCACCAGTTCAAGATAGGTACAGACCTGAACTGTATGCACATTATCTGCACCAGACGCTCGTGGAGGTATCAGCGGCTGCGCGCCATGCCCGTGGAAAGGCCCAAGAGCGCCAAAAGCGCTACTATGACCGCAGCGCGCTGAACTCTAACTTCGAGATAGGCGATCTTGTATGGGTCCTCAACGCCGACCATCGTGGCCTCGACAGTGCTGTCTGGTTTGACCATACAAGGTGGTGCAAAAGATTTCGGAGAGGAATTACAGACTCATTCCAGAATTCGCTAGAATAAATCCTTTGGAGCGCATTCCCAACCCGTCTCACAATGTGTACAATGTCGATCGGATGAAGCGCTGTGTGCGCAAACAGACTTATGAAGATGTTGTGGACAGGTACGGGACTCGCATGCCAGCCAGAATGCCGTCGTCAAGAGTAGGCTTGCGAGGAGACGACCAGTCTACCTGGTTGTCTTCGTGCTCCATCAACGGTTCCAATCAAAGTGCTGCGACTCAACCGCTCCAGGTATCAGAAAGTGCATCATCAGCGCTTGTGGATGAGTCCCAGCAGGTTACCACAGTTGCCACTCCCGACCTGCCAGTTGCAGTGCCACCCCCGCCGATGGAGCCCTTGGAAGGAGAGGCGGGAGTAATCGATGAAGGTGATCCGCACGAGGTTTCGAACGGTAAACAGAGTGGCAGAGCTGTGTTCGATGAAAATGGCGATCTGTTGGAGGAGGCGGCAGAAGATGTCACCGAGGAGCAAGCTCCGGCTGAAGACAGTCCCGTTAGGGGGGAAGCCGGTATGCCGGTAGAAGCCATCGAGGATCCTGACAGTGAGACCACGATGGAAGCTGTCGCTCCACAAGAACAGATTGACGCCATTTCCTTGCCTCAATCGACACAGACGACTAGATCCGGAAGGATTGTTACCAAACCGGCACGTTTTCGAAATTTTCTAGCACAGCTATTTAATTAATAAAAATCGATCGCAACTCGCTCGGACCGGGTAAAATTAATATTCATAAAATATTCCTTTAAAAACGCATAAAAACTAATATAATTGTCACAAGGAAAAAAATGAACAGGGTTGTTCCAAGATAACAAAGTACAGAGTTCATACATCATCAGTTCATACATGTAGTTTATGGTCCTAGAGTTTAGTTAATTTGCATCGTCATTCAATCGCGTGTCGTCTGTACTTAAGTAGCGCTTGTCGGTCTTTAGCTCGTTTTCTGCCGCCGTTGTCAAGCCTGTGTGGCTGTGCCGAGCACCATAGGGTCTCTGTTCGTCTGGTTCCGAGGTCGGTTCCGGCGCCGTTGATCGGCGTGCCCTTGCGGTCGTTCTTGATCGGTCCCCGGCTGGGTTCGTGTTTGTGCGCGGACCTGAGCTCGCCTCCGGGCTTGCTCGAATTCTTTTCCCGTTTCTCTCGTGCTCCGTTTGCTTGGTGTTTCTAGGTTGCTAGGTGCGCCCTGTTTCGTCTCGCTTTGGTGTGTTCTCTTAGTCATAGGGTGTGCCTGTGCCGGTTTTGCGTCTCGTGATTTGCTTTGTAGTGTTTTGAGTTGGTTTGCGACACCTTTGATATTTCCTATAATTAATCATTGTGTGTACTTTAATTCGGCTCTAACTCGTTGCACCAAATATCGTTCAATATTTTGAAATGCGAGAAGCATTTCTTTGACAAATATCTGTTTTAATTCCTGTTCGTTCCAATGCTTTGTGTATTTTTCAATATTTTCATCCGAATAACTGATGCCAACAATACCAGTAATTGAACTCGCATGTAAATTATTTTGTTCGGTATTTTCGAAATAAGTTTTTGTTAATAATTCTTCATCGCTGTTCGATATATTCGTATTTTCTGTTTTTCGTTTTTCAGTATTTTTTAGTAGAGGGGCGGGTGTGACAGTGTGATTCGTAGAATCGCGTGTATCGTATTTCTTTATTTTCATATGCATACCGTATTCTTTCATTTATTTTAACAATATTCGTACGTATTATTATCGCGCTATTTTTACTGTTAATTGCTTTGTTTTTTGTAGCCTCTTATGTATTTATTCTATTATTTGTATTTCATTCATATCGTTATTATTTATCGTAAAGTAGTCCTACCTATGTACATGTGCTGACGTATGTTATTCTTGTATGATATATTTATCGATTAATTTGTACATGTACATTTCACCTGAGTGGGGTTTGTCTGGTTTTTGGATTAAGCTTGTTGTTATCTTGTTTACTCACCAATTATAAAAATACACTTGCAGTCAGCGGCCGCTCTCTCCTTTTGCTTCGTTGCTTCGCTTCTCGCTCTAAGCTTGCGGGTCCCTTAGCTGTCTGGCCTCTTTACCTTAACCCTCTACCGCCTGCCTCAGCCCACCCACCAGTCAACTGAATCCTGACCGGCCCTTGCTAGGCGCATCAAATTAAGTACCAAACCAAACATACTAAATCTGCAATTTCACGCTAAGGATAAAATCGGCTGCTGATCTGCTGGATCGTAGACTAATCCCAATTATCCGCTACACAAAGTCTTCCGCTTTATTCGTCACAACGTATTCATTTCCCGATTGACATTCAGATTCACATTCAAATTTTAACAAAGCCGCTGTAACTTTTCTTTACTTGAACGAAACGCTTTAAAATTTTACAAAAACTTTGACGCAATCAAGAAAAAAACCTACGTAAAATATCTCGGCATTTAAAAATAGACTGTACAAATTATTCACATATAAAGTTTGTTCCTATCTCCTTAGTGTATTATTATGCAACTCAACAAAACGGCTTAAAATACACGCAGAGCTACGAAACTTTATTTTTCTCTTGACGCACGCGAGATGCGTTGGCAAGTCAAAAATCAGCACCCTAGCTTAAAGCCTGTACGAGTTATTCACCTGCAAACTGTGTTCCTATCTCCGTAGTGTATTTTGGGGGTCCAGCTTGACATTCGCTGACAGACACATCTACTCAACGCAGAGCTACGAAACTTTATTTTTCTCTTGACGCATGCGAGATGCGTTGGCAAGTCAAAAATCAGCACCCTAGCTTAAAGCCTGTACGAGTTATTCACCTGCAAACTGTGTTCCTATCTCCGTAGTGTATTTTGGGGGTCCAGCTTGACATTCGCTGACAGACACATCTACTCAACGCAGAGCTACGAAACTTTATTTTTCTCTTGACGCACGCGAGATGCGTTGGCAAGTCAAAAATCAGCACCCTAGCTTAAAGCCTGTACGAGTTATTCACCTGCAAACTGTGTTCCTATCTCCGTAGTGTATTTTGGGGGTCCAGCTTGACATTCGCTGACAGACACATCTACTCAACGCAGAGCTACGAAACTTTATTTTTCTCTTGACGCATGCGAGATGCGTTGGCAAGTCAAAAATCAGCACCCTAGCTTAAAGCCTGTACGAGTTATTCACCTGCAAACTGTGTTCCTATCTCCGTAGTGTATTTTGGGGGTCCAGCTTGACATTCGCTGACAGACACTTCTACTCAACGCAGAGCTACGAAACTTTATTTTTCTCTTGACGCACGCGAGATGCGTTGGCAAGTCAAAAATCAGCACCCTAGCTTAAAGCCTGTATGAGTTATTCACCTGCAAACTGTGTTCCTATCTCCGTAGTGTATTTTGGGGGTCCAGCTTGACATTCGCTGACAGACACATCTACTCAACGCAGAGCTACGAAACTTTATTTTTCTCTTGACGCACGCGAGATGCGTTGGCAAGTCAAAAATCAGCACCCTAGCTTAAAGCCTGTACGAGTTATTCACCTGCAAACTGTGTTCCTATCTCCGTAGTGTATTTTGGGGGTCCAGCTTGACATTCGCTGACAGACACATCTACTCAACGCAGAGCTACGAAACTTTATTTTTCTCTTGACGCATGCGAGATGCGTTGGCAAGTCAAAAATCAGCACCCTAGCTTAAAGCCTGTACGAGTTATTCACCTGCAAACTGTGTTCCTATCTCCGTAGTGTATTTTGGGGGTCCAGCTTGACATTCGCTGACAGACACATCTACTCAACGCAGAGCTACGAAACTTTATTTTTCTCTTGACGCATGCGAGATGCGTTGGCAAGTCAAAAATCAGCACCCTAGCTTAAAGCCTGTACGAGTTATTCACCTGCAAACTGTGTTCCTATCTCCGTAGTGTATTTTGGGGGTCCAGCTTGACATTCGCTGACAGACACTTCTACTCAACGCAGAGCTACGAAACTTTATTTTTCTCTTGACGCACGCGAGATGCGTTGGCAAGTCAAAAATCAGCACCCTAGCTTAAAGCCTGTACGAGTTATTCACCTGCAAACTGTGTTCCTATCTCCGTAGTGTATTTTGGGGGTCCAGCTTGACATTCGCTGACAGACACATCTACTCAACGCAGAGCTACGAAACTTTATTTTTCTCTTGACGCACGCGAGATGCGTTGGCAAGTCAAAAATCAGCACCCTAGCTTAAAGCCTGTACGAGTTATTCACCTGCAAACTGTGTTCCTATCTCCGTAGTGTATTTTGGGGGTCCAGCTTGACATTCGCTGACAGACACATCTACTCAACGCAGAGCTACGAAACTTTATTTTTCTCTTGACGCATGCGAGATGCGTTGGCAAGTCAAAAATCAGCACCCTAGCTTAAAGCCTGTACTGGAAGGAACTGGCAAAAGAAATTCGGCAACTGGCAACCGTCGTGGATATTTTTGTCCGTTGTGTTTTCGAGGCACACATCTCGAACATATCGAGTCCTTCTTCGCCTCAGCGATTTACCGAATGGAAACCCTTTTGGATTCCACGATGCCGGTTATTGAGGTTACATGCCTACTACTCGTCGTCCAAAGTGGGTAGCCGAACAGCTGGCTGTGACTGCCATGTAATGGCAGTTCTTTTGCTCCTAGGTCATTATGCCTACGACCCAGATTGCTTTCGCCAACGATATCCTGAGCGCCGCTTCGTTGATACACAGCTTCCTAAAGCCTCAACGCTAATCTTTACACATCTCTACCTGCTGAGGAAAATGTTAGAACAGAGCCTCGTCAAGAGCATAGTTCAGGGGCAAAGGCTGCCAAACAAACATCATCAAGAAGTTCAGAGTCGCAGCCTCTCTGTGGACTAAGAAATAGCGGAGCAGACTGCTATGCCAATTCTGCCATTCAGCTTCTTTACTGGATGGAGCAGAACGGCCCATTAATGAGACGGGACATAGCTAGCGACTTGCAAAGATCTCTACCGCTGCTTTTTCATCAAATGCTAGCTCTAAAAAATACTTCTGCCGCAGAAGTACAAGGAATTATCAGGCGCATCTTGCCCGGCAGATTTGCTGCTGGTGAGAAGCTCTGCTTTCTGGAGTTCTTGGAAGCCCTGCTTTTGACTCTCTCGGTTGCTAATAGCGGCCATTCTCACATTCTCTGGCTGGTGCAGAGCTATATAATTATCAGCTACAATTTGCTGAGTTGCCGTAATGTCTGGTTGACGAACTGCCGGTTGACGAAATGCTGGTTGACAAAATGTCCGGTCACCTCTTCATCATTCACAGAAAGAGGATCCACTGTTTAAAAAGTCTTCTGCATGGCTGCATGGTGTAGCAGACTCCCAATGAGTCCCGTTTTCGACTTCCGGGCTTCACCAGATGGCTCAAACAACTCCCGATCATGAGGACCCCACTAAAGCAGCGTAAAAATGATGCGATGCGTGCTCATTAAGGGATGTGTGGCAGGGGGTCCGTACAGAAATTATTTTTAAGGCTCAGGTGGGTGACCCAGCTATATGACCAGAGCCGAATTTGTGAACTTTCTATCCCGTCATATGTTTCCCATTAGATGAATTCCAGAGTACAGAGTAACTATTCCAGAGTAACTACAGAGGCGGAAAGCGTAAATACTGTAATCTCGTACAGTCTCTAATACTGGAATAACTCATACAGGCTTTAAGCTAGGGTGCTGATTTTTGACTTGCCAACGCATCTCGCGTGCGTCAAGAGAAAAATAAAGTTTCGTAGCTTTGCGTTGAGTAGATGTGTCTGTCAGCGAATGTCAAGCTGGACCCCCAAAATACACTACGGAGATAGGAACACAGTTTGCAGGTGAATAACTCATACAGGCTTTAAGCTAGGGTGCTGATTTTTGACTTGCCAACGCATCTCGCGTGCGTCAAGAGAAAAATAAAGTTTCGTAGCTTTGCGTTGAGTAGATGTGTCTGTCAGCGAATGTCAAGCTGGACCCCCAAAATACACTACGGAGATAGGAACACAGTTTGCAGGTGAATAACTCGTACAGGCTTTAAGCTAGGGTGCTGATTTTTGACTTGCCAACGCATCTCGCATGCGTCAAGAGAAAAATAAAGTTTCGTAGCTCTGCGTTGAGTAGAAGTGTCTGTCAGCGAATGTCAAGCTGGACCCCCAAAATACACTACGGAGATAGGAACACAGTTTGCAGGTGAATAACTCGTACAGGCTTTAAGCTAGGGTGCTGATTTTTGACTTGCCAACGCATCTCGCATGCGTCAAGAGAAAAATAAAGTTTCGTAGCTCTGCGTTGAGTAGATGTGTCTGTCAGCGAATGTCAAGCTGGACCCCCAAAATACACTACGGAGATAGGAACACAGTTTGCAGGTGAATAACTCGTACAGGCTTTAAGCTAGGGTGCTGATTTTTGACTTGCCAACGCATCTCGCATGCGTCAAGAGAAAAATAAAGTTTCGTAGCTCTGCGTTGAGTAGATGTGTCTGTCAGCGAATGTCAAGCTGGACCCCCAAAATACACTACGGAGATAGGAACACAGTTTGCAGGTGAATAACTCGTACAGGCTTTAAGCTAGGGTGCTGATTTTTGACTTGCCAACGCATCTCGCATGCGTCAAGAGAAAAATAAAGTTTCGTAGCTCTGCGTTGAGTAGATGTGTCTGTCAGCGAATGTCAAGCTGGACCCCCAAAATACACTACGGAGATAGGAACACAGTTTGCAGGTGAATAACTCGTACAGGCTTTAAGCTAGGGTGCTGATTTTTGACTTGCCAACGCATCTCGCATGCGTCAAGAGAAAAATAAAGTTTCGTAGCTCTGCGTTGAGTAGATGTGTCTGTCAGCGAATGTCAAGCTGGACCCCCAAAATACACTACGGAGATAGGAACACAGTTTGCAGGTGAATAACTCGTACAGGCTTTAAGCTAGGGTGCTGATTTTTGACTTGCCAACGCATCTCGCATGCGTCAAGAGAAAAATAAAGTTTCGTAGCTCTGCGTTGAGTAGAAGTGTCTGTCAGCGAATGTCAAGCTGGACCCCCAAAATACACTACGGAGATAGGAACACAGTTTGCAGGTGAATAACTCGTACAGGCTTTAAGCTAGGGTGCTGATTTTTGACTTGCCAACGCATCTCGCATGCGTCAAGAGAAAAATAAAGTTTCGTAGCTCTGCGTTGAGTAGATGTGTCTGTCAGCGAATGTCAAGCTGGACCCCCAAAATACACTACGGAGATAGGAACACAGTTTGCAGGTGAATAACTCGTACAGGCTTTAAGCTAGGGTGCTGATTTTTGACTTGCCAACGCATCTCGCGTGCGTCAAGAGAAAAATAAAGTTTCGTAGCTCTGCGTTGAGTAGAAGTGTCTGTCAGCGAATGTCAAGCTGGACCCCCAAAATACACTACGGAGATAGGAACACAGTTTGCAGGTGAATAACTCGTACAGGCTTTAAGCTAGGGTGCTGATTTTTGACTTGCCAACGCATCTCGCATGCGTCAAGAGAAAAATAAAGTTTCGTAGCTCTGCGTTGAGTAGATGTGTCTGTCAGCGAATGTCAAGCTGGACCCCCAAAATACACTACGGAGATAGGAACACAGTTTGCAGGTGAATAACTCGTACAGGCTTTAAGCTAGGGTGCTGATTTTTGACTTGCCAACGCATCTCGCGTGCGTCAAGAGAAAAATAAAGTTTCGTAGCTCTGCGTGTATTTTAAGCCGTTTTGTTGAGTTGCATAATAATACACTAAGGAGATAGGAACAAACTTTATATGTGAATAATTTGTACAGTCTATTTTTAAATGCCGAGATATTTTACGTAGGTTTTTTTCTTGATTGCGTCAAAGTTTTTGTAAAATTTTGAAGCGTTTCGTTCAAGTAAAGAAAAGTTACAGCGGCTGTGTTAAAATTTGAATGTGAATCTGAATGTCAATCGGGAAATGAATACGTGGCTGCGACCGGGCTCAATCCCAACGGGTGATGGAGTTGACGTCATTTTTTCAATGTATGCTCCCCTGTTTGTTCCCCTGGTTGTCCCCGCCTTTGTTCCCTCGTCTGTTCCCCTTTGTTGTTCCCCCCTTTGGCCACTGTTGTTTTAGTGACTCCAGTGGCCGGGTTTTCTCGTTTCCTTTCGTTGCGGCCCCTCCCTTGTCCCATCCCCTGTCCCACCCCCTGGGTAAACCATGCTAATTTTATTATATATTTCCGCCGGAGTTTTGTTCGTTTCGTTAGTTGTCCTGCCTTTTTTCTTTAGTCCTTGTTACCTTGTTATTGTTAGTTTAGGTTTTGTGCACAGAATTCTGTGGTTTCGTGTTTAATTTGTTCTCTGAGTTCGGTTTCTTTGTAAGCCTTACGTGTTACTACTTATATTTAATCCATAGTGTACCTCTTGGCACAGCTGAATCAGCCTCGCGTAGCGTCTCTTTTAATAAAATTGACAGTAATAATAAATAAAATAAGTTTTCCAAGTTAATTAATATTATTCAGTCGATCCTAACCGAAGCCTTTTAGTCTATATTGAGTTATTTGCCCGCGAGGCGTAAAATAACCCGTCAGTCTCAACTCGAAGAAAGCTCTGAGACCCTTAACGTTCCGTAAAACGAAATTTACGGTGGTGGCAGCGCTAGCTACTGTACTACTGATAGTAACTAGCAATCTCGACGAATCACGAGTTTACGGTGTCTGAGGACCCATTCTGAACGACCCGGGCCGCTACAAGACCGCTCGACTACGATTACGACTACCCTCCGGCCCCGGAATTGAGAACCCCGGCAGACGGAGTATCCAAGGAGAAGCTACTCAACGCATCAATTCGTGAAATTTTCCGGCTTTACGTGTGCTGAGACATCACCGGGCCTTTTCATATTACCAATTCCAGAACCAGAATCGGTTCGGAATTCCAAGAAAAACAGCAGTATAACTATTATAAACTCTGTTAATATTTGACTGCCTTAACAACCTAACTTAGCACAATTTTTCACTTTCTTCTTGGCGATTGTCATTCAATAATAAAAACTTTATAGCACGTATCTCCCTCTAGTTATGGAGACAAAAAGTTATACTTCACAAATTGGTTCTGGTTCTGGAACCAGAGCAAGCAATATGAAAAGGCCCACAGACGGCAATTCAAGTCTAAGACCGCTCGATTTTCCGGTGTCCTGCTAACGACAACACACAACCCAACGAAAAACCCAAATCAATTCAAAATTATATTTTCTTCTCCACCCCACCTCAATCGGATCAAACGTTTCTACGAAAATTTACTTCTAAGAAATGTACACGTTTTAAAAAATTTTGACATTGCTCTACAATGTTAGTTAGTCGTCACTTTTCGTCCAAAAATACCGTAAAAATTTTGGCGCGCTTTCAAATACTTTATCTGTAACGAAATGAATTGCCGATACTAACACTTGAACTTTCAGCCGTCGAGAGTGCCAAGTCAGAGCGCGAACTCTTATTAACAATCGATGATTTATATTTATATTGGTTACTTATCAGTCATAAAAACAAAAGTTTCATTATAAAATTATCTTGCAAAATAACATAAATTACATACAGTAAAAAGTACAGTGAGATAAATACAATATAAATACTATAATACCAATACAACCTGATAGAGTAAATACGAAATTATTTACTTTTAAATTACATACGCAGATATTTTACATATCTTTTACATTTACTCGACAAATCGTCGTCAAATCGTCTTTATAAACTTCTATTTCGAAAATTTTTCCAAATACATAGCTCTATAATATATTGGCCAAACAGGCTAATTGCCTGAGCCAAATTCTCTCTTACTACTACCATTTCTTTCATTCTCCAGCTGGTTTTAGCTATGTTGTTAAGCTATAATTTGCTATGTCTATTTAATGAAATGCCGGTTGACGAGATGTCTGGTCACCGATGGTAATTTTCCTAAACGTTTGATTGTTCCATTGCGCGTTTCAATGGCTTCCATGCCGCGCAGGAACACGAGGCCGAGGAGTGGAGTGGCCTGCCGCTAATCAAAAGACTAGACTCGGAGTTATTTCGTGAATGTTATTTAGTTTGTAATTAGATTAATGTTTATTCTCTATTTTTTGGTAGGACCTATGACCTGCTTCTCTTTAAAAAATAGTCATAGGCCACATAGCTAGGTTAGTTAGGCTCCTATGAGTCATGAATATCTATGACTTATGAGGAAGGCCTTTTGTTAAAGCTGAACCTCGACTAGACCTGCTATATTATTATATTAATATAGGGTAGATAATTTTGATAAATCTAAATCAAAATTAACAAAATTTTCAACTATTAGGCCCTATTGTAGGAATGCAGGTTGCAGGGCACTTCCCATTATTGTATATCTAGAGATGTTCCAAAATTTAAATTTTGATTGTGATTTTCCAGACAAATTTTTTAAAAGGAATTTCAATTTCAAAAAAATTTGAAGTGCCTACTTCAAAATTCTTATCTGACTTTAGTTTTTTAGAACTTCGTTACTGTCTTTTATTAGTGATATTTAGTGTTCCGCTAGTGTTAATGCTGCTCTATAAGTATAGAAACTTGAGCTCATGGCCAATTGTGTTTTCTAAGCTATTTGTCTTGGCTATCAACTCTGTTGACTATTTGAGGGCTTGATGCAAATGGCCTTCTAGGGTCATTTTGTTGTACACATAATTAGGCTCATTGCTATTTGTTAGCAGCTGACTTTAGAATTAGTGTCAAGCATACTATTGTTTGGCTTCAGATTGAGGCAAAGCTTTTTGGCCAATGAGATGAGAGTGTACTTGGCATTGTATTTGCCTTGCTATGTTGCTATACCTCCGCAAGCTAGAAGGTTAATAGTAGGCCTAGTCACCATGTTGCTTCGCCATTCATCTACTACATGCTTCTTAAGCCTAGTAGCTAGATTGCTTGCCACATCAGAACTCCAATTCTTAAACCCTGCAATTGCAAAGCATATAGCCATCTACAGATCATATTCTTGCTAACACAGAGCCTTCACTGCCAATTCTATAGGTTTCAAAACTGCAACTAGCTGCTTAGCAACTCAAAACAACAACATCTCCCTGTCCAAAGCATTCTTTAATGTTTAAAATGACCAGTGCTAATTGAACCTGATGGTAGATCTGAATAAATTGTTTTAACATCTGAATCAATGAGTTCCATTGTGTCTGGCAATCAAGCAGTAGGTTGATTCACTATTGCTAGATTCACTGATATCTGCTTTACTTTCCTGATCTTCTTGAATGGCTTCATTGCCAATGGGCTCAACATCAGCATCTTCAACAATGGATGATGATTTCTTGGCATAAAGCATATCATAAACTGCAAGGTGGACTTTATATACATAGCACAAATGGTGCTCAATGCCAGACTCTTGACCAAAGCACTTCATGACAGATGCTACATCGGTTATGTAGCAAATGATATCATGATTTAGGCCAATGCCTAAGATTGCTAATCAATCATTGAGCAACTTCAATAGATATAATGTGGTTGCTAAGACCAATGTTGTGGACAATGTAGTCACTAAAAGTGGATGTTGATATGTCATGAACTGCTTATTGTTGGTTCCTATCTACTCATCAAATGTTAGCACAAAGTGCTCACCTGCATTGCATTAATTGTCAATGTTCACCTTGATCATCATCTCAACCTTCGCTGCAAACTCAAGTATTTTGTTTTCACTATATGTAAAAGTGGATACTTTGACCCCTTGACTTAAAAAGGCAGACCTAAGATTGTACAAGGAGACAAAAAGTTTAAATGGCAAATTATCCTTTACAACTAGTCAGGCTATCATGGCAGTGGGCTGAAAGTAGTTTGTAATTGTCTTTGCCTTCTTAGAAACAGGTGTGTTGTCCATTGCTGAAGTTGATATTTCCCTAGGTTTGGCTTGAGTTTCAATTCAGCTTGAGCACCATGGCTAATGTTGGCATTGGCACATTTTGAAGAAGTCTCTTCTAGTTCTATCATTATATTGTGCTTTCTTCAAAGATGAGTGATTAGTCCTTTAGTTGAGCTGCCCTTTGTTGCAATAGTTTTGAGGCATAGTTGATAGCGAGCCTCATTAGAGTTTAATCGTTTAACATTCTTCCAAGCTTTGGACTTATTGGCTCAAAATCTTTGAAAAATAGTAACTCTGAATGAGATCATATTCAACAAGAAAGTTTAAGAAATTCAACTAGGCTTAAGTTGGTCTATAGACTATGCATTATGATTGGAAAATGTGGGCAATAAACCAGTATTTTATTGGCAAATATTTGTCTGAGAAATATTGTTATGCAAATGTCTTGCAACCAAAGATTAAAAAAATAGAGAAGTGGGTATATCCTTAAAATTTATGGTATAAAATTGCAAATACCTTATATATAATAACTAACATTAAGTTAGGAATATATAAGAAATCAATTTTTTAGGCTAAATAGCAACACTTAAGACAAATCAGTCAATCTATAATAGTAGCTAAGTAAGACCAAGATAAAAATTAAGCAGTGTACTGTTTGGAATTATACAAAGCAATGCATATAATAAAAGCATTAAGCATTACATTGGATCTAATATTTAATGGGCAATCTATAATACCTAACAAGGAAATGTTGTCATTCTAGGACTTTAATTGCAGCCAGTTAGTTTAGGCAAAACAATCTAAGAAAATATGCATCAATACCCATATAGTGTTATAGAAAACTAATGCAGGGTACTCTATCAAAAGTGCATATTAGATTACTTGTATTTAAGTTTCTATTTGTTATAAAGAAACAAATGTTAGGCTCTCAAGAGAGCTAGTTGCTACTATATGTTTAAGCTTACAATTAGTCTTGCTTTGTATACTTAGACCTTTGATTGAGTCCCTTATACACAAGAAGGGAAAGGAAGAACTAGGAAAACAAGGTGTCATATTGCAACAAAGCTCTGCTATGAATGCCTCCAACTTCCTATCAGCCCAACTCAAAACAGCTCTAACTTTACATTATCACAATCACAATATATTTAAATAAGTAAAAAATCTTAGAAAAAGTATTTGCATTTTTAACTGGATCATAATGATAATCATTGTGTTTACAGTTTTTAACTCACAGCACAACTTATGAATTCAACTCATTAATTTTTGCATGATTTAAAATGGCATAACTTAACAAAGGCATGCCATGCAAAATGCATACAAATTGCATTCTGAATTTACACTCTGAGCTTGTTTGGGTAAGGTGTCAAGCTTCGAGCTTCAGTCAATAAAGTTGGCTAAAACTGAAATGCAGTTTCAAGAGCCCAGTGAGAAGCTAAAAATTTTAAGTACTCATCTGCATCGAGCGCTATGTCAGGCAGGCTTTACCACCGAGCGCGTCCGTCTACAATCCCTGCTTGTCGACTACATTGAAAGTCTTTACCAAGACCT
Organism: Macrostomum lignano; assembly: GCA_002269645.1. Classification (NCBI taxonomy): domain Eukaryota; kingdom Metazoa; phylum Platyhelminthes; family Macrostomidae; genus Macrostomum; species Macrostomum lignano. The sequence goes on from NIVC01001096.1 coordinate 42,357, forward strand.
GTATGATGAGAAGCAATATAAATGGCTCATTGCTGGTAGCTTTGGAGACGTTTGGGGCAACAATCTATTCACGCTGGATGGCAGAACTGATGAGCATGAGTCTGATGTTGATTGGACCTGTGTCATGCGTCAATCAAAGTTTCACTTCAAAGAAACTTGTAAATGCCAAAACGTGGACGAAAGATACTTGCTGTCCATCGATAAGGTCAACGAAGGGCATGTCCAATTCAACTTCGAGCGTAAGTTATTCGTTTCGTGTGTTAAAAACATACAGTTAAAGTTTATCCTTAGTCGCAACAACAATATAATTTTATAAATGACGTTAGCCATCCAAACGTTTGTCAGCTTACCTGCCCAGCTTTATCGTTCACTTGTCAAATCAAGTATATCTAAACTCTACTGGCATGTGCAGCTGTTTATGTAGTATAGAGCCTTAACTTGCGTGATGTGCGAGACCGCAGCATCTGAGGCTACTTATGCCGCAAGACTTTGACACAAGTTAGTAAAAACTTTTTACTGTACTTAGTGCTGTCTGTAGGATTTAAATAGTTTTTCGGTCAATTCAATGCATTAAACCAAGCCACAGCCACATTAGAATTAAAAACGTGATTAATGCTATTTTTTGCACTTTTTCAAATACAAAGTTCTTTAAAATTAGAAACCAATAGCCTCAATGCTGGCAGAAGCTGCATCTCGCAGGATTGAGGTTTGTGACATTACAACACCCACCCGGGGTTATCATAAGGACACACATTTTGGCTGAATTGAACAAACGCCGGCTTAAAAACGTTGACCCATTCCAAGCTTAAGAAGTAATTTGTTTTTTCTGCTTTGTTCGAATTCAAAGCGTAAGTTGAATTTTGATTTTTAGAACTACGAGAGCCAGCGGAACCGCACGAGGGCATCGGATTGCGACCAAAAGTTGACGAATGCACAGCTTATTTTTGTTGCAGCGTACCCAGCGAAATTCTTTGCGATCGCGTCGGGCTCCTTTTTAACAAGGAAGAGGCTGCGGGTGAAATGACACTGATACAGGCGTCCCGGCCTGGCCACCAGAACACGGAACTGAGGTTTGGATTCGCTTTCTTCGAGAGGCGTCAAATCCGATCTCTTACTGTAATTCAAGGGCAGCTATTCCTTTTGATTAAATACTTCATCACTAACAAGCTCAACGCAAACGTGTTTGCTCTAAAGTCGTATCATGCAAAAACATTGTTGTTTTTCATGCTTTACAATTTACCTGCGAACCATGGCGTTTGGAAAGGCGAAAATTTAGTAAGCTTGCTGCTTTATTCCTTCGATTTCCTGATCAGACAGATACGCGAGCGAAAATCTAGCAGGGACAGTGAAAGCGGGTTCCACGCAGCAATGCCCAGCTTCTTTCTCAAGGATTGCTTCATTTACTTTCACAAAAAAGTATTTTCCAGTTGTCCGCACGATTCGCTTATCCAGGTCATCGAAGATGTTAAAAAAAATATCGATTCTCACATTTCTGAGTACATTAATCTGCTCAGGCCAATCAAAGATGAACAGCGAGGAATGATTTTTCATCCTTATGTTCTGTTTCCGACTAGGTTGACTCTGCAATTTTGTAAGCCAGCAAGTGCTGACAACTTGTATCTGAGAATGTACAATTGTCTCCAGGAGCTGACTGTGCTGACTGCGGACCGTAAAATTGATTTTTTGCGTCACGTAGAGTCGTTACCACCGAATACGTTTACTGCCTGTCTCTGTCTGAAAGTTATGACACACTTAAAGTTTGATAACAAAAATGCAGCTGTGGAATTGTTGCGCAAACATCAGTTTCACTGTGCGCAATATTCAGTGCCGTTTCGCAACATTTCGGAAGAGGAATCCAAAGAACCCGCCATATTTGATAAGCTAAAGGCAGAAATTGAATCGACCGACACTGCCTGGTGCTTTGCCTTCACCTACGACCAGATTCGACCATTTAACTTTGAGTTCTTAAACGAAGAACTGTACGATAATTGCATAACGCGTTCGAAAACCTACCCTGTTGATGTCGTTGTCGATTTCAACTGCTTGACGCGATTATTCTATTTTCTATTATGCGAGGACCAAAGCGTTCTGGAAAAGTGGGAGAAAGATTTGATTGTCAAGAAAGCTCCGCTATCGGAAGTTTACTTGTGTCACTACTTGAAAACTTCTCATCTGCCACTGTCGGAAGAGCTGCCAGAAATTTTACGCCGCTTAAATGAATCAATCAAAAAGAACGTCTATGACAGAAACTTTCTTACTAGATTAGTGGAAAGATTCGATTCGGAACGTAGAAAAATCTTTTGCGAATGGCTCGATGCTAATATTGAGTCTGCTGAATTTGTTACACTCTACTGCGCCTCCATTGTGTCTGGCAAAGCCTTACTCTCAAAAGCAGTAAAAAGAGCATTCCAAATATCCGAAAAAGCACTTCATTATCAGGATTTCATAATGCTCTTGGAGATGCAGCAGCGTCTGTGCAAGTTTGACCACGACTATTTGGACACCTGGTGGGCTCGCCTGACTGGTTTAGAGGAACGGAACTTGTTGAACGTGGAAGAGATCATTTCGTTTCTCGAATCAGCTAATGCAGAAAAATCAGAAAGGCATCTTAATTCTGCTCTGAGCCTTATTCAAAAGTTTGAAAAAGTGCTACGATTTCTTAAACTGAAAGACTTCCAGGTACTGATGCAAGCTCGAAAAAGACTTGCTGAACTGGACTCCGGTTACCTGAATACCTGGCTGAAGGATTTTAATACTCGAGTAAACGATCCGGAGAATTCGCATCGAGTGCCGTTTTTTATCGTCGAATTAATTTCGCTGAGCAACTGTTTGAAAACGAGTCACAATCCATCCGACATCAAGCTCTTCACCAAACTTACTGAGAAGATATTAAGACTGGGAGGATTAAGCAAATCCGACGCTGCTCGAGTGAAGAGAGTAAAGTTCACTCTGTCAAAACTTGGCTAAATCTTCCGTTATTTAGCAGCTTGTATATCTATATAGCCTGCATGCGATGTCTTAATTATTGTATTATTAAGTTTTAAAAAAAAATACTTTTACAGCTTAAGTGTGCCAGATGAACTGTCATATGACTGTCCGGCTTAAATTAAATCTGTCTAATTGCAAATTTAATGTGTCAATATTAAAAAAAAGATCCAAAAATTGGACACCCTTGAAAGTCGATAGCTATAAGCTTTCCCCTCTTTCAATAGTTATCTTGACTTTTCAAAAATTCTGAACTTTGCATAAATTAGTATTGAAGCGAAAAAAAGTCGCAAGTAGAAGTAGTCAAGAAATTATTGAGATAAACTGGGTTTGTAACTTATTAGCGAAATTGTTTATTTAGATAGATTTGAAAAACAAAAGTTGACACACATGTTGTCAATTACATGTACGTTGCTCTTAAACAACTGCGGGGAATTCAAACATAGACAAGTACTGTACAAAATAAAATATGCGTTCCAAAATATTCTGGAGGAGGAATACGGATTCATATATTAAAATATAACATGTCAGTAATTGGCATTGGCAGTTACACCTACAAGGCATCTATCTCAACAGAACTGTCAAGGATAATCCGATCAGAATCGAGTCACTAAATATTAAGTTAATAGAAACCCAATCACCAAATCTTAATTAAATCAGAACCAAGTCACTAAATTTATAACTCGTAAAAAAACGGTATCAGCTGATTAATTTTATCACTTCTGCTATATATATTCATTGCACAGTAATTTGCATGCCATTTACATCCTTTAGTATGTACTCGATTTAGGATTAATAAAAATTTACTACTAATTAACACGCACAGGAGTCTTTTAACTGTCAATTTCAGAATGATGGTGCTTATTTCTAATCAGCTCATTATTATTAGTAAGTTTAGCCCATTTTGCGTTTTATTATTATGCATTACTTTAGCTTTTTTTCTGAATTTCTCATGCTCATGTAATCAATGTTTACCATTCTTTTTAATCATTTAGCCCTAATTAAACTGCGCGTAACAATTATCGCACTAGTGTTTGTAAAATAAAACTAAAACGAACACTGTAAATGTTGTTTTCTTGTGCATTATTTTTTATAATTGCACTAGCGTTGAATGCCGAAAAATGCAAGACAACTTATGTTTAAAAATATTTTATTAGCGACAAAAAATAAGACGCTTACGAGCTAAGATGCCAAGAAGATCAAAAAGTAGATTAGATTATGAGCATTACATCGGACAAACATTTTTCACCGACGAAGACGTCGGCTTAGGGATCGCTAAATACCCGGTTTTTTGGGTCGCGTGATTCAATTTCAAAATCCGAATGCAAACTGATTTTGAAGCTTCATACTTTTTCTAGAAAAGCGAAACTTTGTTCCGTGATCGCCATCTTTAAACGTGAACATCTTGGCATTAGGAGATCTGCGACACCAACTACGTATAGAGGGCCGTTTGTCGGTCAATAGTTTTCAGTCTGTTTATTAGCTGGTTTGTTCAAGATTCCTTCGGGGCAGGGGAGCACCATCGCTTTAAAATACAAGGGGAGTCTAATTAAACAATAAAAATAGTCTTATAATTAGGCCTAAAGGACCAAAATATAGCTAAAGCCTCGAAAGCAAAATTCTAACTCAAACGAAGCGAACTTCAGGTAGAACAATAACAACGAATTAGAATTTACCGCAGCTGTAAAATTGACTTACTGAAATGCCAGTAGCAAAGAATGCTGCCTGTCTTTCCAAAACAAACACCAATTACACTATTTAGTTAGCAGGGCATCGGACCTGAAGTACGTACATCCTTTTCAAGGGTTTAAAAAAGCTGTAAAATGCCAAAGTAAATTGCACGGAACCTCTGCCCTTCGCGGACTACTTTCGAAACCAACTCGCTGACTAGGGCAAAAATCGCGGTCAATGCAAAAATTGCACCGTTCCAAAACCTATGCATATGTAATAATTGTAATAATTAGCATTTTTCTGACACGCCCCCTTCTCGAGGGGGTTAAAAGCACAGGCCGATCATAGAAGTACATCTGCACTATTACATGTTTCCGATAGTACGCTCGTACGTACAATTTTACGCTTGAATAATTTTACTTCAGGGCGCCAAAATAAGTGGCTAAGATCAGCACTACGCTCGTAAAAACACGGATTCCCAAAATAATATAGAAATTTTTCGTTTCAGATTCTTTGTTTTGTTCTTCCTACCTATACTCAGCAACATCGAAAGTCGCCATCACCGAAGAGTCCGCGTCTGTGGTGCAGGTAAACTTTGAGAGTGCAGGTATATCCCAATCATTGTGAGTGACGCAACTTAGCTATGCCGCGGCAGACTTGAGTTGTTGAGGAATGAATTGAGGGAGCGGTGTGCGAGGGTTGGATGGATTAAAGCTACCCCGATCAGTTTTCTCGTATCTTTTATTTCAGAACAGCTCACTACTGCCGCATAGAGTGGCGACTTTTCAATGTTTTTGAGTATACTCGTATATTGTCGTGGCGATATCGTGAAACAAATCAGTAATGCGTGGGCGATTCCATTGTCTTCTAGTAATAAAATTGTTCCGAATCCGACCTATATATTACAATTTCTTATTACACACACAATTACGCTCGTACACACTCGCTCATATTTTCCTTTACTGCCTTATCGTAAAATATAATTAAACAACATTAGCTAAACAGAGTTCCCTGCCTAAGAAGAATTACAAGTTTATATAGCAATCTACGCATTGCCAACTCTGATAACTAAAACTAACTGATTCGGTTAATTTATATATCGATAGATAATAAGCATTTGAACAGTGGTGCGTGCGCAAATTCTAATGTGACATACTAAACTGGGCGTGCGGCGCAGCTATGTACATTAAGGTTGTTTGAAGCTGAACCCTCTCCCCCAGTCCCGACTCCCCACCGCCGCCTTGGCCATGCCAGTTCAAATTGGGGTGCCGCGGGTTTTTTCTGGACAGGAGGCCCCCCTCCCCCTTGTTCATTTTAGGCGGCAGGATTGTAGATAATAATATAAGCCTTACAGTTTAAACAACTCAAGTCTCAAGCCTGAAGCTTCAAATTCCAGAAAGAAAAGACTCCCTTACCCAAGTCCTTTTAGGACGAACGTACTCCTTTGACTTGGCCTTGGCTAACTCTGAATGGTAAAATTGCCTGCTTCTATATACCTTTGAGTAAAAACGTTCATTTTATTTTGAGTCCCACCGTACCCTGCCGAATACTCAAGACCGAGACGAGAGAATCGCGACCAAGTTAAACACGCGGGCGCACGAACTCGACTCAATTCTTCTTTCTAAACTAAGGACAGATAGACAGAGTGCGCAGATTGAGAAGGCTTGGCTTCAAATAAAAAAGAAACCCAAGTACTCCTATGCAGCAAGCAACGGTATTATAAAGAAACAGCCGAGTACAATATGGACCCACTGCTGCCTAACTTTACTTCATTAGAGAAATCCTACGACCATCAACGGCGTGCTATTATCCAGCAAAAACCGCTGGAGAAAGACAACAATAATATTACAACTGATAATAGCAAGCAACCAGACCTTGCTACTAGCAGCTGTGGCATGTCCGAATCCGACATTGTGGCTGCCACTCTGCGCTGCGTGCTCGTTGGCAACTCGGGCGTCGGCAAGTCGACCCTGCTGCGATCGATTGCTGGCCTGCCGCCTCTGACCGAAGCCAATAACACTGCTAATGGTACTACTGGTTGTCGGGCACTGGCGCAGTCCGTCGCTCTGATAGTGGACCTGCCAGCTGCTAAACGAGGCAAAGCCCGAAGTTCGGCATCGCCTGTTAAGGTGCAAATTCCTAATTATGCTTTTTTACTGTGATTTTAAACATTACTCGTATCAGTTCTTTTTAGAACAGGTTCAGACACTGCTGACCCATCCTTGTAAAAGATTAGGACGCGACTAGATAAACTCCGACCCACGCGCCACCTGCGGCCCACGACGCTTCTCTATCCGGCCCTCGGGGTCCTTTGAAAGGGGCGCTTTCATAAGCCCGAAATTTTACAATATAAAACAGAGGAACTTCATAAGCCCGAAATTTTAAAATATAAAACAGAGGAACTTCATAAACCCGAAATTTCACAAAGTCGAATGGTCGAAATCTATACGATATACAGGTATGTATCGGACTGTCTCTTCACTGCATTTCGACATTGCGAAAATTCGGGTCCATGAAACGATCCCCCCTTTGAAATTTCACAATAGCCCGCTTAAGGTTCGTGTCTCTTCTCAGCTCTCTTCTCTCCTCTCCTTTTTCTCACCTCTCCTCTCCCCTCTTTTCTCTTAATCTTTTCTCAAAACTTAAAAAAAATTTCCGAACCCAGATTTAGTGTACACTGTATGTACCTGTAATTATAATATGCAGGTCTACAATGCTAAAAAATGCACACTTCTTATCGATCGCTAAATAGAATTTTCCTGCGAAATTTTGCACGATTTGCAATGCAGAATATAAACTTGTATGCATCTATCGACGCCGCCACACTCCGCTATCTGCAGGTTCGCCTACGCCTAGAGGACACGCCGGGCTCTCATTCTATGGACCTGCTGCGGCCTCGTCTCTACGCTGACGCTGGCGCATTTCTACTATGCTTTTCAGCCTCGGAGACCAGCTCAGCGGAACAATTGGTCACCCGTTGGCTACCGGAGTTGGTGCGACACCAGTCTGGCGTGCCAATTCTTCTGCTAGCGATCCAGTCTGATCGGCAGCGAATGCACAGGTCAGTCATGTCAAAGGCCAGTCGAGCAGCCGAGATAATCAGCAGTACATCCGGCATGTCAACAAGCAGTTTGTTGATGACCTGCTCCTCAACCAGATGGCAGCCGAATGGTCTGAATGAGACTCGACTGCTGACCCGACTAGCTGAACTGGCTGTTCGGCCACCGGCTGCGGCATCGTTAGTTGACGATTTGAACCCGATTAATACAGACGCGAAGGTGCAGAATTACAACTCGAAGAGGTCGATGTGCTGCTTCTTGACTCGCAGTTCAAGCCAGCAGGTTGGATGATGTCAAATCGCGAGAACCCTTTGGTTCTGCACTCTGATAGCTCGAATATTTTTACAGATGTATATTTAACCGTCGATGTGTATACCAGATTCGTCTTAGCTTCGTATTTGCTGGATTCACTTCCGGGTCGGCCCGGCCCCATACCGCGCGAACATTGATGTAGAAATATTGCGATCGAATTAATTTGTGATTCGGCCTACTATAATTTTGAAAGCCGTTGTGAAGAAGAGCCTTTAGTAAATCATAAATGATCGCAAAGTTTGCATTTTCAACCAAACAGGCCTTCATAAAAATTGCACTAACGGTTGGGAGTGCAAGGATTGAGCTTCGTAAAAAATAAAGGATTGATGTACATGTAGATGCGCACACATGGGAGCAAAAAAATCTGTTTCTATATATTTTCACAAACTATCTTCAAATTTTTGACAACCTGTTGATTTGAAAAGTTCTGTTTGTACTTTTAGACACAGGCGCTATACATTTGCCTGTACTGTACTATGACATGCATGTATGCGCACCTGTACACAATAATAGCTCCCGCGTCACTTAATTGCTTGTAAGAAATGCAAATTTCGGAAAACGGTCCAATTTTCAAGGATAAACAGACAGTTTTATCCAGCAAGTCAAACATTGGTAACCCCTATAAATGTAAAAGCTTTGAACTACAAATAAAATAACTTTGGCACCGTAACTTCTGTGCCAAATTGGTTGATGCTTGTATAACTTGTAAATAAACACGCTATTTGTTTAAATTAACTCCAGATTATCTTTCACATCGTTTTGCTTCATACTGCACTTGAAACATTTCAATAAATTAAACACGATTCTTTAAGGGGTCGAATATCCAGAAGTTTTAACAACCAATTTAAAATAAACAATTTTAATTAAGGAGTTAGCTTGGACCCTCTGCCGTTGTATATATTAAAGCACATGGCCAAATTTTATTTTATTATACTGCAACACTGTGACATTTTTTCCAGCGCAATTGAACACGGGTTAGAATTATACGGATTAGTAATCATATACTCAATTGAAGGTTATGCGAAATTGCCAAAAAATCACATTGGTTTAAAATAAGAGTATTAATTAAGAATTGCGAACAGACATGCACGAGCAGAATTAGCACTAGTTAGCAAATCAGATTGTTCCTTGTGGCATATTTAACAAATTTTGATTCCTTGTAATCAAAGTTCAAAGTTACTGAAAATATCCAATAGTTGTGGGCTTACTTTATTTGTTACTTTGAACTGTGGCACGTAAAATTATTTAAACTGATTGATTGGCAAGGGAATATCTCAGCGCAAAATGATTGATTAATTTGTTGAAAAAATGATTAGAAATGAAATGCTTCTGAATGACTGGATGGCTTTGATATTTGTTGCAGTAAAAAACACCTGAAATCAACCCATTCCTAATTAAACTGGAGTCGCTAAACAGAGAAATAGCTTCATGGTAACCCTTACAGATTGTCTGAATATTTGAGGATTGCAAATTAAGTAGGGTGCTGTAGATGGGACTAATAAGTAAGCAGTGGATTAGCAAGTTAGTAGTATTCTCAGCCTATGACACACGATAGGCACCATCTATAGACAACATTCCTTTTATAAACACAACTTGATAATAAACTAAGCAAATGGACGAAGTCTGGCAAACCTATAGATTCGATACCAACAAAAAATTTAAACAAAATTTGAGTATATAGTTCCTGCAGCAACTAATCCTATTATTATAAATAGTATAGAAATATAAATTCGAATATTGGAAAACGCAAAATAGCAAATCTGACTGACAAATAGTGTTTACCAAATACTACAGATTCCAATCAAACTGCCAATCAGTGGGCAGGTTATAAACTACTTGTTAATTTAGTAGCTGATGCGCATATTGCGGAAAACTTTAAATTAAAAAAAATGTTTTTCATTGACTCAATTCTGAGTGGCTAATCTTAGGGATTATCGATAATATTTGGTGTTTACAAGGTCAGTAGCAGATTAACTTTTGTTCTGAATATATGCACGCAGAAAAATAGCACTTTATATTTAATCAAACAGGCAACAGTTCTTGCTTACTTGATCCGAAATCAAAATTGTAAGGAAAAAACGGATTGAATCATTTTTCGAAAAAAATATTTGCATATCATACGCACAAGCTACTTATTTAGTAGTGTGTGATTATTTTACAATATAAAAATCTGCAAAATTGTAAATACTGGCATAGAAGACGGAGTAGATAGAATAGATAGCACAACTATTTGCAAGTGGAGTTAACACAATGATTTTACTAAGAACTGGTCGAACTGAAGCGCCATTAGCCATTTTTAGTGTTTGTTTAATTTTAAAACCTAAAAAGTAAACGGCGAAAGTAATTCTACCCAGATGCCTCGTCATCTTATTAGTTAAATTGTATTAATCAGCAAATGGCACCCAACTTAATTCTAAATTAGCCAGTAAAATCTTACAAAACGGCACAGATTAAATGAAAGGTAGAATGGGCAATCTACACAAAAACTGGGATATTTACGACACAAATATTCGTATATAGATGTGCATAGCTCGTATATGCATAAAAAGAGAGCTCAGGCAAATGAAGCATTGGAGAAACGAATTCAAAGCAACTGACATCGGAACTTGCTGCTGCTGGCTCTGCCCGATTCTTTGCGTCCGTCATTTTTCAATTTGTTTCCAGCGCCCGCGCCGGCGCCATTAGCGCCGCCGCCGTCGGTCTTTCGATCTAGTTTAACTTTAATATCGCGGGCCATAGCTAAGAATGCTTCTTCAACGTTAATGCCGGATTTGGCTGAGGTCTCCATGAACCGAAGCTGATGCTCGTTGGCCAACTGTTACAATTAGAGCAAATTTTTTTGGTTGCATCATTACGAATTCCCTTATTACTAATTACATGCTACTTATGAGTAGAAAATAGCGAATATGTACAGTAGTCGTCATTAATAGCTTCACAATACATGAACAGTATAATTAAGCTAATTCTGATGACATGACGCCACAACTAGTACACCTGATGATATCTACATTGGCACGTCTGCACACACCTGCAGGCAGCGGGCAGCAACTATTAGCACACACCTGCACACACTATTAGCACACACCTGCAGGCAGCGGGCAGCTACTATTAGCACACACCTGCACACTTAGCACACACCTGCACACACTATTAGCACTCACCTGCAGACACTATTAGCACTCACCTGCACACACTATTAGCACTCACCTGCACACACTATTAGCACTCACCTGCAGACACTATTAGCACTCACCTGCACACACTATTAGCACTCACCTGCACACACTATTAGCACTCACCTGCAGACACTATTAGCACTCACCTGCAGACACTATTAGCACTCACCTGCAGACACTATTAGCATACACCTGCAGACACTATTAGCACTCACCTGCAGACACTATTAGCACTCACCTGCAGACACTATTAGCACTCACCTGCAGACACTATTAGCATACACCTGCAGACACTATTAGCACTCACCTGCAGACACTATTAGCACACACCTGCAGACACTATTAGCACACACCTGCACACACTGTTAGCACACACCTGCACACACTATTAGTACACACCTGCACACCTGATGCCATCTAACCGCAGCTTACCCTCTCGCCCATCTCTTTGGCAATCATTCGCCGATCGTTCATGTCGCACTTATTAGCCAATAGCATTTTCTCAACGTCAGGATTAGCGTGCTGATTAATATTGCCAATCCAGGTGCGAATATTGTCGAACGATTTCGCATTAGTGACGTCATAGACTAGCAAAATGCCCATTGCGCCGCGATAGTAAGCAGTCGTGATGGTACGGAATCGTTCTTGGCCGGCTGTGTCCCTGTAAATTGGATCACATTACAATTGAGTAGGACTATGAAGGCTTGTATGAAGCATTTCTTTTCCTAGTAAGACAGTTTACTCACCAGATTTGCAGCTTGACTTTCTTGCCATCCAGTTCAATTGTTCGAATTTTAAAGTCGATGCCTACAAATAGAACATAAATAACAAATTCTATTTTATTTAAATGGAATAACAACTTTTGTTCTAGAACAGTAAAAGTACATGTACCATTAAGTGCATTGAAATAACTGAAATATTTGATGTCTACACATTTCACATTTTATTGAGCTTCATAATAACAGTTCGTGTCATCTTTGAATCTTTAAGTTATTGTCAAATTTTGTTTTAAAAGTCAAATTTGTCAAAAAAGTTGTTAATTGTTCAACTGATCCTTGGTCTACTATAATTTACATTGGCTAGATCACTACGGCACCGCCCTCCGAAAAGCCCAAGACCTGGCTACTTGGCAGACTCCGAACGGTCGCGAGAAGAGGATGTCGGCTGTGCAGGCGCCAATGGCCAGTCCGACAGCCACTCGTCAGTAAGCGACGCTGAGTGCGGAGGTTTCGTGGACACCTCCCCAAATAAAAAAATCAGACTTGCCGAGTGTACACCTTCGAAAAGTGCACCCTGCCGCGTAGAAGTTCAGCGCTGCTTGCCGTCAGATTGGATGACGGCCACCCTGAGAATCGAGGATCGCCATCAATTGTCGAGCTGGTTAAGTCGAGGCTGCATCCCAGCTGCAACGCTCTAAAAGCAGCGCCTGCTCTGATGACGATGCCTGAAGGTCGCGGCTTCACTGAGGTCGTCAACACCGCCGACAGCGAGGTGTTCTTGCAAGCCGGCATCCGTGTTGGTGTTGCGATGCCACTCCGAACTGTAGATGTAGATGTACCTGAGTGAGACGCCTGAACCCGAAGTGCGACATCTCCCAAAGAACTCTGAAGAGTCCAGTGCAGCATGGCATCAGCGAGTGCGAGATCTCTTAGTCGAATGTCAAGCGGCCTTCTCCAAGCACCTGCTAGACGCCGGCCTGACACACCTAAGTCCTTGAGGAGTCCTTGCCGGCCTAAGTCCTTGAGACCACCGCCGAAGCAGACCTCCTTGACAACGCCCAAGACTACAGGTCTCGGAATCTGGAGACGCCCATGGACCAAGATTTAAAGGCCACCGCGCCAGCAGCCCTTCTGATGACGGCCCACAACGCAACTCCAGGACAGCAACTTAAGTACAACCCTTCTGAGCCTTTCGTTGAGATCTCTCGCCATGTTGACAGGGGCCAGAATCTCGCGCCAGCTGCAAGGTCGAAGCTCTGTCCCCCGGGCCGACAGACAGCTGCTCATCGCCTGGTCGGAAAGTCGAATCCCCTTTGCGACACCGCCCAGTGCAGAAGACTCACCCAGTTTTGACGACGACTGAGCCGACGGCTACGGCTGCCTGCGACGAGGCGTGCTTCACGTGTTGCGTCTCGCCCTACAGCCAAGAGTCGCCTGGGCTAGTTAGTGGAGGCATGCGCCCTGCTCCATCTGCGAAATTTTCTGTCAAGAGAGCGACGATGATCAACGGACGTACGCCGACGTTGTGAGACAAAGTCCCTCCGTGCCCACTGATTTTCTGAAGCTGCCGATGACTCGCCTACAGTTCGTTGACGCCCAGCGCGCTGACCGAGCCATCAGCTATGTGCTTAACTTGGTCGAGAATGAAGCCCCAAAGCCGGAGTTCGACGCCCGGTTGCGACTGACAAAGGAGCAGCGGAACCTGCTCGGATACTACGAAAACCTGCAGGACAACAGCCTGCTGCTGATTAACCTGTCCGATGGCCAGCAGCCGCCAAAGGTTGTCCTGTCTGAGGCCCTTGACGCCCAGGTGCTCCAGGAGCTCCACAGTTCGCCACTGTGTGGACACCTCGGCGAGACGAAGACGTTACTGCGGCTACGAGAACGGTTCTGGAGACCCGGATTAGCCCGTGCTACCAAGACCTTCATCAGTAAGTGCCGCACCTGCCTTGAAAGTAAATCGCGACGGCGAGAGAGAGTTCCGGTCCAGAGTTTCCCAGTCTGCGAAGTTCTGGGTAGAATCCACTGTGATGTAGTAGGACCAATCGCGCAGAAGAGCAAGAGCGACAACCACTACATCCTGACCTTGTGCGATGCAACGTCGAAGTGCCCATTCGCTTACCCGATGAGAAACCAGAAAGCCAAGACAGTCATCAAGCTTCTGCAGGAGCGCTTTATCCCTGAGTTCGGTGTACCATGCTGGATCCACCGACCAAGGCACCAACTTCACCAGATCAGCCTTTAAGAAGTTCTGCGACTTTTTTGACATCCGGCATACAACAACACCGTACAATCCAGCTTCTAACGGGCACACAAAATGAAACGCATTTCAGCGCAGAAATGCACTTGCACCAAAGCAATGGCACTGAGCGCTCCCCATCAGTGGAGAGCCATCACTGCCACACTCGCCATCAAGCTGACCTTGGCCCACCGATTGGAGTGGATGGAGGCCAGTTTGAATCAGGTGAATGCTGGGGGTGTAGCACATCCCTCCTTGGCTTAGGCTCAGCATCCACTCACCCAACCAACCAGCCTCGCCGCTGCCAGCAGAGTGGCGCCGGACTTCAAGACCACGTAGACAGCAGCAACCAGAGCACAACCAGACTGCCGATGCCCAGGGATCCCCCAAGGAGAACCTGGCCATTGTCCACTGAGTCACGCAAACCTCTCTGTCAGGCTGGGCCGCCTCGCAGGCATCCTCTTCTGACGGAATTGCTCACGGCATCGCCATTGCCCACTTGATTGCTGCCCAAATCACTGGCCAGACCCCGGAGGTACCAGAGGCAGTACTACATTGCAAAAGGATTGAGTAGCTGTTAATGCTAGAAGTGACAGCCCTTTTCGGAACTTTAGCGCCCATTTTGCTTTAGTGCCCTTGAGCAGCCTTCTGCTACATGCATTTAGGTGGCATTTAGCCCTCTTTCTTAGCCACAATTCTGCTGCTTGAACTCTCCTGCTTGAACTCCTACATCCCACCATATTTAGGCACTTTAAGCCTTTGAGAGGGCTGGTGCCCCCTTCATTAATTTTTTTGGGCAATATTATGGCCTTTGCCTAGCCATGCGTTTTACAGTCCATGGCGACTTTTCTCTTTCTTTAGCCTTTCTCTTTCTTTCTTTTGTCTGTCTGTTTGTTGCCCTTTTTCCTGCTCTGCTTGTTTCTCGCGCCTCTGTTCTTAGCCCTCGGCCTCTGCTATGTGCTGTCTCTGTTTTGTTCCTATCTTGGCTTCCTCTGTCATATGAGCAAGTCACATGACAGATCTTGCATTCTTGGAGTCTTGAAGTGCAATAAACATGTTTACTGCACTTGCTAGTCCTGTTTACAAGGAGAATCACATGCCTAAGGCCCTTTCTTTCTCTAAGGAGAGGAGTGACTCATGTTGCTAAAAATAGGTGGGATTCAAAGACTTACCCAGCCACCTTGAGACAACCCCAAGACAACCCTAAGCTTCAATATCATATTTTCATAGAATTCAATATAAAAAATTAGGCCTATAGTTAACCTAAAACTTTTGCCAACAATTTTTTACATGCCTATCACTTTTTAGGACATTAAAAATTATACAATAAAAAATTAGAAAAAGTGTCATCAAGGTTAACTTTTAGTAAGACATAGGTAAACAATTATTTAAGTATTTTTGAAAGGCCTATTTGTTTCTTTATCTGTACGCAAAACTCTATTTTTCTATGCCATTTTAAATCTGCACATTTCTAGGAAAAACTTTTTGTTTAAATATTAATATTTCTCAAAATTTTTGCTTTTTTGTTTTAAACTAAATATTCTTTAAACTTTTTGTTTAAATAGGCTGTGTTTTGACTACTATTTTATTAGCTATCTCTCTGGTATGCTTTTTTAGCCACCTTAGCTGTCATTTTGCTACATTTTTGTTTTAAATTTCAGCATATATAGATGCAATTTTGGACAAAGAGAAGACAACTCAACTTATTTTGAGCTTTGAATCAGCCTTTAGCCTTTACTGGTTAGTTGCAAAAATCAATTGAGAGTTCTGAGTAAATATTTGTAAAGTGATTCCAACTTAGTACAAGAGATGTACAAAAGTTCTGGCAACTAACTCATAACTTTTTAAATAAACATTTAAATGCAACCATTTTTATCTCATAAATGTGAGTCTATTTTGTGTTTGTTTTTTGTTCCCTAGAGCATTTTGCCTAAGGTACAGTCTTATTTTCAGCCTTCAAATAGAAAATAACATTGCTAATCAATGGAGATTTTATGTTTTCATATAATTCTAGCTCAGAGAAAACACTACCAAAATTCATGCCAAGCTAGTCGAAGTTGTAACAAATCAGGCCCCTTTAAACCACACTGTTGCCAATTGGATTTAATTGATCAGTGCTAATTGACATTCCATGACCCACAGCCCTTTTTCTAAGAGGTCAATAATATCTAAGACCAAGCAGAACATTACAGCTATGCAATAGCTAGTGGACAAAGATTGCAATATCATTGTTGCTCTACTTAACCAGACAATTGGCATTTCTGATAGTAGTGTCTAAACTATCCTACATGACCATCTTGGCCTCCACAAGTTCATGGCCCATTGGGTGCCTTATTCACTATAGAGCAGAAGCAAGAGGTTTTATATAGCCAAGAATTTCTGCCATGCTTCAGCAAAAGTGGCACTTAGCAATTTACTAATGTTGTAACTATTGACAAGAAGTGGTTTTACTACTTCCAAGTAGCCCAAAAAAACTAAAACAAGGTTTGGATTATTTTTAATAGACTATCCAACTGTTCTGTTCCCTGGGTTTTGCTCATAAAAGCAGATATTTATTTGTCTTTTTTAGTATCATGGGCCAGAGACAGTTGTTATGGTGCCAAATGGATAGAAAATTAATGCCATGATCTATATTGGCAAGGTTTTGCTAAAAGTTGTGGCTTTAGTCATGGAAAAACAGCCAACCCACCTCCAAAATGGCAGAATTCTCTTATACCACAACAATATCTCCAGCCATCCTGCGGCCATGACAATAAGCTTTTTGGCCAATAACAAGCTCAAGATGATTATGCATTCTCTATATAGTCCTGACTTGGCACCCCATAACTTCTAGGTCTTTTTAAAGCTGACTGAACATATGGCTAGATACCATTTTCAGTGATAGTCTTAGTCTTGCAATAGTCTTAGTATTTGCAGTTGAGGGTTATAAAAGACAAGGGACAGGGGAATAGCCCTATCATAACTTTGGTGATAATGGTATGATTATTAAAGTAGACGAGAAAAAAATCTTTGAAATTTTTTTCAAACAGTTGCAGTATATAGTGCAAAGAAACTTTTTTGATAGTGAATAAATAGTTTTGGCACACGGTACAAGCAAAATTTTTTGATAATGAATAATAGTTCTGGCACACAGTGCAAGCTAACTTTTGATAATGAATAATAGTTCTGGCACACAATGCAAGCAATTTTTTTTGATAATGAATAATTGTTCTGGCACATAGTGCAAGAAAATTTTTTTGATAGGATTTATTCTGGCACAGCGCATTCAAACTTTTTTGAGTATCAAAATTTGATAGGATTTATTCTAGTGCAGGCGTGCTTTGATCCTGACTAAAAGCCATAGTCCGGATCATGCTAGGTACACGCCTGAACAAAAATTGAAAAATTATAAATGCATGCCAAAAAAATGTAGTGCATGCCCATTTCAAAAATACGTCAATACTGCGACAATAAATGACCTTTTTTACATTGTGACAATAAAATACCTTTTTTAAATTGTGTAATGGGATAGCGACATTTGCCTGTGGGATGTTTGCCTGTGAGACGTTTGCCAGCTGACGTTTGCCAGCCGATGTTTGCCAGTGGGACATTTGCCAGCCAAAGTTTGCCTGCCAGACATTTGCCAGCCAACGTTTGCCTGCGGGACGTTTGCCAGCCGACATTTGCCAGCCAACATTTGCCAGCGGGACATTTGCCAGCCGGACGTTTGCCTGCGGGACGTTTGCTAGCTGACGTTTGCCAGCCGACATTTGCCTGCCAGAAGTTTGCCAGCCAAAATTTGCTAGCCAATATAAAGCCAGTCAATGAAAAATTTGATACTGAAATATTCGCAGTTTAGAGGTTTGACAAAAACCGTTTTTACTCCAACTTTTTGACGGTTATTTGCATGTATACAAGTTTGAAAGCAAAATTATATAAATTATGCAGTTCATCAGTCTAACATCTAATATCTAGTTTAACAACGATTTTGGCACAACATATCAAAAGATGAACATTGGGTTTGCCTCGTATAAGCAATAACAATTGTTGTGCTGAAAAGATGAAAACTTCCTATCTCCCTATGGCCTTCAAAACATTTTTCATAGATTTCAAGTGCTGCATACTTCTACTTTAGTAGTCCTTGGCGTGACTAAGCTTTGCATATGTAGTGTCTAGCACTTGCTATCCTACTAGCTTGCTACTGGCGGCTTGTCTGGCTATTCAGCTATATAGCTTACTATAAAAACATACCGCATTCGACTCGTCTACACATGTACATTGAGATTGCGGTTTCCTGGCTTACTTGAGTAGTAATACAATAGAATTGGAATCAATTTGCTTACTTTTGGATCTCCCGATGAACTGAGAAATATATGAGCCAGAATTAATGCTCAGCAGCTCTTTTTGTTTGCCTCATAGCTTAATCGCTGGAGATCCCATTGTAATCTGCGCGTCTTTTTTTGCACATCAAAAATCAAACATCTCAAACTTGGAAAAACGATACACAATTGTCAAAAGTAAACAATATTTTCACATTCAAAGAAAATTGTTGTTAAACTGGATATTAGATGTAAATCTTTTTTTAAATTGCATAAATTGCTTAATTTATATAGATTTTGCATAAATTGCATAATTTATATAGATTTTGCATAAATTGCATAATTTATATATTTTGCTTTCAAACTTGTATATATGCGAATAACTGTCAAAAAGTTGGAGTAAAAAAAATGGTTTTTGTCAAACAGCTAAACTGCGAATGTTTCAGTATCAAATTTTTTTTACTGACTGGCTTTATATTGGCTAGCAAATTTTGGCTGGCAAACTTCCGGCAGGCAAATGTTGGCTGGCAAATGTCCAGCAGGCAAACATCCCACTGGCAAACGTCGGCTGGCAAATGTCGGCTGGCAAATGTTGGCTGGCAAACATTGGCTAGCAAACATCCCGCAGGCAAACGTTGGCTGGCAAATGTCTGGCAGGCAAACTTTGGCTGGCAAATGTTGGCTGGCAAACATCAGCTGGCAAATGTCAGCTGGCAAGCGTCCCGTAGGCAAACATTGGCTAGCAAACGTCCTGCAGGCAAATGTCGTGGACTCTTGTGTAATAGACCCTTATTACCAGATAATTTGGTTGCTTTTTATGCTTTTTCGGCAATACTATTTATAGCAGAAAATGTATACATGCAAAGATTTGTTTGAATGCTCTTTTACAAGCTTGAAAAAACCGGAAAGCTTGAAATTTTCATTTAAAATGAACTTTTTTCATCTTTTTTCTACTTCACAATAACTCTTACACATGATTCTATAAAGTGCACATGCACACTAAGTATACACGCATACTATTTTCTACGCCAACTGTGCATGCCTAATTTTGGTGTGCAAGGCCAATGCATGCTTGAGTTTTTGGGCATATACTACATGATACAGAGTGTGGACTATAGGGCATTAGATAGTTTTTTATAGGGTCTATATCTTAGACAGACACTTATAGATTTAATCACATATTAGAAAAAGTCACACAAATCTTTTATTGGCTTTGCATTTTAAAATGAATATGATAAAGTACCGGCAGCTTTACTTTTGTTTCTAGTTTAACACTTGTTTTTATTCTATTTAATTCATAATTACATTGCAAAGTTAAGCCTATTAATTGGCAAAAAACTATACTCCATTCAAATTTGCCTTTCATTTGTATATTGGCAATTCCTAGGCCTAACCCTTACTCAAGTCTAGCTAGGCATACTTTGATGTAGAAAAAAACATCTAAACATCTATAAACATCTTTCTTAGATCAATTGCTAAAAGTTAGTCATCTATTATTGCATTGATGTTAAAATATTTTTTATTCAATTTTTTACTCACCAATAGTTGAAATAAATGTAGGAGAGAAGCTATCTTCAGCAAATCTAATTAATACACTGGTTTTTCCAACTCCACTGTCACCAATCAACAAAAGCTTGAAAAGATAATCATATGCTTTTGCCATAGTTTAGCCACGCACTTGAAACAAAGTGCAGATAGCTTAAACTAAAAGGAACTGGATGACTTCCTAATAGGCAAATACAGTGCAGATCGGCGAACTAATATAAACAAATGAATTTAAGCTCACTCAATTACTGAATACTGATTCAGTTTCGTTTCGACGTCTCGTAGGATGCCAGGTTGCGGATGGTATGCATGTACGCCGGAACTTTTCCGGCGTACAAAACGGCCACCCTAAGTCCTTGGCGTACACAATCGGCGTACACAACCCCTGGCGCACTTTGTTGGCGTACACTATTGGCGTACACAAGTAACACAGCCACGCATACTTTTTTGGCGTACAAATTTTGGTGAATAAATTCATGCCGTGCATGAAAATTGTAAAGTAAATTAACGTTTTTACGTAAAGTAAAGGAAAATTTATATCGTCAATGATAAACTTTTTGCTTATTTTAAGTTTAAAAAAATAAAATTAGTGTAAAATTTTGCTAAAAGTATTAATTTTTCATAATATTTTTTGTAGGTAGTATTTAAGTTTGTTTAAACTGAAAAAATTCGTAATATTTTAAAGACACTTTTCATACCAAAACATTTCCTAGAAAACTCTACTCGTGAAAACCGAATGACCTTTTTTAGGAATTTTTGGTGTACATTTTAGTGCAACTTTTTGTTTTTGGCGTACACTGGCGTACAAAGTCTTGACGCCCGAATTTTTTCCGGCGTACACGGGTACATGATCCGCACACTGGGTAGGATGTAGGCTAGTGTACCACTGTTGTAGGCCTACCTTAATTAAGATTAAGAAGGTATAGTACAGGTATAGGTCCTACTTATTGGCCTAACTAATAATCAAATACAAAAACAGTTGGCCTAACTATAAAAAGGAACAACTTGAGATTAAGACTAGGCCTAGGCACAGTTTTATTAAATAAAAAAAGTGCCTACTATCTAGTATAGTGCATGCAATCAAAATTATACTCGTATGCAATCTTAGAAAGCTTGTTACAATAAATACATCTTTTATATATGAAAAAAGAGCCCTGTATAAGTAAATGTATATTTTTTATTCTTGGATAAAGTTGGTTTCTAATATTTTGATAAAACGAACTGCATGTTTAAAAATATACTTTCAAAGAAAAATAAACTCTTAACTTCGAGATGTGAGCGCACCACACACACCACCACCAAGTATATGCTAAATGCACGACTATGTAGTTAAAATTGAATTGGTTGACTAGATTAGTTAATATGAGTAATAAGTAAATGGTAGTTGTTATTGTTACAATGACCATATAAATAGCGAAACGGTTATTTTACACTACAGCCAACACAGAAAACAAAACTTGCAGTGCAAATAATCCAATATACTAAAAATTAAGAGGCTGTCAGGCTGGTAAATTTAAAAAATAAAAAAATATGTAAATTAATACGTTGATACAATGGTAACTTCTATTGTTTATTGTCACCGACCTTTGTTTTTTTGGGCCATATAGGATTTTTTGGCCCCCTGAAAATCTCATTGGCAACTGGATTTTTGGCATCAGAGGCCAATCTGGCAACTTCATTTTCCCAATGCCAGTTGCCAATTTCAAAAATTGTTTTTGTAAGTGTAACAAAAACAGAACAGTCTCATTCCCCGCAATTATACAGTTTAATGAGCCTTGGAAATATTCATCCTCAAGAATTTGGCTAGTTGCCAATGCGCAACCAAAAATAGCCAATGGCAACTGGATTTTGAGCCCAAGGGCCAGCTGGCAACTGGTTTTCCAACTTAAAAAAAACCCAGTCACCAACTCTAGTTAGCTTACTGCTTAGGCTACTTAATGTATTGTTAACTAGGCCTGCCTAATTAATGACAATGTGTTTTGTAATATTCTCCATGCCAGTAAAAACAGCAATCTTTCTTCTTACATATGGTGACTGTAAAAATAACAGTTGTGCTATTTATATAGTTACATAAAGTTATACCTTAAGCCAGATAGTAGGCCTATGAGCATATTTGTCTTGCAGCCTCTTGCTTGGCAAAAAGGTTTTATAAATATTGCATACTATAGCAACCATGCTTGGGTGCAGCCTAGGGATTCACCTAGCCATTTCTATTGGCAACACACACATGTAAGTCGCTATTGGATGGAAAAGTAGTCACGTGACTCAGTGACTGCTCTCAGCCAATAGCACCTTACATGTGTGTTTTGCCAATAGAAACGGCCGAGTGATTCCCAAGGTTGCCTATGTATAATAGCAACTCTTTGTTTACTGCCAAACTTTAAATTAATAGTAGGCTTAGATGTAAGGGCTAGGCCTAAGGCTGCTAAGGACTGAAAAAATAGAAATTTGATCTTTATTGTGTTTTATGATAAACTGTAATGATTATAGTCATTACAGTGACTAGATATTTCAATGACAATTGTTTTAGTGACTAGAAAAACCTTCTTCATGACAACCATTGTAGTTTCAAGAAGAAAATTATCTTGTCAATTTTAAGTGATATGAAACCTAAAAATTCAAAGGTTTTTTACTACAGTAGTTAAAGTGTTGTTTCATTTTTAGGTTTATTTACTATCAATAGAGTTGCAATCTTGGCAATCCTTTGGTTTCCTGCTCTAAATTATTTAAACCCCTTTTTGAACTTTTCAGAGTCCAACAAGCTTATAGAGCTTTTGCAAGAGTTCACAGAGTTCTACCTAAGATAGTAGGATGTAATCCAGTAGAAAATATTGCCAAAGTACTACTGGGAGAAAGCTTGGTGCCATATAAACTCTTGCAGGTATGTTTTGAACAAATTTTCACTGGTTCCAAACTTTGTATATAGCTCCAAACTTGGTTTTGCAGTTGCCCCACATTCCCTCTATAGTATTTGTGTTAACTGCTAGGTTGTTGATATCCCGGAAATGCAGCAAATGGTTGACCATTAGATGATTGGCCAAAGTGTTATAGGCAGCCCATTGGTCCAGGGTTTAAATAATTTAGAATAGGAAACTGAAGGATTGCCACAATCTTTTGTTATGGGCCTATATTTGTACATTTTTCTTTTTTGATAAATATTTCTCCACCATGTTTTTCTCAATGAGCATTTCATAAGAAGGATCCTATATGTTTGATTGGATCCTCTATCCTCATTCCTCTATGATCAAAAGTTACTAGTAATCAAAAGCTTCTAGCAGTCAAGTCATTGGCAAACAAAAGTTGCTAGCAAACAAAAGTTATCAGTAGACAAAAGTCTGGCAGCAAAAGTCCTGAAGTCAAATTGTGGCAATCAAAGGTTGGTAGCAACCTTTCATTACCTTTCATTACCTTCTTTACCCCTTTATTTTATCATTTTTACCACCAATCTATCATTTTTACCTTCACTTTATCCTCTTTATCCTCATTCTACCCTGATCTCTCTTGTTGATTTAATTAGGAGCTGCAATGATATTTTAAGTTTTTTTTTCAATTCTTAATTATCAAGTAGCCAATATTATTTAATATAAGAACTATATATTATAAATGTGTAATATAAATATATTAAATATGTAAGTATATGATAAATATCTATTATATGCATTTTATGTAAGGTTTTTCAATTTTGATAGGGGCCTATAGTTTTTTCCATCTTCAGTATTTGTATTGCACTCTTATACTTGTACATTGTTTTAATGTTTTTATGTCTTGTATCATGTTTTTAGGGAATTTTTGTAGCCAATGTTTTTCAAACTTATTCTAATAAAGCACAGTAGTTATCCACCAAGGACCTCAGTGTTTATTATGATTCTGCACCAAGTGTCAAAATTTTCCATGACATATGCCACCTTCTTGACTATATGGTCATAGCCTAGGCTAGGTGCCTATTGATGTTTTTGCAATTGCAGTCAGATGATCCTAAAACTTAAAATCATATTAAAATATGAGTTATAGTTATAGTAAGATCATAGATGAAATTGTATATCCCTTTTTTATATAAGAAAAAGCCAGACTTTTGCTTTCTTCTCAAAGTCCAACATCTATTATCAAAGCTTAAACTATATATTGCCTTTTGTTTTTAGCTTGACGCTATGAAAGGGTCTTGAAGTCTAATTAATAATATCTTGTCCCAATCAATAGTAAGTAAAATAAGCCTAGATCATTTGCTATGAGACAGAGTTGTCTTAACACTAATTGTGGGGCTGCGTGGGGCATTGTTAGAAAGTGTTTCACTAGGGTGCCCACAGCCCTCATTGGATATACATTTGTACCATTTTAAGATAATTATGTGTGCATAATAGCTAATAATAGCTATTTTGTAATCCTAAGAGTTCAATCCTTAAGTACGTTAAAAATTTGCATAATTGCATGAGTATCGATTGATATACTATATACAGTGCGATAAGCAACTTATAAATGGCAAGCACAAACACAAACGATCGTGCAGCAATGGACGAGTTTCTTTCCTCAGCTCGGTCTGGCAGACGCTTCGCCATTGTTGGCCCAGGCGGCAGCAATGGCTTTGGCAGTAACAGCGCCATTGTTGTGGAGTCTGGCAGTAGGAATTCCGACGGTAGTGGATGCGCTGGTGGCGGCAGCGGGGGTCCAGTCTTTTTTAAGGAGGTGTCAAGTAGAATGGCTAATTTGTCATCTGCCACTAGTCAGAGACGCCAGTCAAAGACCTAAGAGGCTCTTCGTTCCTGTGTTCCTCTGGTGCCTAAATGAGCTGTGAAAAAATCTTTGTGTAACACCTTAATTACACTGGAAACAGTTAATCTTGTTGATTATTTGATTAGAAAGGTAGAGTACTGATCTATGTGTCATGTGTGTGAAATCAATATTTTACTTGCTGTACATGAGTGCTTTTCCCGCACGCTCAATCGATAATGACATTTCTAAGAAAATCCTTGACTATAATCGATATCGGATGTACATTGCTAGGGATTCCCCATCCACTCAATCGATATTGGATGTACATTATTCGAGATTTCCCACCCGCTCAAACGATATCACATATAGATAAGTAAGAAGAAATAAGAAGAGAGATTTCCTTAACTGTTAAAACGATTTTTGGATGCGCATAATAAAAGAATTTTCCATATTGCACCTAAAACTCCGACAGAACTTGAGAATTAGTCTGTATTGTATAGATTTTAAGCCCAAGCTTTGCCTATAACCGTGACGTGTTGTGAGTAATCGTTTAACTAGGCTGTGTTTTGTGATTGCCATTTATCAGCTTTCTCTCTGTCGTGCTTTTTTAGCGACCTTAGCTGTCGTCTTGCTACATTTTTAAAAGTTTTTTTTCTACAGCTCAAAATTTTTACAATCGTCTCAAATTCAGCTTAGTATATCATATGTAATATACTTCATTATATGGTTTAACTTCTTTGTTTGCTTGAAAAAAATACATATTGTTCATTTTAATGTTTCAATACTGTATTAGTATGTTTTTTAATCAAGTTTTACTTATTTTTTCAACACTTATATTTAGAATAATTTTAAATAGATAGTTTTGCCAGAGAAGTAATAGAAAAATAGTTCTTTACCTTTTATTCTCTGGTAGTTTATGATGGAGTCTTGGAAAAGTCTATACGCGATTTTTAGAGTAGCTTCAGGGCAATTCTTGGGGCAGTTTGAGGGTGATTCTTTAGGAAGCTTAAGGGTGATTCTTTAGACAGTTTAAGGGTGATTCTTTAGGAAGCTTAAGGGTTATTCTTTAGACAGTTTAAGGGTGATTCTTTAGGTAGCTTAAGGGTGATTCTTTAGACAGTTTAAGGGTGATTCTTTAGGTAGCTTAAGGGTGATTCTTTAGACAGTTTAAGGGTGATTCTTTAGGTAGCTTAAGGGTGATTCTTTAGACAGTTTAAGGGTGATTCTTTAGGTAGCTTAAGGGTGATTCTTTAGACAGTTTAAGGGTGATTCTTTAGGTAGCTTAAGGGTGATTCTTTAGACAGTTTAAGGGTGATTCTTTAGGTAGCTTAAGGGTGATTCTTTAGACAGTTTAAGGGTGATTCTTTAGGTAGCTTAAGGGTAATTCTTTAGACAGTTTAAGGGTGATTCTTTAGGTAGCTTAAGGGTGATTCTTTAGACAGTTTAAGGGTGATTCTTTAGGTAGCTTAAGGGTGATTCTTTAGACAGTTTAAGGGTGATTCTTTAGGTAGCTTAAGGGTGATTCTTTAGACAGTTTAAGGGTGATTCTTTAGGTAGCTTAAGGGTGATTCTTTAGACAGTTTAAGGGTGATTCTTTAGGTAGCTTAAGGGTGATTCTTTAGACAGTTTAAGGGTGATTCTTTAGGTAGCTTAAGGGTGATTCTTTAGACAGTTTAAGGGTGATTCTTTAGGTAGCTTAAGGGTGATTCTTTAGGCAGTTTAAGGGTGATTCTTTAGGTAGCTTAAGGGTTATTCTTTAGACAGTTTAAGGGTGATTCTTTAGGAAGCTTAAGGGTGATTCTTTAGACAGTTTAAGGGTGATTCTTTAGGTAGCTTAAGGGTTATTCTTTAGACAGTTTAAGGGTGATTCTTTAGGTAGCTTAAGGGTGATTCTTTAGACAGTTTAAGGGTGATTCTTTAGGAAGCTTAAGGGTTATTCTTTAGACAGTTTAAGGGTGATTCTTTAGGTAGCTTAAGGGTGATTCTTTAGACAGTTTAAGGGTGATTCTTTAGGTAGCTTAAGGGTGATTCTTTAGACAGTTTAAGGGTGATTCTTTAGGTAGCTTAAGGGTGATTCTTTAGACAGTTTAAGGGTGATTCTTTAGGTAGCTTAAGGGTGATTCTTTAGACAGTTTAAGGGTGATTCTGTTGGTAGTTTAAGAATAATTCTTTAGGCAGTTAAAGGGTGATTCTGTAGGTGGTTTAAAGGTGATTCTGTAGGTGGTTTAAAGGTGATTCTGTAGGTGGTTTAAAGGTGATTCTGTAGGTGGTTTAAAGGTGATTCTGTAGGTAGTTTAAAGGTGATTCTGTAGGTAGTTTAAAGGTGATTCTGTAGGTAGTTTAAAGGTGATTCTGTAGGTAGTTTAAGGGTGATTCTTTAGGCAGTTTATGGGTGATTCTGTAGGTAGTTTAAGGGTAATTCTTAATGTATGTTAAGGGTAATTCTTTAGGCAGTTTGAGGGTGATTCTGTAGGTAGTTTAAGGGTAATTCTTTAGGCAGTTTAAGGGTGATTCTGTAGGTAGTTTAAATGTGATTCTGTAGGTAGTTTAAAGGTGATTCTGTAGGTAGTTTAAAGGTGATTCTGTAGGTGGTTTAAAGGTGATTCTGTAGGTAGTTTAAAGGTGATTCTGTAGGTAGTTTAAAGGTGATTCTGTAGGTAGTTTAAGGGTGATTCTTTAGACAGTTTAAGGGTGATTCTGTTGGTAGTTTAAGAATAATTCTTTAGGCAGTCAAAAGGTGATTCTGTAGGTGGTTTAAAGGTGATTCTGTAGGTAGTTTAAAGGTGATTCTGTAGGTAGTTTAAAGGTGATTCTGTAGGTAGTTTAAGGGTGATTCTTTAGGCAGTTTATGGGTGATTCTATAGGTAGTTTAAGGGTAATTCTTAATGTATGTTAAGGGTAATTCTTTAGGCAGTTTGAGGGTGATTCTGTAGGTAGTTTAAGGGTAATTCTTTAGGCAGTTTAAGGGTGATTCTGTAGGTGGTTTAAAGGTGATTCTGTAGGTAGTTTAAAGGTGATTCTGTAGGTAGTTTAAAGGTGATTCTGTAGGTA
Source organism: Macrostomum lignano (assembly GCA_002269645.1). Classification (NCBI taxonomy): domain Eukaryota; kingdom Metazoa; phylum Platyhelminthes; family Macrostomidae; genus Macrostomum; species Macrostomum lignano. Next base: position 70,119 of record NIVC01001096.1, read on the forward strand.
GTTTAAAGGTGATTCTGTAGGTGGTTTAAAGGTGATTCTGTAGGTAGTTTAAAGGTGATTCTGTAGGTAGTTTAAAGGTGATTCTGTAGGTAGTTTAAAGGTGATTCTGTAGGTGGTTTAAAGGTGATTCTGTAGGTAGTTTAAAGGTGATTCTGTAGGTAGTTTAAATGTGATTCTGTAGGTAGTTTAAGGGTGATTCTTTAGGCAGTTTATGGGTGATTCTGTAGGTAGTTTAAGGGTAATTCTTAATGTATGTTAAGGGTAATTCTTTAGGCAGTTTGAGGGTGATTCTGTAGGTAGTTTAAGGGTAATTCTTTAGGCACTTTAAGGGTGATTCTGTAGGTGGTTTAAAGGTGATTCTGTAGGTAGTTTAAAGGTGATTCTGTAGGTGGTTTAAAGGTGATTCTGTAGGTAGTTTAAAGGTGATTCTGTAGGTAGTTTAAAGGTGATTCTGTAGGTAGTTTAAAGGTGATTCTGTAGGTAGTTTAAAGGTGATTCTGTAGGTAATTTAAAGGTGATTCTGTAGGTGGTTTAAAGGTGATTCTGTAGGTAGTTTAAAGGTGATTCTGTAGGCAGTTTATGGGTGATTCTGTAGGTAGTTTAAGGGTGATTCTTTAGGCAGTTTATGGGTGATTCTGTAGGTAGTTTAAGGGTAATTCTTAATGTATGTTAAGGGTAATTCTTTAGGCAGTTTGAGGGTGATTCTGTAGGTAGTTTAAGGGTAATTCTTTAGGCAGTTTAAGGGTGATTCTGTAGGTGGTTTAAAGGTGATTCTGTAGGTGGTTTAAGGGTGATTCTGTAGGTAGTTTAAAGGTGATTCTGTAGGTAGTTTAAAGGTGATTCTGTAGGTAGTTTAAGGGTGATTCTTTAGGCAGTTTATGGGTGATTCTGTAGGTAGTTTAAGGGTAATTCTTAATGTATGTTAAGGGTAATTCTTTAGGCAGTTTAAGGGTGATTCTGTAGGTAGTTTAAGGGTAATTCTTTGGGCAGTTTAAGGGTGATTCTGTAGGTAGTTTAAGAGTGATTCTGTAGGTAGTTTAAAGGCGATTCTGTAGGTAGTTTAAGGGTAATTCTTTGGGCAGTTTAAGGGCGATTATCAATTTAGTTTAAGGGTGATTCTTGGGTATTTTAAGGGCGATTCTCAAATGCAGTGAGTGAATAAGCTACTCTTTCTCGAGTTTAAGGTAGTAGTTTTTAAATAGATTTTTTGCGAAGCCTAGATAGAAACAATATATATTTGTAGATAGATATAAATTAATTTTGCGTTTGCGTTCGGTAAGATTGCATCTCTTACACTCTGTTCAGGCCCTCTTAATATTATCCCCTGTTGGGTTTCCTACAGCAGTTCAATTATCGCGCTCGCAGCATTGCATTTATCACGCTTCAACTCCTTCATCAACAACTACTAATTAACTGATAATTTACTTTCTTGTGCTACTGCTAACATTGGAAATAGCCATGTGTATATTGCCTCTGGCAAGTTCGCAAACTAGATAAACAGATTTCCTCATTTGGTCACGGCTGTCTTGATCGTGCGTGAATAATTGCTTCATTCTATATTTAGATCTGTCTGTATTGATCGCACTTTCTGAGTACGGACAAAATATTGAGCTCTGATTGTCCGTTCCAAGCAGCATTGCAAACAGATCAAAGTCAAAACTGAACGCATGCAAACTAAATTGCAGGCCGAAGCAGCTCTGTCCCCATCTTTTGCAAACAATCACCATCCGCAACCTGACCGGTATGGCTTCTATAGTGACACGCCCGGCAATAGTGTCGCTTCTCCCTCGTCTACCTTAGCCTCCGGCGCTACTAGCAGTAGTCGGTCCCGTTCCGAAGCTGTTGAAATTATCCGTCGACGCGAAAAGAAATGGCTAGATATGTTAAATAATTGGGCAAAGGTGATTGCTAAAGACTATCAATTAGTTAGGGAACGATGTCGCAAAGGTATTCCGGATTCTGTGCGGCCTAAAGTTTGGTTTCATCTGTGCGGCGCATTTTATATTAACCGAGACGATCCGGATCTGTACAGGAAATGCATGACTAAGGTTCCCAATGAACGGGTGAGCAGATTTTGTCTAGTCTACTGATTTGTGGGCATTTTCAATTGCAATGTACTCTGCGAAAATTAGAGTCGATATTGTTCTGGGACCCCACCTCAGTTGAAGCGAGTGGAGTGGTGGGCCTTTGCACCACCCGCTTCAATTTAAGCTAATGGGATGGTGGGCCTTTGCACCACCCGCTTCAATTAAAGCTAATGGGGTGGTGGGCCTTTGCACCACCCGCTTCAATTAAAGCTAATGGGGTGGTGGGCCTTTGCACCACCCGCTTCAATTAAAGCTAATGGGGTGGTGGGCCTTTGCACCACCCGCTTCAATTAAAGCTAATGGGGTGGTGGGCCTTTGCACCACCCGCTTCAATTAAAGCTAATGGGGTGGTGGGCCTTTGCACCACCCGCTTCAATTAAAGCTAATGGGGTGGTGGGCCTTTGCACCACCCGCTTCAATTAAAGCTAATGGGGTGGTGGGCCTTTGCACCACCCGCTTCAATTAAAGCTAATGGGGTGGTGGGCCTTTGCACCACCCGCTTCAATTAAAGCTAATGGGGTGGTGGGCCTTTGCACCACCCGCTTCAATTAAAGCTAATGGGGTGGTGGGCCTTTGCACCACCCGCTTCAATTAAAGCTAATGGGGTGGTGGGCCTTTGCACCACCCGCTTCAATTAAAGCTAATGGGGTGGTGGGCCTTTGCACCACCCGCTTCAATTAAAGCTAATGGGGTGGTGGGCCTTTGCACCACCCGCTTCAATTTAAGCTAGTGGAGTAATGGGCCTTTATACCCCGCTTCAATTAAAGCTAGTGGGGTGGTGGGCCTTTGCACCACCCGCCTCAATTTAAGCTCTTTGGGTGATGGGCCTTGGTACGCTTGCCCCAATTAAAGCTAGCCAATTAAAATTGATTTAGACGGCCGACGAAATCGAGCGCGATCTAGAACGTCAATTTCCCCATCACGAGCTGTTCATGCAGCCAGACGGTCACGGTCAGCAAGCCTTGCGTCGCGTACTTCGCGCCTACGCTGGCGCTTTTCCCGATGTTGGTTATTGTCAGGCAATGGCGCCTCTGGCTGGCGCCCTCCTATTGCACATGCCCGAATCTGACACCTTCTACACGGTGTACATCCTGTTTGATAAGTACATGCGCGGCTATTTCCGACCGGGTCTAGACGCTGTACAAGTCGACGGCCAGATATTGTACGGACTGTTAAAGCGATTAAATCAACCAATTTACAAGCATTTGGTCAAGTATAAAGTTGAACCGTTGCACTTTATGGTTGATTGGTTCATGTGCCTGTACGTGAGAACTCTGCCGTGGCCTACTCTGCTACGAGTCTGGGATGTCTACTTCTGCGAGGGTGAGTAGCTCAATCCCCATCAGTGTTTACTGTTAATCCCCACTCAGTGTTTATCCCCATCAGCATTAAACCCTACTCATGGTTTTATTCCCATAAGTGTTAATGTTAATCCTAAAGCTAGCCGCAGCACCATTATGTTTCAATATTTATTAATTGTCATCAGTTTATCCCCAAACCGATCCCAACCCAGGTGTGAAAATAGTCTTTCGCGTCGCAATCGCCCTGGTCACCGCCGTGCTCGGCTCCTCTGCTCAACGCCGTCGCCTGCGCTCATTCGAGGACACCCTAGACAGCCTGCGCCGCCTGCCGGCCTCCGCCACCCAGGCTGCTGTGCTGCTGCCGGCCGCGCTGAAGCTGCAGCTGTCCGCTGCCGACTTCGAGCGCGAGCATCAGAAGCAGTTTCGATTGTTTAATCTGCGTAAGCTTGCCCGGCAGCAGCAGGTGCAGGAGCAGCAGGAGGCTGCAGTATAGGCACTTGTCATTTCTGCTTGGCTGTGCCTGCGCTTGGGTTGACTTGGGTTGCTGGCCTTTAAAATTGCCTTAGTTGCCACCCTCCCAGATCCTCAGTTACTACCGCAACAGATCCTCAGTTGCCACCCTCCATGATCCTCAGTTACTACCCTCCCAGATCCTCAGTTGCTGGGCCAGCCTCTCAGATCCTCAGTTGCTGGGCCAGCCTCTCAGATCCTCAGTTGCTGGGCCAGCCTCCCAGATCCTCAGTTGCTGGGCCAGCCTCCCAGATCCCCAGTTGCTGGGCCAGCCTCTCAGATCCTCAGTTGCTGGGCCAGCCTCTCAGATCCTCAGTTGCTGGGCCAGCCTCTCAGATCCTCAGTTGCTGGGCCAGCCTCCCAGATCCTCAGTTGCTGGGCCAGCCTCTCAGATCCTCAGTTGCTGGGCCAGCCTCCCAGATCCCCAGTTGCTGGGCCAGCCTCCCAGATCCTCAGTTGCTGGGCCAGCCTCTCAGATCCTCAGTTGCTGGGCCAGCCTCTCAGATCCTCAGTTGCTGGGCCAGCCTCTCAGATCCTCAGTTGCTGGGCCAGCCTCCCAGATCCTCAGTTGCTGGGCCAGCCTCTCAGATCCTCAGTTGCTGGGCCAGCCTCCCAAATCCCCAGTTGCTGGGCCAGCCTCCCAGATCCTCAGTAGCTGGGCCAGCCTCTCAGATCCTCAGTTGCTGGGCTAGCCTCTCAGATCCTCAGTTGCTGGGCCAGCCTCTCAGATCCTCAGTTGCTGGGCGAGCCTCCCAGATCCTCAGTTGCTGGGCCAGCCTCCCAGATCCCATATTTCGCAGTGCAATGAATCAAATCTCATGCTATGATTACAACTCTAAAATTATAGATCTGCTTATTATTACGTCACTGAATGGATAGAGCCTGGATTTATCTCGACTAGCCGCAGTTTTTTAATTTATTATCATCAAAATATTTTTCTCTGTTTTGCAAATCAAAGCTAATTTCCATCTGCTGCTGCTTACTGGGGTCGCCGTTGCCTCTGGCTGGTTGCCCTGTGTTGAATTCAATCTTTTTCTACATTTTTCTGGTTGCTGGGCCAGCCTCCCAGTATTCGCTGTATTTATCGCCTAAGCAGAGCTTGATTTTTAATGATTAAGCAATGAAGATTATTATATTTTTAAAACTGTAATCTGGACCATTTAATACGTTGGTAATGCATTGCATCTTCAAAAGTATTAATTATATATTTATATTGTTAATCAGCTTTTCCGTATTGCTTTTCAGTGCTTGTTGATTAGATTTAAAGCACTTTTGCCTTTGTGTACCTGTGTTTATGTGGGTATTTGTGGGTCACACACCTGTGTTAATGCAGGTTTTCTTGTTTCACACACCTGTGGTTATAGAGACAAATCTATTTTTTTAATAGTTTTCTAGTGTGCAATCAAATATTGCGGAGTCTGCATAGTGCATGTGTAAAATAGAGTTGCTGCTAGAGCCTGAATATTTTCACGTCTACACTTATTTATGAATTATAAGCAAATTATTTATAATAAAGCTGTTTATCTACCATGTACAATATTTACATCTAAGCATATCGACGTTTTTTCTACTTACTAACCGGATTAGTAGTCATATATGCGTTCGATACTACTACTGGAAAAGAGTAATCGCCTAATTTAGTGTGTTTTATTGATTGTTATCTTGATTTTCTAAGAAACACTTTGGTTTAGTCGTAGTGGGGCTTGGGGCCCATTCCGCTGGCCCCTAAGTTTCAGGGTGTATGAAACATCCTATAATAATATTCTCTACTAACAGTAGGCTGTTGCGGACAGTTTGCCGTCTCGATCTCATTTTCAATCATGACCCACTCGGGGCAACTGTTAATTGAATAGGGTCGTCCCCTTCAAAGATTTTTCTCCCTTAGCTCTCGATTCAAGTGTGACTTGCACCTGGGCCTTCTCACTTGTCTTGTAGTCAGAACAGCTTTTTAATTAAACCCCCTGGAGCGCTGCATTGTTGGATTGAGCAGTATGCCTAATTAGAAGCGTATTTATATAATATCATAAGTCTTGGGGGTTGGTACATGTACTTTATGATTTGTCTGAAAGTTAATTTAGAGCCTTGACTACCGCCTTCATCAGTGCCATTGAAAATCAAAATCGATATTGATTTTGGCGCCATTGGTATTGATTTTGGCGCCCATCGATACTGATTTTGGCGCCATTAGTATGGATTTTGGCGCCCATCGATACTGATTTTGGCGCCATTGGTATTGATTTTGGCGCCCATCGATACTGATTTTGGCGCCCATCGATACTGATTTTGGCGCCATTAGTATGGATTTTGGCGCCCATCGATACTGATTTTGGCGCCATTGGTGTTGATTTTGGCGCCCATCGATACTGATTTTGGCGCCATTGGTATTGATTTTGGCGCCATCGATACTGATTTTGGCGCCACCGATACAGATTTTGGCGCGATTGGTACTGATTTTTGCGCTATCGGTACTCATTTTTGCGCTATCAATACTGATTTTGGCACCATCGATACAGATTTTGGCGCCATCGAAACTGATTTTGGCTCCATCGGTACAAATTTTGGCGCCATTGGTATTGATTTTAGCGCCAATCAATACTGATTTTGGCGCCATCGATACAGATTTTGGCGCCCATCAATACTGATTTTGGCGCCAATCGATACTGATTTTGGCGCCAATCGATACTGATTTTGGCGCCATCGGATTTTTTGAGAGAGACGTTTGGAAAGTTTTTGCGGCCTTCGAACCCTGTTGGACGCAGCGAAATACTTCGAAGAACAGATTTTACAAACTTCACCTTCACTTGATTGCCGCAAAGCAAGAAGCAAAAATTTGCCTGGCCAAGCTGCCGGCACTGCGTTCTGTCACGGGTGGTCCCTGAGACCACCTGAGCAGTCGTTGGTCTGAGAGTCTGAGACATTTCCCGCTCTCCCTTTACTAGATGAGAATAGACAAACTAACTTCTCCCACAGCTGACCAACGTTTAACAACTATAAATTCCATAACTTCCCCTTTCTCCTTCATCTTTTCCTGTGTCTGTCCAGAATCTCGGTCTATCTAGTCTGCCCAATTATTGCTAAGCAGAAATATATGACCTTAATAAAGTCGAATTCAAACTATGTGCAGCTGATCTTCTGTGTTTCCAAATCGAGTGAATTCTACTATAATATCTATCCAAGACTCGAGCTCTTTTTCAATTTTTGACCACCCAGATTGCTTGTAAAACTGACTGCTGCTCATTTTTCGTTTCTGTTGGTTTAGTTTGAGTCCATGTACTCTAATTTACAGCTCGTATGCGCTGAATTTTGTTTTATTAGGAGACCAACACCTGTTACTTATTATTGTTGCTTCTAGACACAACCCTAAAACCAGTATGCCTGTGCCCCAGTGTCCAAATTACTGACAGAACCCTGAAACAACTAATGACAAACAGATCCCTGAAGCACACAATGACTGACAGATCCCTAGAGCACCCAATGACTGACAGATCCCTGAAACACCCACTGACTGACAGATCCCTGAAGCACACAATGACTGACAGATCCCTGAAACACCCACTGACTGACAGATCCCTGAAGCACACAATGACTGACAGATCCCTGAAGCACACAATGACTGACAGATCCCTGAAGCACACAATGACTGACAGATCCCTGAAGCACCCACTGACTAACAGATCCCTGGAGCACCCAATGACTGACAGATCCCTGGAGCACCCAATGACTGACAGATCCCTGAAACACCCAATGACTGACAGATCCCTGAAACACCCACTGACTGACAGATCCCTGAAGCACCCAATGACTGACAGATCCCTGAAACACCCAATGACTGACATCCCTGAAACACCCAATGACTGACAGATCCCTGAAGCACCCAATGACTAACAGATCCCTGAAGCACCCACTGACTAACAGATCCCTGGAGCACCCAATGACTGACAGATCCCTGGAGCACCCAATGACTGACAGATCCCTGAAACACCCACTGACTGACAGATCCCTGAAACACCCACTGACTGACAGATCCCTGAAGCACACAATGACTGACAGATCCCTGAAGCACACAATGACTGACAGATCCCTGAAGCACACAATGACTGACAGATCCCTGGAGCACCCAATGACTGACAGATCCCTGAAACACCCAATGACTGACAGATCCCTGAAACACCCAATGACTGACAGATCCCTGAAGCACCCAATGACTAACAGATCCCTGAAGCACCCACTGACTAACAGATCCCAGAAACACCTACTGACTGACAGATCCCTGAAACACCCACTGACTGACAGATCCCTGAAACACCCACTGACTGACAGATCCCAGAAACACCCACTGACTGACAGATCCCTGAAACACCCACTGACTGACAGATCCCTGAAACACCTAATGCAATGACTGACAGATCCCTGAAACACCTAATGCAATGACTGACAGATCCCAGAAACACCCACTGACTGACAGATCCCTGAAACACCTAATGCCTAACAGAGCCCTGAACCCAAGAGAAATGAACTATTTAAATAAAATCATTCATACTAGAAATGCTGTTTATACGGGCTGACCTCCCCTGTCATGTACCTATACTAAAAATAGTATAGTTTTTATTACTAAAAAAAATAGTTTTTATTTTTTACTCTTAAATAAATGCATTTCTTGCGAGTTGTAGAAAATGTTTGTGAATGTTGTGTTCAGAAAAAAGTGTGACAGCTAGTGAGCCAGTCAAGTTCCCTCAAACTGAGCCACACAAAGGCTGCCGTGTCAAATCTGAAATCCAGCGCCTCAATGCACCGTTTTGTGCGCGGTTGGTTGTGTGGATAATGGAAACTGGTTTGGTCTTTTCGCTGCTTCATGGCTTTCCATCGACACAGGAAATTTTGTTGAGAGTTCACTTCATTCGCCACCTTGCCAGTAGGGTGGGGCAGGGCTGTTGTTCCTTTCTTTCTTTCATTCAATCATTCATTCTTCGCTCACTTTTTTACTCCACTGGATTCTTCTGAATGGATTCCTTTCCAATGCGGCTGTCAACTGGCCCGGCACACTTTTGCCCGCATCGGATTCCGCTTCCGGTTTTGGCCCAAGGACGCTTTGCAGGAGAATCTGGAGAGGAGGGGAGGGGAGAGAGGAAATAGGGGAAAGAGGAGAGAAGGGGGAGGTGAGTGGAGATGAGGGGAGAGAGGAGAGTGGGGAAAGGAGGGGAGAGAGGAGAGTGGGGAGAGGAAGGGAGAGGAGAGTGGGGAAAGGAGGGGAGAGAGGAGAGTGGGGAAAGGAGGGGAGAGAGGAGAGTGGGGAAAGGAGGGGAGAGAGGAGAGTGGGGAGAGGAGGGGAAGAGGAGAGTGGGGAGAGGAGGGGAGAGAGAAGAGTGGGGAGAAGAGGGGAGAGAGGAGAATGGGGAGAGGAGAGTGGGGAGAGGAGGGGAGAGAGGAGAGTGGGGAGAGGAGAGTGGGGAGAGGAGGGGAGAGAGGAGAATGGGGAGAGGAGGGGAGAGAGGAGAATGGGGAGAGGAGAGTGGGGAGAGGAGGGGAGAGAGGAGAGTGGGGAGAGGAGGGGAGAGAGGAGAATGGGGAGAGGAGGGGAGAGAGGAGAGTGGGGAGAGAGAAGAGTGGGGAGAAAAGGGGAGAGAGGAGAGAGGGAAGAGGAGGGGAGAGAGAGCTGAGAAAAGAGACACAAACCTTAAGCCGGCCGGATTGTGAAGTTTTAAAGAACCCGAGGGTCGGATGGACAGAGGCTTCACCGGCCGGAGTTGGCTGACCCTGCAGGTTTAGAAATTAGACCCCCAGGAGAGATGGCGTATTGTCCATGTACGATAAGTGCTGCATGTCAAGAATATTTCATTGATTTAGCTCTCACAAAACCTCCGTGCGCGGATTTTCGTGCGCTTCACAGCCTGACGATTAGAAAGGCAAATGGGGTGAATGGAAAGCTTCTCTTATCAGAGTCACAGTTTGGGAAACGAGTTTGGGCAATCCAGATTCTCTGTTCACGGCCTCCTTGACTTGGCTTTACCCGCAACTGGAGGCAGCAAAAGAGGTGAAGGTGAAAACCCCCGGATCTCGTTTTTCCTCTCCTTCTCTTTCTCCGCTGCCTCCTACCTCTCTCCCCTTCTCTCCTCTGTTCTCTCGGAAGTGAATGAAAGGTGCCGGAGGCCCCCTCCGTTTCTCGGCAAATCAAAAAATTGAAAGGCGTCTAAACTTGTCAAAAAGCCATCAAACTGGGCGTGTATCCATCCCCCCTTCTCTCCTCCAGTTTCCCCCATTCTCGTGATAATTTCTTTGACGCGGCGGCTCAACTCAGCACTGGCGGTGGATCGCTTCTTTCCCTGTGATTGATGAATCCTCCCAGCCTCTGCTGCTCGCAGTGGCAGCCTAGTAGATTGATCGGATTGCATAAGGGAGGATTTATATGAAGCTACCTTATTCCTCCGAAGCCGCAGGTGCAACGGCGCACTTCAAGTTGTTTACTGAATTGTAGCCTGAGTGTCACACTGTGTCTGACTGGCTCTGGCCTCCGGGGTTTAGGCTGCTGCTGTCACACCACTGCCCCTGGTGTGAGCAGTCCAGCCTCATCACCGCTCTCCATCTTCGCTGTCTTCTCAGTCTTCACACTCTCATCTCACTCTCTTCTCACTCTCTTCTCTCACTCTCTTCTCTTCTCTCATACACTCTTCTCACTGGCGTCTCACTCTCTTCTCCCACTCTCACTCTCTTCTCTTCTCTCACACACTCTTCTCACTGGCGTCTCACTCTCTTCTCCCACTCTCACTCTCTTCTCTTCTCTCACACACTCTTCTCACTGGCGTCTCACTCTCTTCTCTTCTCTCACACACTCTTCTCACTGGCGTCTCACTCTCTTCTCCCACTCTCACTCTCTTCTCTTCTCTCACACACTCTTCTCACTGGCGTCTCACTCTCTTCTCCCACTCTCACTCTCTTCTCTTCTCTCACACACTCTTCTCACTGGCGTCTCACTCTCTTCTCCCACTCTCACTCTCTTCTCTTCTCTCACACACTCTTCTCACTGGCGTCTCACTCTCTTCTCCCACTCTCACTCTCTTCTCTTCTCTCACACACTCTTCTCACTGGCGTCTCACTCTCTTCTCCCACTCTCACTCTCCTCTCTCACTCTCCTCTCTTCTCACTGGCGTCTCACTCTCTTCTACCACTCTCACTCTTCTCTCACACTCTCTCCTCACTGGCGTCTCACTCTCTTCTCTCATTCTCACTCTCTCTTCTCACTGGCGTCTCACTCTCTTCTCTCATTCTCACTCTTCTCTCACTTCAATCTCTTCTCACTCTTATCTCTCACTCTTCTCTATCTCATCTCACTCCCTTCCCTCACTCGCTCTCCTCTTATCAAAAATTGCACCGTCTCCAATATTTCAGCATTCCATTTTTGAAAGCAATAGCTACTGTAGGTCGTTCAAACGAAAAACAATACACAATATGATCTCTACACGTAAGCCAAGCCCTAGTTTTTCTAGTGAGTAATCATGAGGGAATTCTCTAGAGATTGTAGAGTTATTGTGTCAGCAAGATGTGCCCTCAGGGTGGGGAGGGAGAGAACAGCCGGATACAGAAGGCTCCAAGAAAGAAATCCAAGGAAATCCCACTTTACGATCAGTGCGCAAGCGTCACCTTTATACTCATTCACTACACAGCTATTCGAATGTCAGAGCTATGCTCATATTTTTAATTGTCTCAGTCTGGTAATGAGGCGCCCAACCTCGCATGGTGGTCAGCGGAGCCCCTCTGCCACCCCTTCAAACCCAATTAGTGGACAAAAAACCGCCTCTTCTTTCGCTTCCCCTCGATTCGCTTTGGCGGAAGTGGCTGGGTATTGAGCTGCTCGTGTCGTCTCAACAGCCCTGCAACTCAACCACTCAACCCTCTGCTGCAAAAATTGGAATTCGCTGCATGCATTTTTCCCGAGTTGTTGCTGGGTTTCTTTCTGTTAGTTCTCCTCTGCGTCTGACTGACCCCTGTCTGTGTCAGAAGTCAGATGGTCAATGTCTGATGGTTGTGACTGAGGCTGGGGCTAATGTCTGTGTCAGATGGCTGGGGCTAATGTCTGTGTCAGATGGCTGGGGCGAATGTCTGTGTCAGATGGCTGGGGCTAATGTCTGTGTCAGATGGCTGGGGCTAATGTCTGTGTCAGATGGCTGGGGCGAATGTCTGTGTCAGATGGCTGGGGCGAATGTGTGGGTCAGATGATGAGGCCAATGTCTGTGTCAGATGGCTGGGGCGAATGTCTGTGTCAGATGGCTGGGGCGAATGTCTGTGTCAGATGGCTGGGGCGAATGTCTGTGTCAGATGGCTGGGGCGAATGTCTGTGTCAGATGGCTGGGGCCAATGTCTGTGTCAGATGGCTGGGGCGAATGTCTGTGTCAGATGGCTGGGGCGAATGTCTGTGTCAGATGGCTGGGGCCAATGTCTGTGTCAGATGGCTGGGGCCAATGTCTGTGTCAGATGGCTGGGGCGAATGTCTGTGTCAGATGGCTGGGGCGAATGTGTGGGTCAGATGATGAGGCCAATGTCTGTGTCAGATGGCTGGGGCCAATGTCTGTGTCAGATTGCTGGGGCTAATGTCTGTGTCAGATGGCTGGGGCGAATGTCTGTGTCAGATGGCTGGGGCCAATGTCTGTGTCAGATGGCTGGGGCGAATGTCTGTGTCAGATGGCTGGGGCCAATGTCTGTGTCAGATGGTGAGGCGAATGTGTGGGTCAAATGGCTGGGGCGAATGTGTGGGTCAGATGATGAGGCCAATGTCTGTGTCAGATGGCTGGGGCTAATGTCTGTGTCAGATGGCTGGGGCGAATGTCTGTGTCAGATGGCTGGGGCCAATGTCTGTGTCAGATGGCTGGGGCCAATGTCTGTCAGATGGCTGGGGCGAATGTCTGTGTCAGATGGTGAGGCGAATGTGTGGGTCAGATGGTGAGGCGAATGTGTGGGTCAGATGGTGAGGCCAATATCTGTGTCAGATTGTGTGGCTGGTGTCTGTTGGGCATACGAGACAACTATGGTCAACATGGACTCAACACTGCCGTACGGCAGTTTACATCAGCCATAAATCATTCCTCTACAATTAGAAACGAACTCTTATTTGGCATCGCAATTGTTCGCATACCTCTGCCTGAACTCGGGCTGAGCACACTTTCTCTGCTTTGAGTTTCCAGCCAGGCCACTGCAGCAATTGGCCCCTATTGTTTCTAAACTGCATCAGTTGTCGTTATTCATTACCTGGAATTTCATTTATGAAGCGAACTCCATGCATCTGTCTGACCAATTCGATGCTCAGCCCGAGTAAGACGCTTAGGCGCCAAAAAGAGACACAGAGACCGAGGACCGCAATACGGGATAATTAAATATAATGGGCGGGCACCACTTGTCTCTTTTCTCTCTCTCTCTCTCTCTCTCTCTCTCTCTCTTCGATTATGCAGCTTAAAATCGCTGAAACGGTTAGCCAGACTGTTATCTCTTGAGCAGATCTCTGTCTCTCCCTCGTTCTCTCGACTCTGCTCTGCTTTACTCATAGACCGGCGCTGCATCAGTCTGTAGCATATAGGCCATTCTAGCTAGCCTTTCTCTTTTCTAGGAATCTCTCGAGAGCTTAGCTGCGAGTAGAGACTGTGTTTCACTGCTTTAACTTCTTGTCTGCATTTAAAGCTGCTCAAGTTTTTCAGTCTCTCCCAGTGGCCAGTATGGCGCTTTTTATTGTGAGCAGTTATAGGCTTTTTACCTGTTGGCGGGCTGCCCGTCTCTTCTAACCTTACCGTACGGGTACGGTGACACAGGTGCTAAATACAGAACATTGGAATTATACTTATAACCCAGACAGACACATCGCCTGTTTCTCAAATGGGCAGCTCATGACTTGTGTGGCAGCTGCGTTATACAGTGATGTAGCCAGTGACTTCATTGGGGGCTACAAGCACCATTTCATAATTATATAAACGCCATTTCATCACTCTTTAAGCGCCATTTCATCATTCTATAGTCGGCAGTTCATTATTCTATAAGCGCCATTTCATCATTCTATAAGCGCCATTTCATCAGTCTATAAGCGCCATTTTATCAGTCTATAAGCGCCATTTTATCAGTCTATAAGCGCCATTTCATCAGTCTATAAGCGCCATTTTATCAGTCTATAAGCGCCATTTCATCAGTCTATAAGCGCCATTTTATCAGTCTATAAGCGCCATTTCATCAGTCTATAAGCGCCATTTTATCAGTCTATGAGCGCCATTTTATCAGTCTAAGGTGCTATCAGCCTATTTTATCAGTCTTTAAGCGCCATTTCATTACTCTATAACAGATCACTGTTAAACCATGAGGCATGAGAGTTGGTTGCAGGCAAGAAAATATTGCTTAATTTCATGTTCAAAGCGAAGCACGCGGAAGTGGTGAAAAAATGAATTTGAGACTCCGCGCCCATTACAAAGGCCGCGTCGGTCTGCATGGGAGGAGCGACTGACAATCAATGTGGTTGCAGGTGCAGAGCAGCAGGCGGAAGCGATGGTAAGAATGGCAATTCTTATACACATTCTCTGATCTCTGAGCGATGAAGCTAAAATCTCCTTTCAGAATGCTCTTCTGGTGGGCGGTACAACCGAAAATTCCCCTTAAATACCCCACAGTCTCTACACAAAAAGGAGCAAGGGACAGACTGCATCGGCTTCCGAAAAAACAGGGCTTGGTGCACAATGCCAGTTAACAACAACGGGCTTATGAAAAAGTGTTTTGAGTTGTCTGCGGCACCGCGCTGGAGCTCTTTCTGAGATCTCGTTTGGTGGGAGGGGGTGTCCGGCGTCTTCATCCTGAGTTCCTGGGGACTTGACTGAACTGTTAGGAGTAGAAATAAGTGGGGAAAAATGAATTGCCGCTTTTTCTGCGCTCAATCGCTGGATAGATTGAAGCTGCTTTATGTGTATAACTTGATTAGCTAGTAGTGATCTCCATCGTGCTAGTCTGGTGGGAGAGAAAAAGAGGAAAAGAAAGGTAGAGTGGGAGATAGGAGACGGGGTGAGAGGGAGATGGGAGACGGCGGTGAGAGGGAGATGGGAGACGGCGGTGAGAGGGAGATGGGAGACGGCGGTGAGAGGGAGATGGGAGACGGCTGTGTGAGGGAGATGGGAGACGGCGGTGAGAGGGAGATGGGAGACGGCGGTGAGAGGGAGATGGGAGACGGCGGTGAGAGGGAGATGGGAGACGGCTGTGTGAGGGAGATGGGAGACGGCTGTGTGAGGGAGATGGGAGACGGCTGTGTGAGGGAGATGGGAGACGGCGGTGAGAGGGAGATGGGAGACGGCGGTGAGAGGGAGAAGGGAGACGGCGGTGAGAGGGAGATGGGAGACGGCGGTGAGAGGGAGATGGGAGACGGCGGTGAGAGGGAGATGGGAGACGGCTGTGTGAGGGAGATGGGAGACGGCGGTGAGAGGGAGATGGGAGACGGCGGTGAGAGGGAGATGGGAGACGGCGGTGAGAGGGAGATGGGAGACGGCGGTGAGAGGAAGATGGGAGACGGCTGTGTGAGGGAGATGGGAGACGGCTGTGTGAGGGAGATGGGAGACGGCGGTGAGAGGGAGATGGGAGACGGCGGTGAGAGGGAGATGGGAGACGGCGGTGAGAGGGAGATGGGAGACGGCTGTGTGAGGGAGATGGGAGACGGCTGTGTGAGGGAGATGGGAGACGGCGGTGAGAGGGAGATGGGAGACGGCGGTGTGAGGGAGATGGGAGACGGCGGTGAGAGGGAGATGGGAGACGGCGGTGAGAGGGAGATGGGAGACGGCGGTGAGAGGGAGATGGGAGACGGCGGTGAGAGGGAGATGGGAGACGGCTGTGTGAGGGAGATGGGAGACGGCGGTGAGAGGGAGATGGGAGACGGCTGTGTGAGGGAGATGGGAGACGGCGGTGAGAGGGAGATGGGAGACGGCGGTGTGAGGGAGATGGGAGACGGCGGTGAGAGGGAGATGGGAGACGGCTGTGTGAGGGAGATGGGAGACGGCGGTGAGAGGGAGATGGGAGACGGCTGTGTGAGGGAGATGGGAGACGGCGGTGAGAGGGAGATGGGAGACGGCGGTGAGAGGGAGATGGGAGACGGCGGTGAGAGGGAGATGGGAGACGGCGGTGAGAGGGAGATGGGAGACGGCGGTGAGAGGGAGATGGGAGACGGCGGTGAGAGGGAGATGGGAGACGGCTGTGTGAGGGAGATGGGAGACGGCGGTGAGAGGGAGATGGGAGACGGCTGTGTGAGGGAGATGGGAGACGGCGGTGTGAGGGAGATGGGAGACGGCGGTGAGAGGGAGATGGGAGACGGCTGTGTGAGGGAGATGGGAGACGGCGGTGAGAGGGAGATGGGAGACGGCTGTGTGAGGGAGATGGGAGACGGCGGTGAGAGGGAG
The DNA here is from genome assembly GCA_002269645.1 of Macrostomum lignano. Classification (NCBI taxonomy): domain Eukaryota; kingdom Metazoa; phylum Platyhelminthes; family Macrostomidae; genus Macrostomum; species Macrostomum lignano. Next base: position 86,415 of record NIVC01001096.1, read on the forward strand.
ATGGGAGACGGCGGTGAGAGGGAGATGGGAGACGGCGGTGAGAGGGAGATGGGAGACGGCGGTGAGAGGGAGATGGGAGACGGCGGTGAGAGGGAGATGGGAGACGGCGGTGAGAGGGAGATGGGAGACGGCGGTGAGAGGGAGATGGGAGACGGCTGTGTGAGGGAGATGGGAGACGGCGGTGAGAGGGAGATGGGAGACGGCGGTGAGAGGGAGATGGGAGACGGCGGTGAGAGGGAGATGGGAGACGGCTGTGTGAGGGAGATGGGAGACGGCTGTGTGAGGGAGATGGGAGACGGCTGTGTGAGGGAGATGGGAGAAGGCGGTGAGAGGGAGATGGGAGACGGCGGTGTGAGGGAGATGGGAGACGGCGGTGAGAGGGAGATGGGAAACGGCGGTGAGAGGGAGATGGGAGACGGCGGTGAGAGGGAGATGGGAGACGGCTGTGTGAGGGAGATGGGAGACGGCGGTGAGAGGGAGATGGGAGACGGCTGTGTGAGGGAGATGGGAGACGGCTGTGTGAGGGAGATGGGAGACGGCTGTGTGAGGGAGATGGGAGACGGCTGTGTGAGGGAGATGGGAGACGGCTGTGTGAGGGAGATGGGAGACGGCTGTGTGAGGGAGATGGGAGACGGCGGTGAGAGGGAGATGGGAGACGGCGGTGTGAGGGAGATGGGAGACGGCGGTGAGAGGGAGATGGGAGTGATGGGAATGAGACGGGAAGAAAGGTTATAGAGAGGTGCCTGGACTCTCAGAGAGCAATATGTTTTGCATTGATCAGTTTAACAGGGTCAGGCGGGCTGGTCTGACACAATCTCCCAATCTATGGAACCACCGAAGCGTGGAGATTTTTTAAACGCAGAACTTGAGTAAAGAAATGCACCTGCTGTAGATTAACAGAAACCAACCTTGAGTTTGTATAGTGTCCAGTGCTTTTGCCTCTAGCTTTAAATTTCCTTCACAGATTCATTTACGACTCGTATGCTATCGCCCCTGAGTCTCTCACCCGTCATCAAATCACCCCTGAGTCTCTCACCCGTCATCAAGTCGCCCCTGAGTCTCTCACCCGTCATCAAGTCGCCCCTGAGTCTCTCACCCGTCATCAAGTCACCCCTGAGTCTCTCACCTGTCATCAAATCACCCCTGAGTCTATCACCTGTCATCAAATCACCCCTGAGTCTCTCACCTATCATCAAATCACCCCTGAGTCTCTCACCTGTCATCAAATCACCCCTGAGTCTCTCACCTGTCATCAAATCACCCCTGAGTCTCTCACCTGTCATCAAATCACCCCTGAGTCTTTCACCTGTCATCAAATCACCCCTGAGTCTCTCACCTGTCATCAAATCACCCCTGAGTCTCTCACCCGTCATCAAGTCGCCCCTGAGTCTCTCACCCGTCATCAAGTCACCCCTGAGTCTCTCACCTGTCATCAAATCACCCCTGAGTCTATCACCTGTCATCAAATCACCCCTGAGTCTCTCACCTGTCATCAAATCACCCCTGAGTCTCTCACCTGTCATCAAATCACCCCTGAGTCTCTCACCTGTCATCAAATCACCCCTGAGTCTCTCACCTGTCATCAAATCACCCCTGAGTCTCCCACCTGTCATCAAATCACCCCTGAGTCTCTCACCTGTCATCAAATCACCCCTGAGTCTCTCACCTGTCATCAAATCACCCCTGAGTCTCTCACCTGTCATCAAATCGCCCCTGAGTCTCTCACCTGTCAATAAATCGCCCCTGAGTCTCTCACCTGTCTTCAAATCGCCCCCCCTGAGTCTCTCATCTGTCATCAAATCGCCCCTGAGTCTCTCACCTGTCAATAAATCGTCCCGGAGTTTTACCTACCCTATGAAAATCAATCAGTCTTTAAGAAACCATGCATTAAGGGATTTAATAAAAAGACTAACAATTTTGCAATAAGTGAAATTTATTAGCAACACTCCATTAAACTGGCAGGTTCATTTTCAGCATATTTACAATCTAGGCAAGCTTATATATAGATCGCTTTATGGCAGAAAAAAATCTCAAAGCCTTTTTCGTCTTTTCTTTGGACAAGGTTCTCTAATATGGTAGAATTTAGATATTACTGGTGCAACAAGTACAACCTTATTTAGTACTCGCTCTTCAGAGCATTGCAGATTACTTCAGAGCATTTGAAATTAAATATCAAACGCATACCATTTGTAAGTTACAGTAAAGTACAGCAAGGTAAAGTTTTCTTGCCTTGTTAAAAGAAGGGCTTGCAAAAAAGCAATTGAATTTCAATTATTAAAGACAGAGAAAAACTGAATTGACTAATTAAAAACCAAAGCAAAGGCAGGTGAAAACAATGAGGGCTTCAAAGGAATGACGCTATGAGGAAATCGGGGACTCGATCGACATCAACTCGAGTCCCATTCGTCGGTTAAAACAAACAAAAAAAGTTAATTAAACAGCAGCAGTAAACACCTGCAAGATGCTCTCGTGTTAATGATGCTCAAATTGTCAATTCCGACTTCCATATTTGGTAGCTGATAGCGGCGTGTTTATCAACAGCCGATTTCTTAATTATAGATACGATCTCAAGCAGGTAATATGGTCAATTAAGCGTCTAGCAGGTGTTTTAAGTGAATGGCTAATTGTTGTAATTATATTGGATCAAATGAATAGTTAAATTTAGGCCCAATTATAATTAGCCAATAAACACTGAAACGCTAAGATAAAGTTACAAAGTTATTAATAGCCACATCTGCGCACTCCGAAACCGCTCAGAACGGCAAAATATTTTCATCGATTACAAAAACACGTAAGGTGGCTGTGTGTACACTGCTTAAAAAATGACATCAGAGAAAAAAGTAAAATACGATTGGCTTTTTAAAAGATGGAAACAAAAAATTCTAACCATTAATAAATTTATGCAAATAGAATTTCGGAATCATGCATAGGCATTTTGCTTGGCGCCGCTGGCGATAAAATATTCAGCGCAGTAGAAGCTACGCGCTGTATGTAACTCAATAAAATAAGTTTGCGTGCACTCTCAGCAGTCGCCAGGTGCAATAAAAAACATTGAAGTAGTTGAGGAATCAAGGCGGTATCAGGTGCTTTAATTTTCCGATTTCAGGTTAGATTTCACGGGTTTGAAAAGGTGAGTTATCGATTTGTTCAATTTTAACCGATTTCCGATTCCATAAAGTGCAGCCTTGGACGTCTTAGAGTGCCATTTTTATTTGAGAAGTGCCATTTCGGGTTTAAGAAGTGCCACTTCGGGTTTTTGTTTTTAAACCATTTCGGGTTTAAGAAATGCCACTTCGGGTTTTTGTTTTTAAACCATTTCGGGTTTAAGAAGTGCCATATCGGGCTTAAAAAGTGCCATTTCGGGTTTATCAAGTTCCATTTCGGGTTTATCAAGTTCCATTTCGGGTTTATCAAGTTCCATTTCGAGTTTTTGAAGTGTCATTTCGGGTTTAAGAAGTGCCACTTCGGGTTTTTGTTTTTAAACCATTTCGGGTTTAAGAAGTGCCATTTCGGGCTTAAAAAGTGCCATTTCGGGTTTATCAAGTTCCATTTCGGGTTTATCAAGTTCCATTTCGGGTTTATCAAGTTTCATTTCGGGTTTATCAAGTTCCATTTCGGGTTTATCAAGTTCCATTTCGAGTTTTTGAAGTGTCATTTCGGGTTTAGGAAGTGCCGTTTCGGGTTTTTAAAGTGTCATTTCGGGTCTATGAAGTTCCATTTCGGGTTTTTGAAGTGTCATTTCGGGTTTAGGAAGTGCCGTTTCGGGTTTTTAAAGTGTCATTTCGGGTCTATGAAGTTCCATTTCGGGTTTTTGAAGTGTCATTTCGGGTTTAGGAAGTGCCGTTTCGGGCTTGAGATGTGCCATTTCATAGTTAAATTTTGTTAGTAAAAATTGAAAAAACATCTGAACTATTCTAGTAAACAACAGGCACAATTTGACCTCCCAGAAAACCAGTCTATCCATCTGCTACGACTCCATCGTCGCGGTGTCCTCGGCATCCTGAGGCGGGCTGTCTCCGCCCCCCACGATGGCTGCCAGCTCCTCGGCGAAGCCGGCGCCGAATCCAACGATGCAGCCGCCAGTGCGCCAGTGCGACCGCAGACCGCCGGCGTTCGAGTATTTTTTGCGGCACTTCGGACACTCAAACGGCTGCTCGGTGGTGTGCAGCCGCTTGTGCAGCTTGAGGTGCACGAACTGGGTGAACTTAGCTGAGCACAGCTTGCAGTTGAACGGCTTTTCGCCGCTGTGCAGCCGCATGTGGGTCTTCAGGTTGCTGGTGCTGCTGAACCGCTTGTGGCAGACGTAGCACGAGTGCGGCTTCTCGCCCGTGTGCACCAGGTTGTGCTTCTGCAGGTGCGCCAGCTGGGTGAAGCCTTTGTCGCACAGTTCGCAACGGAACGGCCGTTCGCCCGTGTGCGTCCGCAGGTGCACCTTCAGGTTGGACAGCTGGCCGAAACTCTTCAAACAGACGTGGCAGTCGTATTGCATCTTGCCGTCTTTCTTCTGCGGGGACGGATAGGGGGCCTGATGAGGCTGCTGAGGCTGCTGATGCGACTGCTGAGCTGTTGAGTCGTCTGACAATGATGAAGACGATGGCGGATGCGCGCGCTTAGGCTGCTGAGGCGGCTGCTGCTGCTGTTGCTGGAGGTGGCGGTGCTGGTGATGTTGCGATTGCAGAGGCGGCCGAGTGGCCTGCGGTCGGGCCACAGTCGGCAGAGTCGATGCCGCTCCAGCTGAAGCTTTGGGTGCGGCGGCTGCGGCTGCAGCGGCGGCGGTGGCGGCGGCGGCGGCAGCTAGGAACGGCGATGGCAGCTGGTTGAGCAGGCGGGAAGCTGTCGAGGTGCAGCCGGGGTACAGGTGAGAGCCCGGCAGTGGCGGTGGAAGGTTCAGCGACGATGGAGGAGGAGGCGGCGGCTGGGTGTGACGCAGCATCGAAGCTGCCGCGGCCGCTGCTGAGCTGAGAAACGGAGGTGGAAGCGGCGGCGGCGGAGGAGGAATTCGACTGCCCGGATGCCAGCCAATTGAAGCCAGGTTTTGCAGAATCTGCTGCTGATGATGGTGCAGCAGGTTTTGCTGCTGCTGCTGCTGTTGCTGTTTTGGTGTCAGCTTAGTCAGGCGCTCAATGGAGAACGGCAAGGCGGCTGCAGGTGTTTTCCGTTTTGGACTGGGCGTTTCCAGCGCTAAAAGGTCAAGATGAAACTGTTTTAGCGACTAATAATAATAATAATTGATTACACCTGCCCCGATTGGGCCAGATGTGCAACCGGCAGCTCAGCCGCAGCTATTGCGTGGCGCATTTGAAGGCTGCGTACGGCTGTTCAGTCCAAGGACTGGGGGGTCGCCACACACAGCCTCAATTACCCCAGCTAATGCTGGCACCCATTTTACAGCTGGGTGAACTGAAGCAATGCAGAGTTAAGTGTCTTGCTCAAGGACACAAACTGTTCCAGTGGGATCGGCAGAAAAAAAACCACTGACCACTAGGCTGCAGCCCCCTTACCGACTGACTTGGATTAATTTCTATGTCAAAACGCGTTAGCAAGGTAGAGATTCAGGGGTTAAGCGGCCGCTTCAGGCTTTATACGACATTATCTCATGCTCAAAGTTTTGTTTTGAAATTTTTGAAATATTGTAAATTGCAGCAGTACCATTTGACATTAAGTGCGTTGAGCCTCACCTTTGAGCTCCATGCGCTGCAGCATCTCTGGCGCGTACCAGGCTACCAATTCACTGCCTCTGCCGATGGTGTCAGTCGTGTAAAAGTACAGCTGGCCCTGGTGCTCCGCCACCGCCAGATTGTGCCGCCCGTCGGGGCTCTGGCGCACGGCTCCCAGCCAGTTGCTGCGCCTAAGGCAGGTCACGTCGCAGTATTGACAGACTCCGCCAGGTGTCACAACCTGTGGTATGCAGGGCGGCGGCGGGGTGAGGGCACTGGACTGTAGCAGACAGACAGACAGACAGACACTATAACAGACAAACAGACAGACAATAAAACAGACAAACAGACAGACAGACAGACACTAAGACAGACAGACAGACAGACAGACAGACAGACAGACAGACAGACAGACAGACAGACAGACACACAGACAGACAGACAGACAGACACACAGACAGACAGACACTCAGACAGACAGACAGACACACAGACAGACAGACACACAGACAGACAGACACACAGACACTAAGACACTAAGACAGACAGACAGACACTAAGACAGACACACAGACAGGCAATAAAAAATACAGACAGACAGACACTAAGAAAGACACTAAGACAGAAAGACAGACAAACCGACAGACAGACACTTAGACAGACAGACACTTAGACAGACAGACACTTAGACAGACAGACAAACAGATAAACGGCCACCAGAGCATTGAGCTCACCTTCCAGCACTTCTCAGTCGCGGTGCTGCACAGCCGCCCCTTCAACGGTCCAAACCTGGTGCCCCTGGGTATGGCGTCATTGCTCCAAACTGACTGGCTCTGCAATAGGAATCGGAGTATCCAAATGAATTATTTTAATTTTCCAATTAAAAATGTCTGAATAAAATTTCTATCGCGATGGAGCATGGAAAAGAAGAGAACACTCGACACGATTTGCAATCTCGGAGATTCGAGATACAAGAAGGGGATGGGTGAGAACAGATACAGAACTGAGAACAGTACTCATTGCCAGGCTGAATCCTCTGCTGAAGCAGAGATGTTTCATTAGAATGATGATAATATTGCAGTTTTGATTTCCCGTTTTCAAAAGCTTGCGAAGCCCCCTTTCACCTGGCGCACTTGGATAGCTATATACTGATTGATTGGATGAAAGCAAGGCTGTGACACTAACACCTCAAGTGTCTCTTACTTTTCCCTTCCCCCTACTTCCCTCATGAGATCTATATCACTCCATGTGTTCTACTCGCTCTCTCTTTTCCAGTTTCTGTGACAAAGCAATGACTAACATCTGCTTTTACCTGCTCTTTTCTATTCTTTTCAAAAAGGTAGAGAGTCATCTTTTCTAGTTTTCCTCTCTTTATTGCGGTATTATGAGTGTTTGCAATGGTCTGTTAGGGGCCACATTCCGGTTAGTGTATTGCCTTAGTTGGAGAGTTTCATAAAGGTGGAACGATGTTCAGGGATATAGGAGAAAGTGGGGAATGAGATGACGAGAGACAGGGAGAGAAACATGGAGATATAGGGAGAGACACGGAGAGATACAGGGAGAGAGACAGGGAGAGACACAGGGAGAGAGACAGGGAGAGACACGGAGAGATACAGGGAGAGAGACAGGGAGAGACACAGGGAGAGAGACAGGGAGAGAGACAGGGAGAGACACAGGGAGAGAGACAGGGAGAGACAGGGAGAGACACAGGGAGAGAAAGGGAGAGAGACAGGGAGAGAGACAGGGAGAGACAGGGAAAGAGACAGGGAGAGAGACATGGAGAGACAGGGAGAGACAGGGAGAGACAGGGAGAGAGACAGGGAGAGACAGGGAGAGACAGGGAGAGACAGGGAGAGAGACAGGGAGAGACACGGAGAGATACAGGGAGAGAGACAGGGAGAGACACAGGGAGAGACAGGGAGAGACAGGGAGAGAGACAGGGAGAGACAGGGAGAGGGACAGGGAGAGAGACAGAGAGAGAGACAGGGAGAGACAGGGAGAGAGACAGGGAGAGACACGGAGAGACAGGGAGAGAGACAGGGAGAAAGACATGGAGAGACAGGGAGAGACAGGGAGAGACAGGGAGAGAGACAGGGAGAGGGACAGGGAGAGACAGGGAGAGAGACAGGGAAAGAGACAGGGAGAGACAGGGAGAGAGACAGGGAGAGGGACAGGGAGAGACAGGGAGAGAGACAGGGAGAGACAGGGAGAGGGACAGGGAGAGACAGGGAGAGAGACAGGGAGAGACAGGGAGAGAGACAGGGAGAGACAGGGAGAGACACAGGGAGAGAGACAGGAAGAGGGACTGCATCTGTTGCCTTCAGCAATCTGCTAGAACAATTAAAGACTATGTCCCCTATACGCAAGTTAATTTGCCATTTAATCTACCGATATGTTGCGTAGTAGGTTTGACGGCGACTAGTTCCCAATAAAAGAAGTCCCAATACAGAAAACTGCAAGCATTTATCCATATTAATGACATTAGGAAATAGGATCAGTCCCATCCTGCACCGCAATATCTAAGTTTAAATTTTGATATTGAAACAAGGAAATGATTCCAGTCCGGAACCAAAAATTTTATCGCCTAAAGCGGAAAAGCAGTTCTGCTGAGCGGCATCGGGTATCTCAGTCTCAATTGCTTCTGCTCAAATTTGCTCAAAACTGCCCGTGATTCATAAGAGTCTTTGTTTGGATTTAAAATAATGAGGCCTTCCAGAAGATTTTATAGGACCGTCTAGACAGAAATTGTGTCTCTTTTTAATAATCATAAATCAAACTACACGAAGTTGTCTAGATGATACTGCGAGTTCTGCTGCTAATGATCATTAATGATACTGCTCATGATCATAAATCGCACTGCTCATGATCATTAATGACACTGCTCATGATCATTAATCGCACTGCTCATGATCATTAATGACACTGCTCATGATCATTAATCGCACTGCTCATGATCATTAATAACACTGCTCATGATCATTAATGACACTGCTCATGATCATTAATCGCACTGCTCATGATCATTAATGACACTGCTCATGATCATTAATCGCACTGCTCATGATCATTAATGACACTGCTCATGATCATAAATCGCACTGCTAATGATTATTAATGACACTGCTCATGATCATTAATGACACTGCTAATGATCATTAATGACACTGCTAATGATCATTAATGACACTGCTAATGATCATTAATGACACTGCTCATGATCATTAATCGCACTGCTCATGATCATTAATGACACTGCTCATGATTATTAATGACACTGCTCATGATTATTAATGACACTGCTAATGATTATTAATGACACTGCTAATGATTATTAATGACACTGCTCATGATCATTAATGACACGGCTCATCACGATGCTCACATATTAGGAAAATAATGAATATTATAATGTTAAACTAAGCTAGAAAATTATCATGCTAACAATTTCTTGGAGAAAATTACGAATTATTAAGACCAATTTTGTTTCATGAGAATTTTTTAGAAAGAAGAAAAATTGTCACACGCCTACAAAAGGCTGCCGTTGACGCTTTCCATTATTTAGAAAAATAAGCTACAGCATCAATAGCCTCATATATCCATCTCTCAGATGCGCTCAAAACACATGGGAGGCTTGTCAAGTTGTCAAAACGATAGCTATATGCCCAACGCTTGACGCGAAGTTGCTCAATAACACAATTATTTTTACTCTTCGTGCACAAATTCTCGCATGGGAAACTGACTGACCCGAAACTAAATGGTTGAGTTGCTTTGACTTCTGCGTCTCATAACTTAGCCGTCTGAAGGCGCCATCACTGCATGCATGCGGCAATGGTCATTTCTGTCTGTGTCTGTCTGCCTGTCTGTCTGTCCATCTCTAGCACAAGCGGCAGCCGCTTAGTTCGAGCTGATGAAATGAAAACGGTAAAAAACCGGCGGACCGGGGAGCACAATGGAGCGCAGGGTTGCGCACTAGACCCTCTTATAGAGAGTTGCAGAAAATGGAAAATTGAAGACATGAAGAAAAAGCGAGTTGGTCAATGGCAGTTAGAAGCAGCACCCTGCCTCTATATGTTGCTTGTTGTGTGCAACTACACTGTATAATAAACAGGAGCATGCACTACCCATGCACCGATCTCAGTTATCGTGTGTAGGGACTGAGACCAAGTCTGTGTTCATCTAAAGCAGAATTTATAATAATAACTTTAGTAAACTCTTTAGAAGACGGGGGAAAACAGAAAAACAGCCTGATAAAAATTATTTTTAATATATATTTTTTTACTCTAAATTCTCATATTAAAGCCTTCGATGCACGAAAATTTATCAAGTTAGAGAGTTTAAATATTACATTATCCGCAAATTAACCCTGCAATTTTGTATATGTTATATTTTTTCTTAACCCCATCGTGCCATATGTTACTGTGCTCATAAATTCATGGCAGTTTCTTTCTTCTCTTTGGTCTCACTGTTTCAGTTTCTGTCTCGTCTTTTATCGTTTGTGTAAAAAAACCGCAACACGACCCCGTTTCATTTTATAGCTTTTTCCTCTATTGTGCTCACTGTGAGGCGGCGGTGCAGCAGGACAGCACGACTCAACCGAGTGAGAACTTTACAGTGGATGCACAGACTCTGAATGCCTTCATACAACTTCTGCGTGGCATTTTGTTTCTTTTGAAAAACGTATGAAAATTTTACAAGCAATTATAAACTTTGAAAACTTGTGGGCGTTGGAGAAGTTCGAGTCTTGCGAAGTTCCGGATTTTTTAAGCTTGGAGTTTGTGAAGCTTTTCATGGGGTTTGTGAAGCTGGGGGTTTGTGAAACTTAAGAATTTTGATTAAATTTGGGGTTTGTAAAGCTAATTAGTGTTTGTGAAGCTTGGGGTTTGTGAAGCTAATTGGTGTTTGTGAAGCTAATTGGTATTTGTGAAGCTTGGGGTTTGTCAAACTAATTGGTGTTTGTGAAGCTTTGGGTTTGTGAAGCTGGGGGTTTGTCAAACTAATTGGTGTTTGTGAACCTTACGGTTTGTGAAGCTAATTGGTGTTTGTGAAGCTTGGGGTTTGTGAAGCTAATTAGTGTTTGTGAAGCTTGGTTTTTGTGAAGCTTGGGGTTTGTGAAGCTTGGGGTTTGTGAAGCTAATTGGGGTTTGTGAAGCTAATTGGGGTTTGTGAAGCTTGGTTTTTTTGAAGCTTGGTTTTTGTGAAGCTTGGTGTTTGTGAAGCTTGGGGCTTGTGAAGCTTAGTGTTTATGGAGCTATGGTGTTTGTGAAGCTTGAATTTTCAAAAGAAGTTTTGGTCTCAAATCATTTTTAAAGAACTGCACTCCATATCAGAAACTCACCGCCCGACCACTGCTTGCCGCCGACTCTGTCGCTGCAGTGGCGCTTCGACGAACTGTGAGATTCCTTGGCAGGCCGGAGCAACCGTCAGTTGCATCCTCAGCGCCTTCAGCTGCCTCATCCCGATTCGGCACAATGTAAGTGGCAGATTGTTGCAGATAGCTTGAATCGGCAGTATTATTGCTGCCGAAATTGGTAAAATCAGCTGTGATCTCTGGCGGCTGCTGCTGCTGCTGCTGAGGACGCCACAAAGACGCTTGAGAACTGATCAGCATTTGAGTTACTATTAGTAGCTCTGTTTTCAATCTGCAACGAAAATAATCAATATTTTTACTCCATAGGGTTTGTGAAGATTGTGTTTTGTGAAGATTATGGTTTGTGAAGATTGGGGTTTGTAAAGATTATGGTTTGTGAAGATTGGGGTTTGTGAAGCTTGGGGTTTGTGAAGCTTGGGGTTTATGAAGCTTGGGGTTTGTGAAGATTGGGGTTTGTGAAGATTGGGGTTTGTGAAGCTTAGGGTTTGTGAAGATTGGAGCCTGTGAAGATTGGGGTTTGGGGTTTGTGAATCACTTGATGGCATACAGACTATAAAAAGCCACAGTGAAAGTTCGCATAAAGGACTGTAGGAAAAGCGCAACTAAAGCGCTGCTTTAAATCCCTGAGAACTTTCTATCTTGCCAGTGCTTCCTTTCTGCTTGAAAGCAATTAAGTGAGCAACTTACCAATCAGCTTGAGATGGCCTGACGGTCTGAAGGATTCGGTGACTAGCAGTTTCAGTTAAATTATAGTTTGTCACTAGCTATATAGGCTTTGGAGACTTTGAAGAGGGGGCGGTAAGTCTGTGAGATTGAGCACTTCTCTCATTGGTCATTGGCCCCTGTTGTGGAAATGAGCTAAGCGAAAGGCGTGGGCCGCCTCCTGTCCTCCTGAAACTGCGGACGCCTCTCATTGGCTGCAGGTCGGGCCGCAAAACTGGGGGCTGGGAGAAGAAACCACCCCCCCCCCTGTGCAAGTTAAAACTTTTTCAACAGACACAAGGAAAGCAATACAATGGGAAGAGGGACTCAAGTGTCCACTGCGATGCATGATCATTGATACCGCCCCTGTGCAACTAAATCCGCCCCTGTGCAACTAAATCCGCCCCTGTGCAACTAAATCCGCCCCTGTGCAACTAAATCCGCCCCTGTGCAACTAAATCCGCCCCTATGCAACTAAATCCGCCCCTGTGCAACTAAATCCGCCCCTGTGCAACTAAATCCGCGACTGTGCAACTAAATCCGCCCCTGTGCAACTAAATCCGCCCCTGTGCAACTAAGTCCGCCCCTGTGCGCCTGAATCCGCCTTTGTCCGACTAAATCCGTCCTTGTGCGCCTGAATCCGCCCCTGTGCGACTAAATCCGCCCCTATGAAACTAAATCCGCCCCTATGAAACTAAATCCGCCCCTATGAAACTAAATCTGCCCCTGTGCAACTAAATCCGCCTCTGTGCAACAGAAGCCGCCCCTGTGCAACTAAATCCGCCTCTGTGCAACTAAATCCGCCCCTGTGCAACTAAATCCGCCCCTGTGCAACTAAGTCCGCCCCTGTGCAACTAAATCCGCCCCTGTGCAACAGAAGCCGCCCCTATGAAACTAAATCCGCCCCTATGAAACTAAATCTGCCCCTGTGCAACTAAATCCGCTTCTGTGCAACAGAAGCCGCCCCTGTGCAACTAAATCCGCCTCTGTGCAACTAAATCCGCCCCTGTGCAACTAAATCCGTCGCTGTGCGCCTGAATCCGCCCCTGTGCGACAAAATCCGCCCCTATGAAACTAAATCCGCCCCTGTGCAACTAAATCCGCCCCTGTGCAACTAAGTCCGCCTCTGTGCAACTAAATCCGCCCCTGTGCGCCTGAATCAGCCCCTGTGCGACTAAATCCGCCCCTGTGCAACAGAAGCCGCCCCTATGAAACTAAATCCGCCCCTGTGCAACTAAATCCGCCTCTGTGCAACAGAAGCCGCCCCTGTGCAACTAAATCCGCCTCTGTGCAACTAAATCCGCCCCTGTGCAACTAAATCCGCCCCTGTGCAACTAAGTCCGCCCCTGTGCAACTAAATCCGCCCCTGTGCAACAGAAGCCGCCCCTATGAAACTAAATCCGCCCCTATGAAACTAAATCTGCCCCTGTGCAACTAAATCCGCTTCTGTGCAACAGAAGCCGCCCCTGTGCAACTAAATCCGCCTCTGTGCAACTAAATCCGCCCCTGTGCAACTAAATCCGTCGCTGTGCGCCTGAATCCGCCCCTGTGCGACAAAATCCGCCCCTTTGAAACTAAATCCGCCCCTGTGCAACTAAATCCGCCCCTGTGCAACTAAGTCCGCCTCTGTGCAACTAAATCCGCCCCTGTGCGCCTGAATCAGCCCCTGTGCAACTAAATCCGCCTCTGTGCAACTAAATCCGCCCCTGTGCAACTAAATCCGCCCCTGTGCAACTAAGTCCGCCCCTGTGCAACTAAATCCGCCCCTGTGCAACAGAAGCCGCCCCTATGAAACTAAATCCGCCCCTGTGCAACTAAATCCGCCTCTGTGCAACAGAAGCCGCCCCTGTGCAACTAAATCCGCCCCTGTGCGACTAAATCTGCCCCTGTGCAACTAAATCCGCCTCTGTGCAACTAAATCCGCCCCTGTGCAACTAAATCCGCCCCTGTGCAACTAAATCCGCCCCTGTGCAACTAAATCCGCCCCTGTGCAACTAAGTCCGCCCCTGTGCGCCTGAATCCGCCTTTGTGCGACTAAATCCGCCCCTGTGCAACTAAATCCGTCCCTGTGCGCCTGAATCAGCCCCTGTGCGACTAAATCCGCCCCTGTGCAACAGAAGCCGCCCCTGTGCAACTAAATCCGCCCCTGTGCAACTAAATCCGCCCCTGTGCGCCTGAATCCGCCCCTGTGCGACTAAATCCGCCCCTGTGAAACTAAATCCGCCCCTGTGCAACTAAAGCCGCCCCTATGAAAGGTAGAGGAATTGCTGACAACAGGCACAACGAGGCACAAAATTGCAGCCTTGGTGTTTTCAGACACGCAGAGCACGACGGCCTGTTGACGATCAGGCCGACACTCGCCGCAACAGCAGCCTGCAGCTTGTCCAGTCTCTGGGCGCCCTAAACAGAGATCGTTGGCTCAGTCGTCGACCCACGCGTCGCCGCAGCAGAAAGCCGTTGAAGTTGGTATAGGAACGAACAGGAACGGCGCGAACGTAAACTCTCTGAAGCGCTTCAGAGGATGTCTCGATAAAGTCATGTTGTATGCGTAGATCACTTTTGGGAGCACGCGGACCTAATGACCGAGTCGAACAACCATTAATCTTCACCCTCGGTGCTCCTCTTGCCTTATGCGTGCCCGGTGTTAGGGTTTCTGCTCTCCGGAGTTAAGGATCTCCGGCCCGGCGATCCAACCAAAAAAATTACGCGATTTTACAATCGCCCTCACGGATATCAGGAACCATGACATAAGATAAGGTTACAGATCGCCGCCATGCTAGACTCTCCGGAGTATTATTATCTTAGAAAATTGGAAGATAAAAGATAAATTACGTTTCTCTGATTCTAGAAAGCCCAGCTCGTGAGCAGCCTATAGCTTGCGCAACTTTTTCGATGAGTTCATCCATCTAGTACATCGTACATTTGCATGCCCTGTGAGGGCTAAATTTAGGGTTGGCCAGACTTGTGCATCATTTTTCGTCTCTGTGCATTTGTCGAGGGATTTGATTGTCATATATAAGCAGTGAAATAAAACATATTGTGAGTAATTGTCTGTTTGCGGTTATCTTTACTTTCTACTTGTCAAATGGCTACTTTGAATCAAATATTATTTTATGTACTGAACAATGACTACGCACAAATTCCTGTCGACTTGAACTCGAAAGAGAAAAGCAATTTGAAGAGGCGCATCAGGGAAAAGAGCAGAAATTTTGCATTCACGGATCGTACGGAATGTAAAATGTCTTGAAATGGAAAAAATGACTGACATTGTTAGCGATTTTTACTACCTTTTATGCTTCGATGAAAATTGTTAAACGGTTAAGAGAAGGAAACTACAACACTCGTTGCACGATTACGATTTCGGACTTTATAAAAATGGGGAGATCGGTAACCGGAGATCCTAAACCAAACCTTAGTTTTTGCACTCGAGACGGAGATCGGCAAACGGTGTAGAATCTCCGAGGGGATAACAGAATCTGGTTTTGGATCTCCGGATAGGGAGACCTGACCATGCCTCGGAGATCCCACAACGGTTACGGATCTCCGATCGTGGAGATCCCTAACCGTTTGTATTCTCCGAAGGAGATCCTAAACCCGGGTCCATGAGAATTGCCCGCAGACGAATTGCCCGCCGAGTTTTTTCCCGCCGAGGTTTGCCCGCAATCCTTTTTTCGCAGCGCATTTGGCAGCTAGATTCTGTCTATACATTGCTCCCCCCAAAATATGCATTTGATATGCAGTTACTATCAAAACGTTTTGATCGTGTAAATCTCTTTATTAAGATTAACACGTACTAAGCATTGGGAAGGCAATGCAGACAAAATCTGCCGCGTGGCTAAATGCGCTGCAGGAAAATTGCACTGCGGGAAAACCTCGGCGGGAAAAAACTCGGCGGGCAATTCGCTCGCGGGCAAATTGCATTGCGGGCAATTCTCGGCGGGCAATTCTCGGCGGGCAATTCTCGGCGGGCAATTCTCGGCGGGCAAATCTCCACGGGCAAATCTCCACGGGCAAATCTCCACGGGCAAATCTCCACGGGCAAATCTCCACGGGCAAATCTCCACGGGCAAATCTCCACGGGCAAATCTCCACGGGCAAATCTCCACGGGCAATTCGTCTGCGGGCATTTCTCGTGCTCCCCCTAAACCCTTTAAGAAGCCCCGGAGTTTCTAAACCGTAATACCGGCTTTAGTTTATGGAATAGCGGCGTTGTTCTCTGTGGTCCATTCGTCGATCGGGTGCCTCCGCTTTTGGTCACTCTGGCGACCTCGCTGTCCGAGAAGCCTACTAGGCCCCGCCGTACTCAGGTGAACTTCATTGCAGCCACGATAATTGATGATTAATTAGCCTCAAAAAGTAAATTGTTTCATAAAAAATGATAATTCTGTTTTTTGCAACAGTTTTATTAAAAATTTGATTGCCACTGCTGGATATTAGCCGGCATTTAATGTAGAGACCATGCAGATGCGTGTAAATTCCGTTAATTACATAAACTCAACCACGGTGCGTAAGTCTCTTTATTAATCAACGAAATTCTGAGCAACAGACTTTGCTGCCGCCGCCCGCCGGCCGCCGCTGCCGCCACTGAGTCTCGACTACAGGAGAGGGGGGCCCTGCAGACCGTGACAGCCCCGCTCTCGCGTCAACTGGTCCCTGGATAAATGATGCTTGTAATGAGTAATAAAAACTAGCTTTCATATTAGAGATAAGTTTATTAGGATCTGAGGAAGGAGGGGGGTTGCTGGGCTGACCACACCGATGCAGCTGCAGAGACAAATTTGCTTTCTATATGCGTAGTTTTTTAATGACCAAAAAGTAAGTGTGGGATAAAACTGACTGCCCGTATTGCCGCGCGGTCCCCGCGCTCTCATTCAGGGACTGCTGAATGAGCAGCAAAGATTCAACTGGATTGGAAACTATGAATTGAAATTTAATTTCAAAGCAACCAGTATGGCGCCACTATAGACATCATGACATCACATCTATGGTGTCTAATTACCATGCAGTATAGATACCAATGTGACGCCACTATAGACACCAGTATGGCGCCACTATAGACACCATTTTGGCGCTATTAGACACCAGTATGGCGCCACTCTATACACCAATGTGGCGCCACTATAGACACCAGTATGGCGCCACTATAGACACCAGTATGGCGCCACTATAGACACCATTATAGCGCCATTAGACACCAGTATGGCGCCACTATAGACACCATTATAGCGCCATTAGACACCAGTATGGCGCCACTATAGACACCATTATAGTGCCATTAGACACCAGTATGGCGCCACTATAGACACCAGTATGGCGCCACTATAGACACCAGTATGGCGCCACTATAGACACCAATGTGGCGCCACTATAGACACCAGTATGGCGCCATTAGACACCAGTATGGCGCCACTATAGACACCAGTATGGCGCCATTAGACACCAGTATGGCGCCACTATAGACACCAATGTGGCGCCACTATAGACACCAGTATGGCGCCACTCTATACACCAATATGGCGCCACTATAGACACCAGTATGGCGCCACTATAGACACCAGTATGGTGCCACTATAGACACCAATGTGGCGCCACTATAGACACCAGTATGGCGTCACTATAGACACCAATGTGGCGCCACTATAGACACCAGTATGGCGCCATTAGACACCAGTATGGCGCCACTATAGACACCAATGTGGCGCCACTATAGACACCAGTATGGCGCCATTAGACACCAGTATGGCGCCACTATAGACACCAATGTGGCGCCACTATAGACACCAGTATGGCGCCATTAGACACCAGTATGGCGCCACTATAGACACCAATGTGGCGCCACTATAGACACCAGTATGGCGCCACTATAGACACCAATGTGGCGCCACTATAGACACCAGTATGGCGCCACTATAGACACCAGTATGGCGCCACTATAGACACCAGTATGGCGCGGTGGCGCCACTATCGAAACCAATGTCTTTTGGGTCTGGGCTTGACGCTCAAGAATCTCAGGACAAGCTTTAATCCATGAGGTTCCCTAATTCCCAGTCCAGATCGCTTATCAACAATAATAGCAGTCCTTGTGCCGCATCCAGCATCAAAGGTAAGTGAAGCTTCTAGAATCAAATGCAGATAGCGGCAACCGCCTGGGGTTGGTTGACGATACCTGTCTGAAATAAAAGTGTGCTGTCCCATAGTCTCCAAGCGGTCTGGGACGCCCGCGGGTGCCTTATCATCACATTATAAGCTCTCCCCACCTGTACACTGAGTCCCGCTTAATTACTGAAAATGGATTACTAATCCATGCTTCATAGCGCCGGTAGCTAGCAAGAAATTATTTTAAAATATGATAAGAGCAGTCAAATTCAGCTATCCTGATCCAGCGTTTTGGGAAGTGCTATAGACAGTAAATTTTCCTCTGATTTTTTTGACAGTCTTCAGAATGAAGGCAACGGAGACTGGAGACATCTGTGATGAATAAATGATATTTTTTTCAGGAAAGTGGCCTCCAAAAATTACACGACGATCGTTGAGTTTTACGCCCTGTTAAAGTGGTCCTTGCGTCCTCGGCTGAAGGGGTGCTTCGCTGAAGGAGGGTAGCGCCGCTCAGTGCAGAGTATGGGCGGCCATCCTCATCACTCTGCAGTTCACATTTCCTGCATCAATGAAACAGATTGCACAGTGGGACCTGTACAGGTATAGTTAAGCTTGGCCACAACACCTTCAGATTGGTTTAATAGCCCATGCAGGGTGACCAACTCATAAACGGATTATTAATTATGATTATTATCAGACCAGACCCACACCCTAAAAATGCCCCCACACTGTATAAAAGATAACCGCTGTTCATCAGCGCTCTGATGAAAGGCAAGGCTGTGTGACTCTTCTCTTTCATCTGGTTTCCAACCACCGCCTCGAGCCTCCCGCATCTGCCCACATGTTGCTCGCAGTTTTAGCTCAACTGCTCACTGCTCACCCCCCATACCACCGAGTTTTGCTGCTGGTTCAAAAACTTTTCAAAGAGTCAAAGTGGTGCTCTGTCCCCCCCAACCCCTCCATAACCCGCGCCTCCATCGACACCAAATTAAATTGAAATCCCTCTCCACTCACACACACACAATGATGGAATTCCCTCGCTTACTGACTGATAACTGCCTCAGATGCTGCTGGACTGCAGGCCCGCAGAAAAATAAATATTATAGGTAGGGTAGATACGGACCACTTTCAGTCTGCCCATCGGTTAGCTCATGGAGCTCCAGTAGTTTCATCTGGATTGGGAGCAAGGATTTTTTTGCTTGACTTGGAAACTGCATCAACCCGAGCCAGGCAGGGTAGGGTGATCTTGCTTGGGCCACTTTAACTTTCTACATCTTTTTACACAGTTAAAATTTAAAAGTCTAAGGTAAAAATAGACTTCCTCGATGGAATCTCACCCACTCCAGGTACCGTTAGTTGCTGTCCATGACAAAGCTGACTCTATATTGGAGAAACGATGATTATTCACAAGCCTCCGGGAGACCGGTAGGGTGGGCCGGACCCTCAGCTTCGGGAAGGGGTGGTGCAGTTAGCGCGGCACAGGTGTCTGGGTGTGAGCAGTGGTGACTAAAGCAATGTTGCATTTTCTGCTGGCGCGGGCAGCAGCAGCAAACTCAAAATGGATTATGGAGGCTGACTGACCGGACTCCCACAGCATATAATTATCACTTGAAACTGTTGCTTGCACAGATCAAATCTAATATTAGAAATCGTGCCTAAATCATCTTTCAGTTCTAATGCAGCTCAACAAGAGACAGAGAGACAGACTAAATGACTAAAATACTCGTAATTCATACAACCCAAGTGGGTGGCAAATATATTATGAAGACAAAGCGACCCCGTAGATGTGGTCATTTCTGTTTTAATCAGGGCCCCGTCAATATCATTTTGTAATTAGCGTTGAAAAGCTAAAAAATAAAATTGATTGCTTAGCAAAGTCTCATCAATAATTCTCTGCTAAAACTGCCGTATTGCAGCAGAGTGACCGTCTTTCAGGTCAGCTAATGCCGCAGTGTCTGACACAGTGCCGCTACCCCCTGACACCAAATCTGACACAGTGCCGCTACCCCCTGACACCAAATCTGACACAGTGCCGCTACCCCCTGACACCAAATCTGACACAGTGCCGCTACCCCCTGACACCAAATCTGACACAGTGCCGCTACCCCCTGTCACTATCTGACACAGTGCCGCTACCCCTCTGACAGCGTCTGACACAAACGTTGGCCCCAACCATCTGACACAGATATGAGCCCAACCATCTGACACAGACATTGGCCCCAACCATCTGACACAGACATTGGCCCCAACCATCTGACACAGACATTGGCCCCAACCATCTGACACAGACTTTGGCCCCAACCATCTGACACAGACATTGGCCCCAACCATCTGACACAGACATGAGCCCCAACCAATCTGACACAGCCATTGGCCCCACTGACACAGCCATTGGCCCCACCATCTGACACAGACATTGGCCCCAACCATCTGACACAGACATTGGCCCCACCATCTGACACCCATTGGCCCCACCATCTGACACAGCCATTGGCCCAAAGATATCACACAGATGGGGCCACCATCTGACTGACCAATTTTTTTCTTTGGATACAGAAACCCTAAGCCAATTTTTTAAAGGTAACTCGCTTTGCTGTAAATGAAGATACGCTATAGTTTTTTATCGAAAAGCTACATAATTTATTCTACAGGACAAATGACACTACTTCAAGTAGTTCGTATTCAATTCAGTATTTAGTGTTAAGAAAAGCTTCTGAAAAAATTGTCTATGGTTAAAGTTATCAACCGATTCAAGTCTAGTCTAGGCATTGTAGAATTTCAGCGATAGAAGGCGCACGGAAGCATCACTAATCTGTCTGAGAAACCAACAAAATTAAAAAGAACATTCCAATAATTTTCGACAACGCACCAACCTGGAATCATGAGTCCAACAAGCGGTCCAGATGTCATTAATGGTTGGAAAATTGTCACAACAGAAGAGACTGTTGTTGAGTCCTACTCTTTAGAGGTAAGGTATGATTAAATTATGATTCGTTTATTAATAGAATTCAGACGGAATTCCAGGATGTCAGGATGTCAGAATGTCAAAATCTCAGAATGTCAGAATGTCAGAAGTTCCGGATGTCCGGATGTCCGGATGTCCGGATGTTCGGATGTTCGGATGTCCAGATGTCAGGATGTCAAAATGTCAGGATATCAGGATTTCAGAATGTCAGGATGTCAGGATGTCAGGTTGTCAGAAGTTCCGGATGTCCGGATGTCCGGATGTTCGGATGTTCGGATGTCCAGATGTCAGGATGTCAAAATGTCAGGATATCAGGATTTCAGAATGTCAGGATGTCAGGATGTCAGGATGTCAGAGACGTCATTTGGGGAGTGGTCGAAGGAAGCTCGAAGTTTCCTAGGCTCAATACTTCACAACTTTGAGTTAGTGTAATTTTGAGCTTGTGAAAGCGACGCGGTTCGATTTGTGTTTGATTTTGTTGATAAAACAAAATATTAGAAGCTTCAACCCCGCCTCGCCTCGCCGCAAACGCAATATGGTTGTATTTTTCGACACCCTCCTGTCACTGCAGACGACAATGACAGTCACCACAGAGTACAGCGACGGGACCAAAACTCAGAGTAAGACGTGCACAACAACAAAGAAAGACAGTTCAGTTGTCACCGGTCTCACCACAAAGCAGGTCCACTCAGTGTATGGCCAGGACATCAGCTGCATCTCCAAGCAGCTCAATCTTATGCTCAAAGACAACTCATTGGCTGCCGATTACCTGCCAGTGGATGAGGTCAGCCTGTACACCGGCATGCTGGATGGCATCCTGCTCTGCGCCATGGTCAACCTGCTCCAGCCGGACACCATCGACCTCAGCGCCGTGACCAGACGTTCCGACCTGAATAATTGTCCACCTGAGAATGCAGAGCAGCTGAAGATTCAGAATCGAAATTTAGGATTCTGTTTGTTAAAACCGTTGGGCGTGTCCATTGATAGCTTGAAAGTTCAAGAGATGCTGGAAAAGGGCTGTGTATTCGCTCTGACCAGCATACTTATTCAAGTGCTGCGATTAACTACGATTGGTAGAATGAATTTCAAGGAACACGAAGTGTTGGTGTACCTGTTCGATGGGTGGTCGAATCCCGAGGAAGCCAGGTGTGAATTATTTACTTGGAGTTCAGTATCTTTTCGTGGTGGTTTCAAACTGTGTCTCAACCTGTCTCTCAATCTATGTCTCGATCTGCGTCTCAATCTGTCTCAGTCTGTCTCAATCTGTGTCTCAGTCTGTGTCTCAGTCTGTGTCTCAATCTGTATCTCGATCTGTGTCTCAATCTGTGTCTCAATCTGTGTCTCGATCTGTGTCTCAATCTGTGTCTCAATCTGTGTCTCAGTCTGTGTCTCAATCTGTATCTCGATCTGTGTCTCGATCTGTGTCTCAATCTGTATCTCAGTCTGTGTCTCAGTCTGTGTCTCAATCTGTATCTCAGTCTGTGTCTCAGTCTGTGTCTCAATCTGTATCTCAGTCTGTGTCTCAGTCTGTGTCTCAATCTGTGTCTCGATCTGTGTCTCAGTCTGTGTCTCAATCTGTATCTCGATCTGTGTCTCGATCTGTGTCTCAGTCTGTGTCTCAATCTGTGTCTCAGTCTGTGTCTCTATCTGTATCTCGATCTGTGTCTCAATCTGTGTCTCAATCTGTGTCTCAGTCTGTGTCTCAGTCTGTGTCTCAGTCTGTGTCTCAGTCTGTGTCTCAGTCTGTGTCTCAGTCTGTGTCTCAGTCTGTGTCTTAATTCTTGTTTTTTATTACCTGCCCTAATGGCCAAATGTCGAACCGACAGCTCAGCCGCAGCTATCTGAAGGCTTCCACTAGTAGGCTACAAACCCTTTTCCGTGATGGATGATCTGTAAGCTTAAGCTCAGTGAGTAAGCAAAGTTCTTCTTGAAGTTCTCTTGCTAGCCAACTGGGAATGTTTCACAAAATCATAACAAATGGAGAGTTGAAACTTTTTTCGCATCATCCGCAGAGAGATTCTTGCCACCGGCCGTGAAGAGATGCTACTCCGCTGGGTGAACTACCAGATGAAACAGGCAGGAACCGATCTCGAGGTGAAAGAGGTCGGCAAGAGCTTAGCAGACTGCAGCATCTACGCCAACCTGCTCTGGGCAGTCTGTCCCATCGCTAAGCGGGGCGCCCTCATGCCCATTGGCGACGTCTTGAAGCCGGACAGTTTCGTCACCCGGGCGGAACGCGTGATTTCTAACGCCAGCAAGTTGAACATCGCTGACGTAATCACGCCGCAGCACATCGCCCACGCTGGCGAAGAGACGGACACGATAGCTGGTCTGCATCGAGTCTCTCTGAATGCCGCCTTTCTCTACAACATATTCTCCAGCTATCCCAATATTAAGGTGCCGAAAATGAAGACACCAACGCCGTCAACGGACGCCGATGCTGTAGTAGACGAATCGCTCAGAGAGCAGCTGAGATCCTGGTGCAAACGCGGCGCCTCCGAGGAGACTCTGATCCGCTGGCTGAACTCGTTCGGACCCTCGGATCCTGTGCAGTCGATTGAATCCGATCTGTGCAACGGCAGCGTCCTGCTCCAGGTGAGAACCGATCGATTAGCTAATCGATCAATCAAGGGATTTTTATCAATTAACTTACTGCTTTAATCCAGGTGTGGGAAGCCATGATCCCCGGCTCAGTCGCGTGGTCCAAGGTAAATCTCAAAGTCTACAGCTCGACGGTAGTGCAGAATACTAAGCGCAAATTCCAATGGATGTGCAACTGCGAAGAGGTGCTCAACTGCGCCATCAAGGCGGGCATCCCCAGGAACTGCTGCAGCCCGGCCGAACTAGCGAGCGGCCACGCAAAGAACACCATGTCGCTGGTGTTTCAAATGATGCGCCTGCACGCGCAGCTGTCGCGCAAGTGCACAATCAGCGGAGTCGGCAGAGGAAAAAAAGTAGCCGACCTCGACGACGCCGAACTGGTGAAATGGTTCAACACCAAGATTTCTACTTTTGGTTCCGATTTTCAACTGACGAATCTAGGAGTGAGTCAAAACTTTCAGTGACTTTGCTAATCAAAGTTTTTAGCGAGGTAGTAAAGCGTCCGAGTCTCCCGCCAAAGGCTCCTGAGTTTGATTCTATGCGCGGATCATTGGGCTCGTGCATCAAATGAAATAGTCAACTTTAGGCACCAAGGTGGCTCCAAAGCATAATCCAACCTCCAAGGGGATGATCCAACCTCCAAGGGGATGATCCAACCTCCATGGGGGATGATCCAACCTCCATGAGGATGATCCAACCTCCATGGGGGATGATCCTACCTCCATGGGGGATGATCCAACCTCCAAGGGATGATCTAATCTGCATGGGGATGATCCAACCTCCATGGGGATGATCCAACCTCCAAAGTATGATCTAATCTGCATGGGGATGATCCAACCTCCATGGGGGGTGATCCAACCTCCATGGGGGATGATCCTACCTCCATGGGGGATGATCCAACCTCCAAGGGATGATCTAATCTGCATGGGGATGATCCAACCTCCATGGGGATGATCCAACCTCCAAAGTATGATCTAATCTGCATGGGGATGATCCAACCTCCATGGGGGGTGATCCAACCTCCATGGGGGATGATCCTACCTCCAAGGGATGATCCTACATCCAAGGGATGATCCAACCTCCATTGGGGATGATCCTACCTCCAAGGGATGATCCAACCTCCATGGGGGATGATCCTACCTCCAAAGTATGATCCAACCTCCATGGGGGATGATCCTACCTCCAAAGTATGATCTAATCTGCATGGGGATGATCCAACCTCCATGGGGGGTGATCCAACCTCCATGGGGGATGATCCTACCTCCAAGGGATGATCCTACATCCAAGGGATGATCCAACCTCCATTGGGGATGATCCAACCTCCATGGGGGATGATCCAACCTCCATTGGGGATGATCCTACCTCCAAGGGATGATCCAACCTCCATGGGGGATGATCCTACCTCCAAAGTATGATCTAATCTGCATGGGAATGATCCAACCTCCATGGGGGGTGATCCAACTTCCATGGGGGATGATCCTACCTCCAAGGGATGATCCAACCTCCATGGGGGATGATCCAACCTCCAAGGGATGATCTAATCTGCATGGGGATGATCCAACCTCCATGGGGGATGATCCAACCTCCAAGGGATGATCTAATCTGCATGGGGATGATCCAACCTCCATGGGGGATGATCCAACCTCCAAGGGATGATCTAATCTGCATGGGGATGATCCAACCTCCATGGGGGATGATCCAACCTCCAAGGGGGATGATCCAACCTCCAAGGGATGATCTAATCTGCATGGGGATGATCCAACCTCCAAGGGATAATCGAATCTGCATGGGGATGATCCAACCTCCATGGGGATGATTCAACCTCCATGGGGGATGATCCAACCTCCATGGGGGATGATCCAACCTCCATGGGGGGTGATCCAACCTCCATGGGGGACGATCCAACCTCCAAGGGATGATCTAATCTGCATGGGGATGATCCAACCTCCATGGGGGATGATCCAACCTCCATGGGGATAATCCAACCTCCATGGGGATAATCCAACCTCCAAGGGGATGAGCCAAACTCCAAGGGGATGATCCAACCTTTATGGGAATGATCTACTCTCCATGGGGATGATCCAACCTCCATGGGAATAATCCAATCTCCAAGGGGATGATCCAACCTCCATGAAGATAATCCAATCTCTATGGGAATGATCTAATCTTCATGGAGATGATCCAACCTCCATGGGAATGATCTAATCTCCATGGAGATGAGCCAACCTTCAAGGCGTAGACCAAACCCCTATTTAAACTGCTGCCTTGATTTGACGGTTAGGGGGCTCCCAAATCCGTCAAGTAGTCCGTCACTAAGTACGCTCGTAGTTTTAGCTTGATTCTTATCGAATTATCTCTTAATCAAAGAATTAAAATAAACACGCACACAGGATTTGCGACTGAAGAACACCAACGTTATTGGATATTTTGGCGAGAGACTTCTCGTAGAGATTGGTCTATGCTTCCGATTCACTGCGCACTCTCATCAGAAGCAGAGTGGAGAAACTCCAGCACTGCCACCGCCGTCTCCGCTGCCGGCACTAACGGCGCCACCGCCGCCGCCGCCGCCGCCGCCTCCACCGCCTCCTCCACCGCCACCGCCGTCACCACCACCTCAGTCTCCGCCGCCGCCACCACCGCCACCACCACCGCCACCTCCGCAGGAAACCCAGCTAGTTTTGAAGCCACCGCAGCAGGTGGTGCCACAAAAGACTCCGACGCCACCGCCGCCGCCGACGCCGCCGCCGCCACCTCCACAGTCTCCAAAGAATTCGCCGCAACAGAAACCTTCGTTGCCAGGGGCTGGTAGCAAAGCGTCTGAACAGCCGAAACTTTTGAAAGACAGCGGCTCAGGAACTAGCAAATCGTCTAACCAAATGAGCACCCTTGCCGTACCGCAGAAGCAACCGCAAAACTCAGGCGGAAAAGGCAATTCGTCGAGTGGAAAAACATCCGGTAATTCGTCGAGTGGAAAGACGGCCGGCAATTCATCGAGCGGGAAGACGTCCGGCAATTCGACGAGCGGAAAGACGTCCGGAAATTCGACGAGCGGAAAGACGTCCGGAAATTCGACGAGCGGGAAACCTTCCGGCAACCGATCGTATACCAGTTTCACCAGTACGTCTTCAAAATCGTCGAAGAGCTACAGCAAGACGACATCATCTTCTAGCTACTCCAAGTGGTCGTATGGCAACCGGAACGCAGCTGATGAAGATCAGGAAAATGCGATTGAGGAGGCTGAAACTCAGGAGACGCCCGATCTGCAGGATCTCGAGAGCGCTAACAACGATCCCAACGACGGCGACTGGATATTCGAGAAGGTGTCGCCTGTTTCCGGCGAAGCGTTGACGCAGTTCTCTGTCGCCGCGATTCTCATGTTCAACAAGGCTGGCATCGTTGTGTACGCCAGTCACCTGGGTCCCGACACCGATTCTACTGTGTACCGCAGCATTCTGATGGAGCTCAACGCGCTGTCCTTGAAGAAGGCCTAAAAAGGCTTTTGATTGATTTTGAAATTTATTTATACGCTGGCGTTGTCTCCTGTTTTCTCAGTTTGGCTTGAAGTAACTGCGACCAAAAGCATTAAACAGCTACACATGTAGAAAAAGTGCAAAACACCTTCATTAAAAGTGCCCAATCCGAAACGCCAACCAAACCAGAGCTTATTAATAAAACTTCAATGCCGTAATGAAGTGCAAGTCTATTCTAGCATCGATTATCACAAATTTTGTTTGTTTTTGTATTTCGAATTTTCTATTGTGCTTCGATGAAGGATTCCTACTGACAGTGTGAAACTATTTGGCACAATTTTAGCAAGCAACTCCTTGCACATCTGTTCTATTAGAACGATTAGAAAACATTTTCCATAGATAGATAGATAGATAGATAGATAGATAGTAGATAGCGAGAAAGAGCGAGCGAAGCGAGCTCTTTCGAGCTTGCTTGCCGCAGCCAATCAAGCTGAAAGCACGCACACAAGATCACCGGAAACGATTAAGGCAGCTGGAAAGCCAATGGGCGCGGTAAGCGCTTTTATCCAGAGGAACTACCTGATGGAACCAGCCATGCCGAACGAAAATCAGACTACTCAAGTAGTGCAAAAGAGTGCGTTAGATAGATAGATAGATAGATCCATCAAAAGGCATGCTGAATCTCCTACTTTAAATCTTTTTATAAAACCGATCAGCTAATTTCGTCAATAGTTGTATTGCCTCGTAGTAAAGTGTTTACTTTTGTACAAAGCGTCTATGACCCACAGTTCTAATAAAATGTTAGTTCGCTTTTAAAAGGGGAATGCCCGTTGAAAACAGCTTGCTGAATTTGAAACTCTCAGCAAGCAATAACGATCTTTCACCGTCATGGCTCCCAAGGTAGTTCAACAGAAAAGTCAAGGCGGCAAGACTATGATGGTCGGCAATGCACAGAAAATTTTGTCAACTGAGAAGATGACAAAGAAAATAGTTGAAAATAAGGTAAGCGAGTGCCTGTGTGAGTTGTTGCCACCTTCAACGCCTCATGCCAGCTTGTGTGTTTAAATAATTAAACCGCTCATTATCAGGAGTCGCTAATCAAACCAGCAACCGGGCTCACTGCCAACGATGTTCAATCCCTCTACGGCTCCGACATCGCTTGCATGGCTGAGCACTTGAACGCACTGTTGAAAAACAGCTCTCTGGCGGCCTACTGCCTGCCTCTAGACCAGGTGAACGTCTTTAGTCGCCTGTACGAAGGTGTGCTACAGTGCGCAGTCGCGAACCTGCTTCAGCCGGGCGCCGTCGATCCTGCGGTGGTGAATTTGAAGCCTGCCAGCGAGTTGGAAATGTTGCAGAATAGAAACCTCGGCCTGGCATCGCTTCGTCAGTTGGGCCTTTGCGTCAGCCAGTCGGACGAGATGCGCCCGAGTCTGGATAGGCCGTTCCGCATGACGCCACTGCTGGTCCAAATCTTGCGCTTGGTTTCGTTGGGACGAATGAACTTTCGTGATAATCATCTATTGGTGCACCTGTTCACAGACTGGGGTTCCGATCCGCAAGATGCTAAGTGAGTAGTAGTAGTAGTAGTAGTAGTAGTAGTAGTAGTAGTAGTAGTAGTAGTAGTAGTAGTATTGCGTGTTTGAACTTGATTCTGAGTAAAATTCAAAACTCACTTTAAAGGGCAATTCTAGCCACTGAGCGAGAAAAGATCTTGCAACTCTGGGTGAACTACCAGCTTCGAAAAGAAGGCACTACAGATACTGTGCTCAAAGACTTTGGCGCAGGACTCGCAGACTCCAGCGTTTATGCCCGGTTACTCTGGGTTGTTGCTCCACTCAAAATCCGAGAAACTTTGCACAATACCAGTGAAGTTATAAAGCACAGGGATTTTCTCAAACGTGCTCAATTAGTCGTTTCAAATGCAGAAAAGCTGGGCATTAAAGGAGTGATCAACCCCGAGCATATCGCAGATGCTGGAAAAGACGAATTGTCCAGCACAAAGGGTTTGCACAACAATTTAATCAACACGGCATTTCTGTACCGAATATTTCAAGCTTATCCAAATATCGATGAGCCAAAGGTGACGAAATCTGCATCTGGAGTTGCTGCTCCAACGCCTGAGCAGCTGAGAGCCTGGTGCAAATGTGGCGCGAGCGAGGAGACCCTGGTCAGATGGCTCAACTCATTTGGACAAATTAATCCCGTTGTTTCCCTGGAGACGGATCTGTGCAATGGGATCATTTTGCTTCAGGTTGGGCGAATTCGTTTTGTTTGACAGTTTAGTCAATGCGACTAGCCATCTGCGCCCCCCCATTGGGGAGGCAACACGAAGGATAAAAAACAACTACATTTAGATTTCGACCTTGCGCAGTCGCTTTTGTTACGCTCGTAGTATCTTAATGAAAATGATATTTAAAGCAAAAAGCATCAACCCTGAAAGCCAGCTATATCTAGCCTAAGATATCAGCATCCCCTGTAAGAGCTTTAGGCCCCCCTTTAAGCCAGGGGTCTGCAAACTTTTTACCTCGGATGCCAGAAAGAGAACCTAGCTCATGACTGCTGGCTAGAGGAGAAGAGAGAGGAGAGGAAATAGAAAAGAGAGAAGATAGATCGGAGAAAGTAAAGGCGAGGGAAAAAATACAAGAGAGGAGACGATAGGAGAAATGAAATAGGAAAGGAGAGAGGAGACGAGAGAAGGAGGGATCAGAGAGGAGAGAAGAAGAGAGAGGAGAAGAGGAGAGGAGAGAGGAGGAGAGGAGAGAAGAGGAGACGAGAGAAGTTGAGAGGAGAGAAGAGGAGAGGAGAGAAGAGGAGAGGAGAGAAGAGGAGAGAGGAGAGGGGGGAAGGAAGTGAGGAGAGAAGAGAAGGACGCACACCACAAACATTGAGCAGTGAAGTTTCAAATGACCCAAGCGCCGATAGAGAAGCTTCGCGGGCCGCCCTGCTTTAAGCCATGGATTAACCCCAACTCTCCCTTTGATCTACCTTTGGCTTGGCCTACCATTAACTTCTAATTGACCCTCGGTATCTCAGTAAACCATCATGAGCCACAGCGTTTCAGTGCAATGTGAACTTTAGTCAATGTGAGGTTAAGACAATGTGAGGTTTAAGCGATAAGTATGATTGAGTTTTGAATTATCGAATCTCACCTTGCAGGTGTGGGAAGCGATGATCCCGGGCTGCGTACGCTGGTCAAACGTGAAAACTGTTAACGAAATAAAGAATCCCTCGATGCGCCTGCACACCTGGGCAGCAAATTGCGAAGAGGTGATCAAATGTGCAGATAAAGCCGGCATCAATAGGAGCATCTGCTCAGCTACCGACATAGTGTCTGGTCACGTGAAAAGCATAGCAGCTCTGGTGTTTCTCATGATGCGCCTGCACTCTCAGATTCAGCGCCAACAGTTGCTGGGCGGTCGCGACAGTGTGACAGATCTTGACGATTCCGGCCTGGTCGAGTGGTTCAACAGCAAACTCAAGGGGTACCGGAGCGACTTTCAGCTGAAAAGTATGGAGGTGAGCTGAGAAAGACTGGGTAGAATAATTAGTCAGGTTTTAGAGCAGTTGTGGCATCATGGGTTGTCCATCATGGGTTGTCCATCATGGGTTGTCCATCATGGGTTGTCCATCATGGGTTGTCCATCATGGGTTGTCCATTATGGGTTGTCCATCATGGGTTGTCCATAATGGGTTGTCCATCATGGGTTGTCCATCATGGGTTGTCCATCATGGGTTGTCTATCATGGGTTGTCCATCATGGGTTGTCCATTATGGGTTGTCCATCATGGGTTGTCCATCATGGGTTGTGGATCACACATGTGAATCGCTAAAAAAACTTTCGAACACAAGCCCAAGCTTACTGTCATGTGAACGCGCACAATATTTGACCCAAAAGTAAAAAAGTGATCTTGAGCAACTTGGTTAAAGACAAAGATAGATTTCACTGCCAATAAGTTTAGTAGCAGATTTCCCACATTAAATTTTTGACTTGGATACGAAGCAATATCGTTTTTGTTATTTCAGGACCCCAGATTAAAAAGTACAAACGCGCTAGGCTTCATTGGCGAGCGCGTACTCGTTGAAAAGCGGCTTTTGGTCCATGGGCCGCAAAGTGCAGCAGACTCTGCCCCCGATTCGGCCCTGCAGAGTGCTTCAGACGCATCGTTGGACGCTAAGAAATCTTCAGGCACTCAACTGGATGCTAAGAAATCTTCAGGCACTCAACTGGATGCTAAGAAATCTTCAGGCACTCAACTGGATGCTAAGAAATCTTCAGGCACTCAACTGGACGCTAAGAAATCTTCAGGCACTCAACTGGATGCTAAGAAATCTTCAGGCACTCAACTGGATGCTAAAAAATCTTCAGGCACTCAACTGGATGCTAAGAAATCTTCAGGTACTCAACTGGACGCTAAGAAATCTTCAGGCACTCAACTGGATGCTAAGAAATCTTCAGGCACTCAACTGGATGCTAAGAAATCTTCAGGCACTCAACTGGATTCTAAGGAAACTTCAGGCACTCAACTGGATGCTAAGAAATCTTCAGGCACTCAACTGGATGCTAAGAAATCTTCAGGCACTCAACCGGACGCTAAGAAAACTTCAGGCACTCAGCCGGATGCCAAGAAAACTTCAGGCACTCAACCGGACGCTAAGAAATCTTCAGGCACTCAACTGGATGCTAAGAAATCTTCAGGAACTCAACCCGACGCTAAAAAAACTTCAGAAACTCAACCAGAGCCTCAGAAATCTTCAGGCACCCAACCGGACGCTAAGAAATCTTCAGGCACTCAACCGGACGCTAAGAAAACTTCAGGCACTCAGCCGGACGCCAAGAAAACTTCAGGCACTCAACCGGACGCTAAGAAATCTTCAGGCACTCAACTGGATGCTAAGAAATCTTCAGGCACTCAACTGGACGCTAAGAAATATTCAGGCACTCAACTGGATGCTAAGAAATCTTCAGGCACTCAACTGGATGCTAAGGAAACTTCAGGCACTCAACTGGATGCTAAGAAATCTTCAGGCACTCAACTGGACGCTAAGAAATCTTCAGGCACTCAATCTGATTCGCAAAAAACTTCAGAAACTCAACCAGAGCCTCAGAAAACTTCAGGCAATCAATCGGACGCTAAGAAATCTTCAGGCACTCAAATGGATGCTAAGAAATCTTCAGGCACTCAACTGGACGCTAAGAAATCTTCAGGCACTCAACTGGACGCTAAGAAAACTTTAGGCACTCAACTGGATGCTAAGGAAACTTCAGGCACTCAACTGGATGCTAAGAAAACTTCAGGCACTCAACTGGATGCTAAGGAAACTTCAGGCACTCAACTGGATGCTAAGAAAACTTCAGGCACTCAACTGGATGCTAAGAAATCTTCAGGCACTCAACTGGATGCTAAGGAAACTTCAGGCACTCAACTGGATGCTAAGGAAACTTCAGGCACTCAACTGGATGCTAAGGAAACTTCAGGCACTCAACTGGATGCTAAGAAATCTTCAGGCACTCAACTGGACGCTAAGAAATCTTCAGGCACTCAGCCGGACGCTAAGAAAACTTCAGGCACTCAGCCGGACGCTAATAAAACTTCAGGCACTCAGCCGGACGCTAAGAAAACTTCTTCAGGCACTCAACCGGACGCTAAGAAAACTTCAGGCACTCAACTGAACGCTAAGAAATCTTCAGGCACTCAGTATGACTCACAAAAAACTTCAGGCACTCAACCGGACGCTAAGAAAACTTCAGACACTCATATGGACGCTAAGAAAACTTCAGACACTCATCCGGACGCTAAGAAATCTTCAAGCACCCAACTGGACGCCAAGAAAACTTCAGGCACTCAACTGGATGCTAAGAAAACTTCAGGCACTCAACTGGATGCTACGGAAACTTCAGGCACTCAACTGGATGCTAAGGAAACTTCAGGCACTCAACTGGATGCTAAGGAAACTTCAGTCACTCAACTGGATGCTAAGAAAACTTCAGGCACTCAACCGGACGCTAAGAAAACTTCAGGCACCCAACCGGACGCTAAGAAAACTTCAGGCACCCAACCCGACGCTAAGAAAGCTTCTTCAGGCACTCAATCTGACTCACAAAAAACTTCATCAGAAACTCAACTGAACGCTAAGAAATCTTCAGGCACTCAGTATGACTCACAAAAAACTTCAGGCACTCAACCGGACGCTAAGAAAACTTCAGACACTCATATGGACGCCAAGAAAACTTCAGGCACTCAACTGGATGCTAAGAAAACTTCAGGCACCCAACTGGATGCTAAGAAATCTTCAGGCACTCAACTGGATGCTAAGAAAACTTCAGGCACTCAACTGGATGCTAAGGAAACTTCAGGCACTCAACTGGATGCTAAGGAAACTTCAGTCACTCAACTGGATGCTAAGGAAACTTCAGGCACTCAACTGGATGCTACGGAAACTTCAGGCACTCAACTGGATGCTAAGAAAACTTCAGGCACTCAACCGGCGCTACAGAAATTTTCAGGCACTCAACCGGACGCTAAGAAA
Source organism: Macrostomum lignano (assembly GCA_002269645.1). Lineage (NCBI taxonomy): Eukaryota > Metazoa > Platyhelminthes > Macrostomidae > Macrostomum > Macrostomum lignano. The sequence goes on from NIVC01001096.1 coordinate 119,805, forward strand.
ACTTCAGGCACTCAACCGGACGCTAAGAAAACTTCAGGCACCCAACCGGACGCTAAGAAAACTTCAGGCACTCAGCCGGACGCTAATAAAACTACAGGCACTCAACTGGAGACCACACAGAGAACAGAATACACCATACAGGCCACCAAAACCCAGCCAGAAATATCCAGATCTCTCACCAAAGGCAGTCGCTCAATGCTACCAGCACATCTCTTAAACTCTTTGTACAATCAAAATGCGATGGACATCAAGGATGTAGATCTAGAAAACTGCAGCAATGCTCCGCCTATTGGTGCTTGGTTATTCGATAGCGTTCGCTCGCTGAACCCTGACGAGCAGTCGAAGTTTTCAACTGCAGCGATTCTCATGCTCCACAAAGGTGGCATAATTGTATACGCCAGCAGGCTGGGACCTGACACAGACGTTGCTGTGTACCGCAGTCTCCTGCTGCAGCTGAACGCTCTGTCTGCGTCTGCTCCGCGCTCTGGCTGACGTCTTGTGCAGCTCTTTAATAAGTGTCTACTTTGGCACAGACATTGGCCCCACCATCTGACACCCATTGGCCCAACCATCTGACACAGCCATTGGCCCAACCATCTGACACAGACATTGTCCCCACTATCTGACAACAGACATTGGCCCAAGAATCTGACACAGACATTTCTGCAGCAGCTGAATCCGGTATATAAGTCTGCGACAAAGGCTGTACAATGCCTACTAGTGTAATCTTACTCGTATTGATAAGCATGTTACCGGTCCACTTTCGCAGATAATCTATAAGCTAATTAAATATACGTGAGTGCAGGTACAAGTAGTTATTTTTGTTTGAAAATTCGACAAAATATCACAGGATTTTATAAATCTTTTTAGATCATAATATGACGCTTTACTGCCAAATTTGTTTTAATTAATTACCTAAAAAATCGAATTTCACGTGTTCTACAGAAATTAGAAGTATTGAATGAGTTATTCAGTCTTATGCCAAAGTCTTTTATAGTCAAAAAAGCAAGCTTCAATTAGGCTTGTTCGTCTAAAAAATCGTTGTGCACTCGTTCAGGCTACTTACTGATAAGTAGTTTAAAAGAATGTTATTATCAGATCGCGAGCGAGACTAATCTATGGCCATGAGTACGAGAGTGTTATAATGCCGGTATCGCACGAAAAAAACTGTGCTTCAAACAGTCTATGGTAACATCGTCGAGTACTTTCACCGCAACTGTGGCTTCGCTCTAGTCGACTACCTCGAGCAAGCTCTTTCCAGCAGATCATCTAAGCTCTAAGCTATTCATCATTCAGAGCCGGCCGCATCATCAGACCATGTCAGTCAAAACGGAAGGATTTATCAATGGACGCTTCATCACAATTATCGATTCGGATTGTAGGAAAGAGGTGAGCGGTTTCAGTTTAAGTTTAAGATACCTTAAGTACACTGAGATCATTACTGAGCTCTGAATTCGATACCGTTTTGCTTTGCTCAAATCGCAGGACGAGCAGGTGAAAGCGCAGCCTCAGCCGCTCACGGAGACCAGTGTCCGTGAAAAATACGCTTACGACATGTACTGCATGGTGGAGCACTTCAACAGCCTACTCAAAGGTAACTCATTGGCGGCTGGCTTCCTCCCGCTCACCGAAGTCAGCGTGTTCTCTCGGATCTACGAAGGCGTTCTACTCTGCGCCTTGGCCAACCTGCTCAAGCCGAACTTTGTGGACGAGAAGAGCGTCGTGGTGAAAGAGGAGCTGCTCGACAACTCGGCCGACGGGGAGCTGCGCAAGATGGAGAACCGCAACATCGGCATCACGGCGCTCCGGACTCTGGGCGTGTACATGGACTCCGAAACGGCTGAGTGGATCAAGATGGACACCCCGTTCGAGATGACGGGTCTTCTAGTCCAGGTTCTGAGGCTGGCCACTGTCGGGCGAATGCACTTTCAGAACTTTGAGATTCTGGTTCACCTGTTCGACGGCTGGTCCGAGCCTGAGGAGGCTATGTAAGATCCATCCATCCATCCATCCATCCATCCATCCATCCATCCATCCATCCATCCATCCATCCATCCATCCATCCATCCATCCATCCATCCATCCATCCATCCATCCATCCATCCATCCATCCATCCATCCATCCATCCATCCATCCATCCATCCATCCATCCATCCATCCATCCATCCATCCATCCATCCATCCATCCATCCATCCATCCATCCATCCATCCATCCATCCATCCATCCATCCATCCATCCATCCATCCATCCATCCATCCATCCATCCATCCATCCATCCATCCATCCATCCATCCATCCATCCATCCATCCATCCATCCATCCATCCATCCATCCATCCATCCATCCATCCATCCATCCATCCATCCATCCATCCATCCATCCATCCATCCATCCATCCATCCATCCATCCATCCATCCATCCATCCATCCATCCATCCATCCATCCATCCATCCATCCATCCATCCATCCATCCATCCATCCATCCATCCATCCATCCATCCATCCATCCATCCATATATCAATCAAACAATCAATCAATCAATCAATCTATCTATCTATCTATCTATCTATCTATCTATCTATCTATCTATCTATCTATCTATCTATCTATCTATCTATCTATCTATCTATCTATCTATCTATCTATCTATCTGTCTATCTATCTATCTATCTATCTATCTATCTATCTATCTATCTATCTATCTATCTATCTATCTATCTATCTATCTATCTATCTATCTATCTATCTATCTATCTATCTATCTATCTATCTATCTATCTATCTATCTATCTATCTATCTATCTATCTATCTATCTATCTATCTATCTATCTATCTATCTATCTATCTATCTATCTATCTATCTATCTATCTATCTATCTATCTATCTATCTATCTATCTATCTATCTATCTATCTATCTATCTATCTATCTATCTATCTATCTATCTATCTATCTATCTATCTATCTATCTATCTATCTATCTATCTATCTATCTATCTATCTATCTATCTATCTATCTATCTATCTATCTATCTATCTATCTATCTATCTATCTATCTATCAATCCCCGTTGCAGCTCTATCCTAGCAACGGAACGAGAGCAGATGCTGATAATCTGGTTGAATGCGCAGATATCAGCAGCGGGAATGAAAGTGACGGCTTTTGATGACAATTTAGCCGACTCGAAGGCGTACTCAACTCTTCTCTGGACAGTGGCTCCGGAGGCTCAGCGAGCTTCGCTGACATCCACTGAGGACGTCATGAAGGAGACGGATCTGACCAAGAGAGCTGAGCTGGTCATCGCCAACGCCGAGAAACTGGGAATTTCTGGCATATTGAGGCCTGAGCACATTACTGAAATTGGGAAAAAGGCTATAAGTGATCCCAAAGGACTGCACAACATCATTATCAACATGGCTTTCGTCTATCGCATATTTGTGGCTTATCCGAACATCAATGCGCCGAAGATGAAGGACAAACCAGCCGCTGGTCCGAAAACATCCGCTGCTCCGACACACGAGCAGCGAATCCAGGAGTCGTGCAAATACGGCGCCTCAGAAGAGACTCTGATCCGCTGGCTGAACTCCTTCGGTCCATCGAGTCCCGTTGTATCACTGCGAACTGACCTGTGCAATGGGCGAGTTCTGCTCGAGGTGAGTCACTTTATTGCGTTGACAACTATTGCCAAGGGTGTACATGGTTACTATCAAGTACTTCAAGGGGCATTCCATCAACATACAAAATCAGTAATTAATTAATTATTTAATAACTTAGCAAGGGAAAGGAGAGAAGGGAGAGGAGAGAAGAGAGAGGAGAGAAGGGAGAGGAGAGAATGGAGAGGAGAGAAGTGAGTGGAGAGAAGGGAGAGGAGAGAAGGGAGAGGAGAGAAGGGAGAGGAGAGAAGGGAGTGGAGAGAAGGGAGAGGAGAGAAGGGAGAGGAGAGAAGTGAGTGGAGAGAAGGGAGAGAAGAGAAGGGAGAGGAGAGAAGTGAGTGGAGAGAAGGGAGAGGAGAGAAGGGAGAGGAGAGAAGTGAGTGGAGAGAAGGGAGAGGAGAGAAGGGAGAGGAGAGAAGGGAGAGGAGAGAAGGGAGAGGAGAGAAGGGAGAGGAGAGAAGGGAGAGGAGAGAAGGGAGAGGAGAGAAGGGAGAGGAGAGAAGGGAGAGGAGAGAAGGGAGAGGAGAGAAGGGAGAGGAGAGAAGGGAGAGGAGAGAAGGGAGAGGAGAGAAGTGAGTGGAGAGAAGGGAGAGAAGAGAAGGGAGAGGAGAGAAGTGAGTGGAGAGAAGGGAGAGGAGAGAAGGGAGAGGAGAGAAGTGAGTGGAGAGAAGGGAGAGGAGAGAAGGGAGAGGAGAGAAGTGAGTGGAGAGAAGGGAGAGGAGAGAAGGGAGAGGAGAGAAGGGAGAGGAGAGAAGGGAGAGGAGAGAAGGGAGAGGAGAGAAGGGAGAGGAGAGAAGGGAGTGGAGAGAAGGGAGAGGAGAGAAGGGAGAGGAGAGAAGTGAGTGGAGAGAAGGGAGAGGAGAGAAGGGAGAGGAGAGAAGGGAGTGGAGAGAAGGGAGAGAAGAGAAGGGAGAGGAGAGAAGTGAGTGGAGAGAAGGGAGAGGAGAGAAGGGAGAGGAGAGAAGGGAGAGGAGAGAAGGGAGAGGAGAGAAGGGAGAGGAGAGAAGGGAGAGGAGAGAAGGGAGTGGAGAGAAGGGAGAGGAGAGAAGGGAGAGGAGAGAAGTGAGTGGAGAGAAGGGAGAGGAGAGAAGGGAGAGGAGAGAAGGGAGTGGAGAGAAGGGAGAGAAGAGAAGGGAGAGGAGAGAAGTGAGTGGAGAGAAGGGAGAGGAGAGAAGGGAGTGGAGAGAAGGGAGAGGAGAGAAGGGAGAGGAGAGAAGGGAGAGGAGAGAAGGGAGAGGAGAGAAGGGAGAGGAGAGAAGGGAGAGGAGAGAAGGGAGAGGAGAGAAGGGAGAGGAGAGAAGGGAGAGGAGAGAAGTGAGTGGAGAGAAGGGAGAGGAGAGAAGGGAGAGGAGAGAAGGGAGAGGAGAGAAGGGAGAGGAGAGAGGAGAGGGGAGAGAGGAATCGGTGTTAATCTACTGGCCTAATTTTCGGAAAGGTATATATTACACGCAATCCTGCCGGCGCAGGTGTGGGACGCCATGATCCCGGATCCGTGCCTTGGAAGCAAGTCAAACTGCAGCAGTTTGTAAACACTGCTAGACGCAAGTTCAGCATGATTTCGAATTGCGATATAGCGGTTAAAATCGGGGACAAAAACGGGATATCAAAGAATGTCTGCTCGTCAGGCAATATTACGGCCGGAGAAACCAAGTACATCGCGTCCTTCGTGTTTCTCATGATGCGGCTGCACGCTCAGCTGCTTCGCAAAGGCATCATTGGTGGGCCTAAAAAAGTTGCGGAACTTGACGACAACGGGTTGACGAAATGGTTCAACGAAAGCATGGAGAAATACGGCAGCACTTTTCGGTTGAAGAGTTTAGAGGTGAGCTCAGTCTTTTGTATACATTTAGCTGGGTCTGAGCCCAGCTCTGAGCTTTCATCTTATCTGAGTACGGCAAATTTGAGCTGGATCTCAGCTTGCTGACACGGTGTCTGTCTTAACCAGTAATATCAATCCGAATTAGCTGCACACTAACAACCGCTAAGGGGGCCGGCGACTCAGGCTCGAATTCTTCGGTCTAAATTGGAATCTCGGCTTGGCTTTGCTCGAGCAATTAACGTCCTTGAAGACCAACCCCAAGGCACAGTGAAGTGTACATGCCGATAACGATAAATAGTTAGGGCCGCTGTACACTCCTGTGTGAGTGTGCGCCTGTGCGTTTGACTGCGTGCGTAAACGCGCGCTTGTGTGCCTCTGTAGGGAGTCGTCTTAACTGTCGATTGTGTAGTCGGTTCTGTCGATTGTGTAGTCGGTTCTGTCGGTTGTGTAGTCGGTTCTGTCGATTGTGTAGTCGGTTCTGTCGATTGTGTAGTCGGTTCTGTCGGTTGTGTAGTCGGTTCTGTCGATTGTGTAGTCGGTTCTGTCGATTGTGTAGTCGGTTCTGTCGATTGTGTAGTCGGTTCTGTCGATTGTGTAGTCGGTTCTGTCGATTGTGTAGTCGGTTCTGTCGGTTGTGTAGCAAGTTCGCTTAAGCACACAGCCCCCTGCCTCTGATAACAAACTAGCGTCCGCCAAGTCAACTTAAAAACAGCTAGCGACCTCCAGATATGTCAAAGGGGATATAATAGTCAGAAATGCCATCTGTCCATGTCTCACTAGACCACAATGGGACAACATGGAATGAAATGTTGGATAAAAGCTAGTGAAATTATTAACTCCAAATTTCCCAGGATCCGTCGCTAAAGAGCACAAACGCTCTTGGCTACTTTGGCGAGCGAGTCCTAGTTGAGAACAATCTGTGCTCAAGCGGTCCCGCCGACTTTCCAAGAAAACCGAAAGCCACAGCTAAGAGCGCCAACGCGATCGATATCAGCTTGGCCGACGCCGACGACGAGACTGCTGCTCAAGATGAAGCACAGCAGCAGCAATCCGACGCTAACAACTCGGGCGAGGGCGCGTGGCTGTTCAACAGCGTCGAGCAGGTGTCGTCGGATCCGGCGCTGCTCACAAAGTTCTCGGTGACGGCCATCCTCATGTTCAACAAGGCCGGCGTGATTGTCTATGCCAGCAAGCTGGGACCGGAGACGGACTTGTCGGTCTATCGGAGCGTCCTGATGGAGCTGAACGCTTTGTCGCTCAAGACCAACTGACGTGTGATCTGCTCAAGTCTGCTCAAGCCACAGAATCTCTTTGAGTTCATATATAATTAATACCGAAGGCACCGTTTCAATCGAGCAAATACTAAATAAAAAAGCTTAGTTACTAGCGTGTGCCTAATTCGTGTTGAAAACAACTCAATTTAAGTTTTCTTTTTGATTGTTGGCTACACGCAATGATTAATATTTGTTTTTGTTTACTGAACTTTTGACAAGGTGACAGGGTCGCGCCTAACAAGAGACAGGGTCCCCCACCATGAGACAGGTGCATCCGCTTGAAGAGAGAGGGGCCACCAAGAGTCAGAGTCACCCACCAAGAGTCAGAGTCACCCACCAAGAGTCAGAGTCACCCACCAAGAGTCAGAGTCACCCACCAAGAGTCAGAGTCACCCACCAAGAGTCAGAGTCACCCACCAAGAGTCAGAGTCACCTACCAAGAGTCAGAGTCACCCACCAAGAGTCAGAGTCACCTACCAAGAGTCAGAGTCACCCACCAAGAGTCAGAGTCACCTACCAAGAGTCAGAGTCACCCACCAAGAGTCAGAGTCACCCAACAAGAGTCAGAGTCACCCAACAAGAGTCAGAGTCACCCACCAATAGTCAGAGTCACCCAACAAGAGTCAGAGTCACCCAACAAGAGTCAGAGTCACCCAACAAGAGTCAGAGTCACCCAACAAGAGTCAGAGTCACCCACCAAGAGTCAGAGTCACCCACCAAGAGTCAGAGTCACTCAGCAAAGCTTCTACACTTTTGATCTGTCGATTTGTTTGTCTATGACCTGTTTCTTAAGACAGTTGATTGCAAAGATTGCTCATTAAGTACCAAATTGTATGTTTTGTACGAGTATTTCAGTTGTTTTACTAAGCCCCGACACAAGCAATAGCTGGGGCATCAACGGCCATAGAGATCGTGCCGCTGTTACACCAGCCTGTTGGGCCATTTTAACTACATTGTTTTTCTACGAGCCGTCTAATTAATCGAGCACGCCAAGATTAAGCGCACGGAGCTCGGATTTTAACTGAAGCAATCAATTTGAAGCATTCAAGCAACATCATGTCGATAACTAAGGGCTACATCAACGGAAAGTTTATCATGGTTATTGATATTGAATCTAGGAAGGAGGTAAGAATGACTTCGTCCCTAAGTAAAGTCATACTGAGCTCTGAATTTGATACCGTTTTGCTTTGCTCAACTCGCAGGACGAGCAGGCGAAGGCGCAGCCTCAGCCGCTCACGGAGACCAGTGTCCGTGAAAAATACGCTTACGACATGTACTGCATGGTGGAGCACTTCAACAGCCTACTCAAAGGTAACTCATTGGCGGCTGGCTTCCTCCCGCTCACCGAAGTCAGCGTGTTCTCTCGGATCTACGAAGGCGTTCTACTGTGCGCCTTGGCCAACCTGCTCAAGCCGAACTTTGTGGACGAGAAGAGCGTCGTGGTGAAAGAGGAGCTGCTCGACAACTCGGCCGACGGGGAGCTGCGCAAGATGGAGAACCGCAACATCGGCATCACGGCGCTCCGGACTCTGGGCGTGTACATGGACTCCGAAACGGCTGAGTGGATCAAGATGGACACCCCGTTCGAGATGACGGGTCTTCTAGTCCAGGTTCTGAGGCTGGCCACTGTCGGGCGAATGCACTTTCAGAACTTTGAGATTCTGGTTCACCTGTTCGACGGCTGGTCCGAGCCTGAGGAAGCTGGGTGAGAATGTGGCTCAGGAGTGTCTGAAAAAGTACATCCTATTGCAACTTCCGTATGATACATGCCAGAGGCATCGGTGAGCTTAAATTAGTGTCCCAACCAGATCAGAGTCTTTTTATCTGTCACAATTGGCAAATTGTTTTACCGAATCGAATCTAACTATACTACCTCAATGCGATTTTTCTAGCTTGATTCTAGCCACCGACCGTGAGACAATGCTACTAATCTGGATCAATTATCAGCTGAAAAAAGCTGGCTCAGACATCAAACTCGCAGATCTTGGTGAAAGTTTGGCTGACTCAAAAGTGTACTCAACACTGTTGTGGACAGTGGCCCCTGAGGCTCAGCGAGCTTCGCTGACATCCGCTAAAGACATCATGAAGGAGACGGATCTGACCAAGCGAGCCGAGCTTGTCATTGCCAACGCTGAGAAACTGGGAATTTCCGGCGTGTTGAGGCCTGAGCACATTGCCACAGCTGGGAAACTGGGTATAAGCAACTCAAAAGGATTGCACAACATTGTTCTCAACATGGCTTTTTTCTATCGCATATTTGCTGCTTATCCCAATATCGATGTACCGAAGATGAAGGACAAACCAGCAGGCAAAGAAGCTGCATCGACCCCGGAGCAGCAGGTACAGGAGTCGTGCAAATACGGCGTCTCAGAAGAGACTCTAATCCGCTGGCTGAACTCCTTCGGTCCATCGAGTCCCGTTGTGTCACTGCAAACTGACCTGCGCAACGGGCGAGTGCTGCTTGAGGTGAGTCACATTGACGAGTCTTGGATTATTACAGAGAATTTTCAGACTCTTTGCTTGGATTCGTTGGGCTTGTCACGTAATTGTTTCATCCGTTAGGCGTCTCGCCCTCTTCAGAATTCAAAAGATATGGGGACGGAATTGTACGTAGTAGGAGTTTGAATTGTCTGGGATGTACGTGTACGAGTACAATCGACATGTAATGAAAGGCGTTGCATGTCGATTCTCGTAGCACCTGTACGTCCCTACGAACTTGACGTTTTGCTACGCTGGCATCGAAACATAAAACATGATTTTTTCCCACTGCATTCGTTAGGTTTGGGACGCGATGTTTCCCGGCAGTGTTCCGTGGAAAAAAGTGAAGCTTGAACACTTTGAAATGTTTGCTAGGCGCAAATTTAACTGGATAGCTAACTGCGACATTGCTATTAGCATCGGCGAGAAGCACGGCATCTCGAAGAATGTCTGCTCGTCTGGTAACATTGCGGCGGGAGAGACCAAGTACATCGCGTCCATGGTGTTTCTCATGATGCGCCTGCACTCTCAGTTAACTAGACAGCGGGCCATCGGCGGATCTAAAAAAGTTGCCGAACTCGACAACCAAAGTCTGGTGAAGTGGTTCAACGAGAGCATGGAGAAGTACGGGAGCGCATTTCGTCTAAAAACTTTAGAGGTAAGTTGTCCAACCAACGCGGACCAGGCAAATAAAAATATTGGTTTTATCGATGTGCTTTCATTCACGAATGTCAACTTCAGTCTAGGAAACAGCTTCCCAGAACATAATAGGATGTGGATTTGCAAAACAATTACCTATCAACAGGTACATCTACATCTCGTGGCTAAAAAAATAAAATAGTTCCTGGAATTTCAATTGGAATTGCATAAATAAATTACAAAATTAAACTTGTGCACACTAAGGCTAATTTGTAACTCACTCGCAATTACCCTTAATCCCCCAGGATCCGTCGCTAAAGAGCACAAACGCTCTGGGCTACTTTGGCGAGCGAGTCCTAGTTGAGAACAATCTGTGCTCAAGCGGTCCCGCCGACTTTCCAAGAAAACCGAAAGCCACAGCTAAGAGCGCCAACGCGATCGATATCAGCTTGGCCGACGCTGACGAAGAGACTGCTGCTCAAGATGAAGCACAGCAGCAGCAATCCGACGCTAACAACTCGGGTGAGGGCGCATGGCTGTTCAACAGCGTCGAGCAGGTGTCGTCGGATCCGGCGCTGCTCACAAAGTTTTCGGTGACGGCCATCCTCATGTTCAACAAGGCCGGCGTGATTGTCTATGCCAGCAAGCTGGGACCGGAGACGGACTTGTCGGTCTATCGGAGCGTCCTGATGGAGCTGAACGCTTTGTCGCTCAAGACCAACTGACGTGTGATCTGCTCAAGTCTGCTCAAGCCAGAGAGTCTCTTTGAGTTCATAAAAGCTATCTATTGAGAAAAATTTAAGCTTTATAAAATTGTAAAATGGCAAAAACTGTCAACAAGCAACATTTCAATTGAATAAAGTTCAACTTAAGTTTTAACAACTAAAAATATCTTCCGCTTCAATTTTAACTGGCTCTTTAGTTAAAAGGATGCTTGATCCCACCAATATGATGTTGAATCTATTTGCTCAACATAGGTGAACGTGTGGTGACTGCTGTCCGTTCGGAACTCCGGCCTCTGTCACCCAAGTTTACGGAAATGAGCCATGCAGGGGCTAAAATACACCGGGGATTGTAATGCGCTGACACTACGTACAGATTGCCTATAGTGGCGTTGGGATGAGCAGAATGAAAAACCTGATCTGGATCCAAAGGTAAAAGACAAGAGAAGACGGAAACATGGTCTGACCAAGCAGCGCCATTATGACGCCTAGAAAACGTTGGGATTAAAGATAAATACAAATCGACAAAAAATTCGACAAAAAGTATAATGATCTTTTCAAAAGAATAGTAGGAATTAGCTCTTGACTTACTGAGTTAAAATTTCTCGCAGTTTTGCGTACTGAAGTAAGTTCATCGTTGTTTATGGTAAAACTTGCTACATCTTGCTTGTGCGTTTTAAAAGGCACTTTTGCAAAGCAAAACCATTTTTTTAACAAGCGTAGTTCCACACGCAAACAACTTCACATAATACACTCGGACATCTCAATAAGGCAAAATGGCGACACATGTAAACTTCATCAATGGAACAACATTTACGCATATTGAAAAAACCATAATAAGAAGCGAGTTTACGGTAAGGAATTGAAAAGGTTTACTTAACGTATATTTATTACGCCTGCATCGTTTGGGCCAGATGTGCAACCGACAGCTCAGCCGCAGCTATTGCGCGGTGCATGTGAAGGCTGCGTACGGCTGTTCAGTCCAAGGACTGGGGCTGGGGGGTCGCCACACACCTCAATTACCCCAGCTAATGCTGGCACCCGTTTTACAGCTGTGTGAACTGAAGCAATGCAAAGTTAAGTGTCTTACTTAAGGACACAAATTGTTCCGAGTGGGATCGGGAATCGAACCCCCGACCTTTCAGTCATGAGTCCGAGGCTCTGACCACTAGGCTAAAACCTCCATGTTTACTGGAGCAAGTGTTGAATACGAGCTAATATGCAGCAAAGCCATATTTTCAATAACCGAGAAACTAGCACGCGTTAAAGACAATCTAATTTACCCTTTACCTACTGCTTTTTGGCCCTAATTTCCAGATTTTCATCAATAGTGAAAGTGAGCAGTCCAAGCCCATACCGATCTCGGAAACGATTGTTCGCAAACAATTCGGATTTGACATGGTCTGCATGGTTGAGCATTTTAACAGAGTGCTGAAGGACATCACTCTGGCAACCAGCTGTGTACCTCTAACTGAGGTGAGCATCTTCTACAAAGCCTACGAAGGCATCCTGCTCTGCGCTTTGGCCAATCTGCTCAAGCCGGATTCGGTAGACGAAAAAACCATCACCTTGAAACCGGAGCTGCTGGACGATTCGCCAGACGGAGAGTTGAGAAAAATTGAGAATCGCAATATCGGCATCACAGCCCTGCGCTCTCAGGGTGTCTGCATCAGCAGGCAGTCTGCCGCGATGGTTAATATTCACGTGCCGTCTACCATTGCGGCTATTCTCGTTCAGGTGCTCCGGCGAGTCACTCTGGGCCGGATGCACTTTCAAAGCTTTGAGGTGTTGGTTCACCTTTTCGACGGCTGGTCAAGCGCAGAGGAGGCCAGGTGAGATTGGTAATAAATGTGGCTTCTTCAAGTTTATGTTGATAAAATAGTTCCAATTTTTTTATTTTTCTGAAACTTGCGTTGGAGACTTATGGGGCACCCAAAATTATAAAAATGCAAAAAAAGTGTAGAAAATTACCTGTACGGTTGATGCAATCACAATTTACTCGATTCCCTATTCTCTTAATGAGGTTCGGTGAGAAAAAGTTTCTACGAATACATTTTTGAAAGTGTATCCACTAGACTTTTTATCTAATAGCACATGTGCTAGAACTTCATTAGGCCAATTAAAGATGAATATTAATATCTACAAATTAATATGCAATTGTCTTTTACGTTCGCTGATAATAGTTTTTCAATTTAGTTATAATGCATAGACAGTGCCACGTCACTGTTCGCTTTTTTTAAAAAACTGCCACGTCACGACCGGCTCGATCTTTGCACTACCACTTTCACTGCACCCAGCCAAAGCAACGTTCGCAACTTTAAAGCATTTCGCACCTCAAAACCAATTACTGTACAAGGCTAGATTACTAATTCTATTGTATTAAGGCAGTAACAGCACTTGATTTTGGTAAGCAAATTCATTTAGATAAAGTTATAGAATTCAACCAACTTCTAACATAATTATGTTGACTCTTTGGTGGATTCTCTCTTTTCTCGTGTCGTGGAGTTACAACCCCTCCCCCCCCCCTATTAGAATTGGAATTTATCAGCACAATCTTGAATAGGTCTCCATGTCTCTATTCAAGTTTATGTTGATAAAATCAATCCCCATGAAGAATCTCCCCACCCTAAAACCCCCCATTCCCCATGCCCCGGTGGTTGGCTTTAAGCTACATATAATTGGGTTAAAGCTACCTAAAAATGGAGCTCAAATTTGAAATCAGCACCATCAAAAACCCCTAGAGAGACAAAATTATGATCCTATAAAAATTGAAACTATTTTATCAACATAAACTTGAAGAAGTCCAATAAATGTTCTACTTGTTTGTATCAGTAGTGCAACTGCATGGCTCTATCGTCAGATAACAAATCTCCCGATGATGCAATCACAATGGTTGTAAAACTCGCAATCATTCAAACGATGTGCTTTGAATGGAAGCAATCACAACTAGACATTGCCTTACAAAAGACTATCTTCACTTGCTGCATTTTAAACGAATGTATACGTAGGTTGGTTGGTTTAAAACCGAGAGTGACTGCGTGCAGTGCTTGTATGTGCTCAGGAGCCAGCGGCATGGGCAGAATTGCCTCTACGCTGGTTCTGTACTGTAGGTCGACTCTGCTGCAAATAGTTATTATATAAAACCTATAACTCTCAAGCTGCTTCGTTAATTTCTTTATTAAAAAAATCATTCGACACGAATATAGTTCTCGTTGCCTTCTCTCCCTTTGCTTCAATCTGTGTTGCGTCAGTGCGATTCTGGCTACCGATCGAGAGAAGATGCTGCTGATCTGGATCAATCACCTGTTGAAAAAGGCCAGCACGGATCTGCAGCTGACTAATCTTGGAGCAAACTTGGCCGACTCAAAAGTGTACTCAATTCTACTCTGGACAGTGGCGCCCGAGGCTCAGAGAGCTTCGCTAACATCTTCCGAAGACGTCATGAAGGAGACGGATTTGACGAAGCGAGCCGAGCTAGTTGTTGCCAACGCTGAAAAATTGGGCATTACCGGGATTTTGAGGCCCGAGCACATTGTGAAAGTTGGCAAAGATTCCGCAATTACCTTTGTAGGCCTGAAGAATATTGTGCTCAATTTGGCATTTCTGTTTCGCATATTTGTCGCTTACCCGAACATCGATGTGCCCAAGATGAAGGACTTGCCGTCTGCTGCTTCTAAAAAGGCCGCCGCAGTGGCGCCGATGCAGCAGGTCAGCAGTCTGGGCAAACACGGCGCCACTGAGGACTCTCTGATCCGCTGGCTGAACTCGTTCGGCCCTTCAAGTCCTGTCGTGTCGCTCAAAACTGACCTGTGCAATGGACGAGTGCTGCTTGAGGTTCGTTTCTGTCTGCCTGTGTTTGGTCCTGTAGAGCAAATCCACTCTTTGTTTTTTCTAGGGATCCTTATACCGATCTATACATTCGATAATGGGGAGCCGTAGCCCAGCGGTCCAGCGCGGCTCTCTGCTGTACCAGCGGCCCATAACTCGATTCCAAGTACAGTCAGTCACATTAACTTCGGGCTAATTTGAAATCTCGGCTTGGCTCTGCTCGTGCAATTCACGCCCTTGAGGGCCAACCCCCCCCCCCCAAGGCACAGTGAAGTGTACATGCCGCTTTACACTCCTATGTGTGTGTGTGCCTGTGCGTATGACTGCGTACGTATCCTTGCGCTTGTGTGTGCCTGCTCAGGGGAGTCGGCGGAATGGGCAGTAATGCCTCTCGCCGGTTGTGTGACAGACTCAAGGCTTGTTGACTACGCCATCAAACGATCGGTAAAAACTTCAGTCAGTACGAGCGTAGTTGTGATTTTTATTACTCAATTGATGACGAGTTTGTATATTCTTAATATTAAAAAGTAGGATTACAGAGCTTTAAGTTTAAATACGATACTTGAAGTCGATGTATTCGACTAATGGAAGTCACCCAAGGCGAAGGGAGTGACATGCCTGACAGTTAAAAATTCAAGGTCATTGTGCACCCTGTGTGAGCAAGTGTACGAGCGTATAAATGTGTGCTTGCGTACAGCATCAGTGCGTGTTTGCAAGCATGACTGCGGGTCGACTGTGGCCTTTGATTTGCGGAAATGGCTACACTGAATGAAGGTCGGGGGTTCTATTCGGCTGATCCCACTGGATCAATTTGTATCCTTGAGCAAGACACTTCACTCTGCATTGCTTCAGTTCACTCAGCTGTAAAATGGGTGCCAGCATTAGCTGGGGTAATTGAGGGTGTGTGTGGCGACCCCCCAGTCCTTGGACTGAACAGCCGTACGCAGCCTTCAGATGCGCCACGCAATAGCTGCGGCTGAGCTGCCGGTTGCGAATCTGGCCATTAGGGCAGGTATAATAAATCATTATGATTATTGACTTCTCTTCGCACCATCGCGCAGGTGTGGGACGCCATGTTTCCCGGCTGCGTTCCCTGGAACAAGGTCAAGCTTGAAGAGGTAAACCTGAGCTCTAGGCGAAAATTCACCTGGATGGCCAACTGCGACATTGCTATTGGCATCGGGCAGAAACATGGCATCACCAGGGACGTCTGCTCTTCTGGCAACATCTCTACCGGTGAGGTAAAGTACATCGCTTCAATGGTGTTCCTCATGATGCGCCTGCACGCCCAGCTGACTCGCAAGGAGATCATCGGCGAAGACAGCAAAGTTGCCGATTTAGACGATAAAGGGCTGGTTAAATGGTTCAACGAAATGATGGAGAAATATCGCAGCGACTTCCGACTGAAGAGTGTTGATGTAAGTTTGAGTAAAAGTAGGGCTTTTGGTTCTGGATTCCCCAAATGTCACATTCCCCAAATGTCACATTCCCCAAGTGTCACATTCCCCAAATGTCACATTCCCCAAATGTCACATTCCACAAATGTCACACTCCCCAAATGTCACACTCCCCAAATGTCACACTCCCCAAATGTCACACTCCCTAAATGCCCCATTCCCCAAATGTCACACTCCCCAAATGTGACATTCGCCAAATGCCCCATTCCCCAAATGTCACACTCCCCAAATGTCACACTCCCCAAATGTCACACTCC
The DNA here is from genome assembly GCA_002269645.1 of Macrostomum lignano. NCBI lineage: Eukaryota > Metazoa > Platyhelminthes > Macrostomidae > Macrostomum > Macrostomum lignano. The sequence goes on from NIVC01001096.1 coordinate 135,938, forward strand.
CCAAATGTCACACTCTCCAAATTTCACACTCCCCAAATGTCACACTCCCTAAATGCCCCATTCCCCAAATGTCACACTCCCCAAATGTGACATTCGCCAAATGCCCTATTCCCCAAATGTCACACTCCCCAAATGTCACACTCCCCAAATGTCACACTCTCCAAATGTCACACTCTCCAAATGTCACACTCCCCAAATGTCACACTCCCCAAATGTCACACTCCCCAAATGTCACACTTCCCAAATATGTCACACTCCCCAAATGCCCCATTTCCCAAATGTAAAAAATCGAACCCCGGCGCACTCTTCATTGCCCTGCAAACTCAGGATCCCAATCTTAAAAACACCAACGCGCTGGGCTACTTCGGCGAACGAATCCTGGTTGAGAACAACCTGTTGTCAAGCGGTCCGGCCGATTTTCCAAGAAAACCAAAGGTCGCAGAGGCAGCGAAGAAGCCGGCAGCAGCCGCAGGCGCCGCAGGCAAGCGAACGCCGCCGCCAGTTGCGCCGAAACCGAAGATGCCGGCAAAGATGCCGCCAAAGAGTAAAAATGCAGCCGACAGCAACGCGGAAGAGGACGACGGAGCTAATAATGAGGAGCCGGCGGCTACGAATGACGACAACGGAGAGGAGGAGGAGCAGCAGACGCCAGCTGAAGCGCACAACTCCGGCGGTGGCGCTTGGCAATTCAACAGCGTCGAACAGGTGTCGTCGGACCCGGCGCTTCTGACGACATTCTCCGTAACTGCCATCCTGATGTTCAGCAAGGCAGGGGTCATTGTCTACGCTAGCAAGCTGGGACCGGAGACAGATGCAGCCGTGTACAGAAGTGTCTTGATGGAGTTGAACGGTTTGTCAATGAAAACCTGCAATTGACACCGCAAGCCTGCTGTGGGATCATTTATGTTTCAAAATCATCCATTGTGTAGAAGTAACATTGGTACATAACTGCATAATGACGCGTCTTGCTAAGCAACAAGCTGGCATGTCAGGTAATAAATTTTTGTTTTTCTAGTCTGATGCCGGATCATTTTTGACAACAATGGCCAATGCAGGATGCAGGCAAAAATACACGGAAACCTACTATATAATAATTTAGAAAAATATGAAGCCAAGTTCATCATTTCATACGATTTGAATGCCTGACTGACTGACTGACTGACTGACTGACTTGAGCTGTAGTAACTGAGTCAGAGGCCGTGTTTGCTGTGTAGCCAAACTCTTACAAATCTCGCCGCGCTGGGCACGCGTCTATATATTATGGAGTTAGAATTGGGGTGGCGGTACCCACCCCACTCCGCAGCCAATCAGACTGCCCGGGCGTACCATACTGTGCGTACGCACACTACATCTCTCCCCTTTCGAATAGAGACTGAGAGAGAAGAAAATCGATTTAAACGTAACTCGAAAATACAAAGTTCGAAAGATTCACCGATGATGCGCATTGAAAATGGAGATTAAAATATTGAGGAAATAAAATATTTGAATTGAATGCAGCAAAAACGTAAAAAAACTTCAGTCCGCATATTACGGAAAAGAAAGCCAGTTAATTTCGGTCATTGCAGGATTTCAAATTCAGTCCTTGTAGATTTTCACGCCCGCCCGAGCAGCGCGGGGGTGCGGGCGCAGCGCCACGGGGGAGGCGGGTGGATCTCGGGCCGCCTCGCCCGAAGCTCTCGGTGCAGCGGTCTGCGTCTGGGCGCCGGCGTCGGCCAAGTCGGGGCTGACGACTTTGACCGCCGTGCAGTGCCGCCAGCAGGTCGTGCCGTCCCGGCGTAGCAGCAGCGAGTTGCCGGCCACCCGCTGGACTGTCCAGGCACCGCTCTCGAATGGCGTCTGCGTCTTGCTGGCACCGACCCACCGTCGTAGCACCGAGTCGCCGACCTGGACGTCGTGCCGCCGTGGTCGCCTTTTTGCGTCCGCGTGCTGCTTCATCGCCGCCTTGGCGCCAGCGTCGGCTTCTCTCAGCCGCTGCTCGTTGATGCGGACTCGCTGGGACGGCCGGGCGGCGGGGATGATGTCGTTTGGCCGCCGGCCCATCAGCAGCTCGGCTGGTGCGCGCCCGGTGGCCGTGTGCGGCGTGTTCCTGTAGGCCAGCAGCCACTCGTCCAGAGCGGCCCTCCAGTCCCGCCGCTCCTCGATGGCTGCTCGCACGACTTTGTTGATGGAGCGGTTCAGTCGCTCTGTCATGCCGTTGGCCGCTGGGTAGTAGGGCGTGATGAGGCGGTGCTTGATCCCGTAGCTCGCCAGGAACCGGCCGAACTCCTTGGACGAGAAAGGTGGTCCATTATCTGTCACGAGCTCCTGTGGGATCCCGAAGCGGGCGAACATCTCTCGCAGGCGGGGAATCAATGCCTCGGCCGTCGTCGTCTGCATGAGCTGCACCTCCGGAAACCTTGAGTAGCGGTCCACGCACACCAGCAGCATGTTGTTGTTGATGGGTCCCACGAAATCGGCGCCGATCGACAGCCAGGCGCCCGCGGGGATCGGCGTCGGCTGCAGAGGCGTGGCCCGGACGGCTGGCGTGTGCGACGTGACGGCGCAGCTGCGGCATCGACTGACGAATTCCTCCGCTTGAGTTGCCATCCTCGGCCACCATACCTTCGTGCAGAGTCTGGCGATCGTCTTCTGCGAGCACTGGTGCCCTTGATGCGCTAATTCGAGCATCTGCTGCCGCAGATCAGCTGGCACGACGATTCGGTGGTGTCGAAGGAGGACCCCGTCAACCGCAGACAGCTCCTCTCGCAGCGCGTGGAGCGAGCGCATCTCGGGGTTGGAGCGATCCCACCGACCGCCTTGCGTCGCCGCTATCGCCGCCCGGATGACTGTGTCGCTGGCAGAGCTCTTGCGGATGTCTTGGAGTGTCAGCGCCATCGGCACAGCCGCCTGCGCTACCTCGTTGATGTAGGCCTCCCTCCGCTGCTCGCCAAAACTTCCGTCGTGCTCGCTTAGGGGCTGCCTGCTGAGTACATCTGCAGCATTGGAGGCTCCCGGCTGATACTCGACCTTGAACACTAGGTGCTGGATCCTCAGCGCCATTCGCTCGACTCGTGGAGGCGGGCGCGACCCAGGCGCGAACATGGCCGTCAGCGGCTTGTGATCAGAGACCACTGTGAACTGGGGCGATCCATGCAGGTAGTACTCAAACTTCAGGCAGCCGAACTTCACGGCGAGTGCCTCTTTCTCGGTCTGCGAATATCGCCGCTCGACATCGGAGAGGGTCCGGCTGGCGTATGCGACCGGCCTCGAGCTGCCGTCGCGCTGCACCTGCGCCAGGATGGCGCCCAGTCCGGTCGGCCCCGCGTCCACAATCAGCTGCGTGTGTAGCCGCTTGTCGTAAAAAGCCAGCGTTGTCGGCTCCGCGATGCTGCGCTTCAGCTGCTCAAAGGCGCTGGCCTGGTCGGCGCCCCACTGCCAGTCGACGGTCTTCCTGGTCAGGCGCCGCAGCGGCTCCGCCACCTTGGCCAGCTGTGGCGTGAACACGGCGAGGTAGTTCACGAGGCCTAGGAATGAGCGAAGCTGCCCAATCGACTCGGGCTCCTTGAAGTCTTGAACGGCGGCGACCTTGCTCTCCGTGGCCTGGACCCCTTCCGCCGTGAGCCGCATTCCCATGAACTCGATGCTGCTGCGCGCCAGTCGGCATTTCCGAGCGTTCAGCGTGATGCCATGCTGCGCCAGGCGGGCCAGACATGCCTCGAGGCTGCTGTTGTGCTCCGCCATCGTGCGGCCGAACACGACCACGTCGTCGTGGATCCATTTGACGTTGGGCAGGCCAGCCAGCACTCGACTCATCACATTCTGCAGGATCTCCTGGGAGGTGGACAGGCCCATGCACAGCCGGGTGAGACGGCGAAGCCCGCGAGGCGTCGAGAATGTTAGCAGGTTGCGGCATTTCTCGGCGACAGGCACCTGGTAGAACGCCTTCGCGATGTCCAGCTCTGAGAACACAGTGCTGCCAGCCATGTCCCCGGTCACCTCCTCGAAAGTCGGAATCTGGTGTCGCTCGCGGATGACAAAGCGGTTGACATCGCGGAGGTCCTGCGTGATGCGCACCTCGCCCGGCTCCTTCTTGGGCACGACGACCATCCGCGCGACCCACGGCGCCGGGCCGTCGACGGGCTCAATGATCCCGAGCTGCTCTAACAACTGCAGTTCCTTGTCCACCGCGTCTGCCAGGTGGATCGGCACCTTCGAAGGCGCATGGCAGACCGGGCGGGCGCTGTCGGTGAGGTGGATGTCGGCAGGCGGCCCGGTGAAGCAGCCGATTCCGCTGAACACGCTGGCGTGCTTGCGCAGCACCCTGCCGATGTCCTCGACGTGTCCTTGAGGCACTCCGCTGGATCTCGTGCCGCTGAGAAGGCCATCGACCGCCGCCTCCGCTTCAGCGACCTGCAGCACCTGCTGTCCGGCTGTCGGTGGTGGCCCGACCCGCAGGATGTCCATCTGAGTGGCCGTCTGCCTGCCGATGATGGTGATGCCTCTCCCTTCGACGACGTGGAACGTGGCGACTGCCTGCCGGCCGAAAATGCGGACGTCCATCGCCGCCTTGCCCAGCAGCTGCATCGGCCTGTCCGACCCGTACGCGAACAGCCTGTCCGAGGTGGTCTGCAGGTGCGGCCGCTGTCTCAGACTCTCGAACGTGGCCCGGTTGATCACATTTCGAGCCGCACCGCTGTCGATCAACACCGACAGTCTGGAGCCGTTGATCTCGGCTATTGTGTGGGCCGACTGCTCACCCTGATCGACCTCGAACACGCCGGAGTCCGGGTGGTCCACCTTCTGGTAGCTGGTCTCGCCTTGCAGCGTTGCGACGGCGTCGGCGCCGCTCTGCGGGGCGCCCTGCTTGGACCTGCAGGCTCGCGCGAAGTGGCCCGGCTTCCCGCACTTTCTGCAGCTCTTGCCCTGCGCTGCGGTGCACGTGGGGTGCCCTGGCCTGCCGCAGCGATCGCACGATACGTGCTGCGTTGGTGTCTGCGGCATCTGTGGCTTCTGGTCTCTTCTGACTGCTGCGAGCTGCTGCGGTTCCCCTGGTCTGTCGCTCTCCATCGCGGTGGCCTGCTGCTCCGCGGCTTCTTTCGCCCTCGCCTTTTTGAGCACATCTGCCAGGGAGATATTGTTGGTCTGCAAGAAGTCTCTCCTGAGTCTCTCAGATTCGCAGTAGGCGACGATTTTGTCACGGATCAGCGAGTCTCTGAGGGTCCCGAACTCACACTGCTCCGCCGCCTTGCGCAGACGCTGATACCACTGGTCGATCTGCTCGCCAGGCTGCTGTCTGCAGGTCTCAAACTTGAAACGCAGGAACACAATGTTATTCTTCCCGTCCCAGAACGCCTGGATGTTTTTCGCGAGGCTGCTGTAGTCCTCTCCAGAGGCGATCTCGTTCTCTTCGACTACAGCCTGCAGCTCCTCTCCTGCGGCGTACAGCAGCAGCTGCTGCCCTCGAGTCTTGTCGGTGATTCCAGCTGCATTGATGTACGTGGCGAAGCGACGAGTCCATGCAGTCCAGCGCTGTGCTGTGGAGTGGCAGTCGCTATCGATTGTAAACGGCCCGGGTGGCGCGAGTGAAATTTGCTGAGTCATGATTTTTAAAGGTTCAGTTCTTGCGACGCCATTGTAGTAACTGAGTCAGAGGCCGTGTTTGCTGTGTAGCCAAACTCTTACAAATCTCGCCGCGCTGGGCACGCGTCTATATATTATGGAGTTAGAATTGGGGTGGCGGTACCCACCCCACTCCGCAGCCAATCAGACTGCCCGGGCGTACCATACTGTGCGTACGCACACTACAGGAGCTAATAATGAGGAGCCGGCGGCTACGAATGACGACAACGGAGAGGAGGAGGAGCAGCAGACGCCAGCTGAAGCGCACAACTCCGGCGGTGGCGCTTGGCAATTCAACAGCGTCGAACAGGTGTCGTCGGACCCGGCGCTTCTGACGACATTCTCCGTAACTGCCATCCTGATGTTCAGCAAGGCAGGGGTCATTGTCTACGCTAGCAAGCTGGGACCGGAGACAGATGCAGCCGTGTACAGAAGTGTCTTGATGGAGTTGAACGGTTTGTCAATGAAAACCTGCAATTGACACCGCAAGCCTGCTGTGGGATCATTTATGTTTCAAAATCATCCATTGTGTAGAAGTAACATTGGTACATAACTGCATAATGACGCGTCTTGCTAAGCAACAAGCTGGCATGTCAGGTAATAAATTTTTGTTTTTCTAGTCTGATGCCGGATCATTTTTGACAACAATGGCCAATGCAGGATGCAGGCAAAAATACACGGAAACCTACTATATAATAATTTAGAATTGTATGAAGCCAAGTTCATCATTTCATACGATTTGAATGCCTGACTGACTGACTGACTGACTGAATGACTGACTGACTGACTGACTGAATTACATGTAAAAGCGGCTAAAGGAGAGGATGAAATAACGAATTATGTCGACATTTGCAGTCAGGTTGCAGGCAGGAATTCTAATTGGAGGGTGGGGCACAGTTAAACCTAAGGGACAACAATATTTTAATGGGTGCCCCTGTTCTCCTATAGCTTAGGTGGGCGCCCCCTCCCTGTTGCTTCTACAGTATCTCTTTGGTTGGGCACCTATATCTCATGCTTTGGGCACCCCTACCCCTTTCTCAGTAACTACTCCGAACTGAAGCAAATCAAGGGACTGAGAACTGGGACTATACACTGTAGAGAGCTATAAAATAAAAAACCATGGATATTTAAGGTCATAATTCGTGTAAAAAATATCTGTGGCGAAAAATAAAATATAATCAATGAATGACTGTCTTTTACTCAAGGCAGTGAGGACGCTCAGAATTTGGACGCCCATGTTGAGCATTTGATTTCTGACGAATATTTAATCAGTATATTTTTAGCTTTCAGAATGAAACTTCAAGAGGGGAAACCTCCATTTCAATTTGAATGATCTGACTTACCTTTTTCGTTGCACGGGTTTTCGTTATCGACCGTTAAATGGACACGACTGATTTTAGTTGCAATTCAAAAAGCCTTTTTTACGAGAATGTAAAAGAATGAGAAGAACTTGAGAACATTGAATGTTCGGAAGTAAATAAAGACTGTGTGCAAGGGTTGAACTCCTAAAAAAGAATCGTTTAAACTGAAACAGTACTGAAGACTACTGAGTCAGTGTATTTGCGTTGTTCTCTTTTTGAATAAGGTGGTAACTATAAATGTTTGTGAGAAAACTATAATAACTATTTAAAACATATTGCACGATAACTAGACTGTAAACTAAACTGACTGTTTCATATGCAGATCGAAATGCCGAAAGTACAGATCACTAAATACTGAATTCGAGCAGAATCACTTATCGACTTTCGCTATCTGTCTTATTTTATTGCAACTTAGTGAATTTAAGTCTAGTTGCAAATTACTGTCTGTGATCTAACCTGTAAACAGATTTGCGGCTAATTATTAAAAAATGCCTACTTCAGTTTTTCCTTATAATGTCCAGTATGATTCTGGAACTGTTCGGAGAAGATTTTTCATGTAAGTATACAAACATTTTCATTATAATTTGTATATATTAGCAACTAATTGTTCCTAATTTAATTATGCTATGCAAATTTAATTTATACCAATTCAACCAAAACCTATGTATAGATTATTTTAATGTATTTAAATAAAAAAAATTCTAGAAATTATAATTTTAGTTTGTTACTAAAAATACCAGCTACCACTGGTAGTACCAGATCTAAGAATTGTGCTTAGTTATTAAAAAAAACTTCAATATTTTTAATAAAATTTTAGGTATCAATCTTTTATCCTTGTGTTTACATTTGCCTGCTACACAGCTTATCATCTATCTAGAAAGCCTATATCTGTTGTTAAGGTAAGTAAGCAACTTTAATCATTATATTATTATTTATTATTTTAACTTGCTATTGTATCATTCAAGCTAATATTTGCACATTGCCAAACTATTTAAGAGTGTCCTACATAGAGACTGCAGTGCAATAGCAGCTGCCAAAGGCATCAAGTTAACAAATGAAAACAAGTCATTCTGCAGTTGGAAACCTTTTGGTAACATATCAGATTTATTTTGCTTTTTGTCTCTTTACTAAACATTTTTAAAAGTCTAATCTATATAAAAATCATTTATTTAAACAATTTTAGATGAAGAAAATTATAATGAACTATTGGGTTCACTTGAATATGCCTATCTCTTTGCCTATGCAATTGGAATGCTTGTTAGGTAAGTCAAATTTATTTAGTTTTTTCATTTGTCCTTAAAACTGAGGCAATTCTGTTAGCACTTAATAGACTGCTATGAGAAGGGGAAATAAAAAAATACTTTTTAGATAAGGATTGAGTTTGAGAGAATCAGATTAAGTTACAATAGTTGGGCAACAGTCGAGTGTGCATTAGGGGAGAGAATCGGACTGGGTTGGCAAAGGTCGAGTGTACATTGGGGGAAAGAGAGAGAATCGGACTGGGTTGGTGAGGGTCGAGTGTACATTGGGGGAAAGGGAAAGAATCGGACTGGGTTGGTGAGGGTCGAGTGTACATTGGGGGGGGAGAGAATTGGACTTGGTTGGCGAAGGTCGAGTGTGCATTAGGGGAGAGAATCGGACTGGGTTGGCGAGGCTCGTGTGTACATTGGGGGAAAGAGAGAGAATTCGACTGGGTTGGCAAAGGTCGAGTGTACATTGGGGGGAGAGAGAAAGCATGGGGGGCCAGTAGTGCATTTCGCAGCTTCATAGAAGCTCCACAAACCACACACGCAGCGGTCACATTGCTGAGCGCACCAATCTGCGCTACTATCTTGGCTGCGGTATGCTGCTTAGCGGCCTGACAACTGCACTATTTGGCCTAGGCTACTACTGGGATGTGCACAGCATGACCTATTTTATACTAGTGCAAGTAAGTAGTAAACATTGCTTATTTGAATCGTGTTTTTATTTTAGCACAACTTTGAATTGAATAATAATACATTTTAGATAGCGGGCGGTCTGGTGCAGGCTACTGGTTGGCCAAGCGTTGTGGCTTGCATGGGGAACTGGTTTGGCAAGGGCAGGTGAGATCCTTGTTGCTATGGCCTGGTATAAATGTATAATTTCAAGTCTCCCCCATCTCACTGTCTGCCCCATCTCACTGTCTCCCCCCATCTCACTGTCTCCCCCCATCTCACTGTCTCCCCCCATCTCACTGTCTCCCCCCATCTCACTGTCTGCCCCCATCCCACTGTCTGCCCCATCTCACTGTCTCCCCCATCTCACTGTCTCCCCCATCTCACTGTCTACCCCATCCCACTGTCTGCCCCATCTCACTGTCTCCCCCATCTCACTGTCTCCCCCATCTCACTGTCTCCCCCCTGTCTCACTCACTGTCTACCCCATCTCATTGTCTCCCCCATCTCACTGTCTCCCCCATCTCATCACTGTCTCCCTAACTCCCTCCCCCCCTCTCTCTCTCTCTCTCTCTCTCTCTCTCTCTCTCTCTCTCTCTCTCTCTCTCTCTCTCTCTCTCTCTCTCTCTCTCTCTCTCTCTCTCTCTCTCTCTCTCTCTCTCTCTCTCTCTCTCTCTCTCTCTCTCTCTCTCTCTCTCTCTCTCTCTCTCTCTCTCTCTCTCTCTCACAAAGAGATTCAATCCATATCGTTTTGGCAGACGCGGCTTCATCATGGGAGTGTGGAACAGTCACACATCCACAGGCAACATTCTGGGCAGCATTCTTGCCGGCCTGTTCGTCAACATCTCCTGGGGGTTGAGTTTCATTGTGCCGGGCGCTCTGATCGGCTTCTTGGGACTGATGTGTTTGCTATTTCTGGTGCCTTGTGAGTCTCGAATGTTGATTTCAATGCGCTAGAAACTTAATTTCTATTTTTATTGTTTAAATTCAGTTGCGTATCAGTAGCTGAACAGTCTTATTTTATATTTTTAGATCCATCTGATGTTGGACTGCCTTCGCCTTACGAATATAGCATTGTGAGTGGATTTATTTACTACCCTCCAAGATCCTCAGTTGCTGAGTCAGCCTCCCAGAGTGTCAGTTGCTGGACCAGCCTCCCAGAGTGTCAGTTGCTGGGCCAGCCTCCCAGATCCTCAGTTGCTGGGCCAGCCTCCCAGATCCTCAGTTGCTGGGCCAGCCTCCCAGGTCCTCAGTTGCTGGGCCAGCCTCCCAGGTCCTCAGTTGCTGGGCCAGCCTCCCAGATCCTCAGTTGCTGGGCCAGCCTCCCAGATGCCCAGTTGCTGGGCCAGCCTCCCAGATCCTCAGTTGCTGGGCCAGCCTCCCAGATCCCCAGTTGCTGTGCCAGCCGCCCATATCCTCAGTTGCTGTGCCGGCCTCCAAGATCCCCAGTTGCTGTGCCGGCCTCCAAGATCCCCAGTTGCTGCACAGCTCAGTCAGCCATGAACTCAATTGTCCGCAGGAAATTCGAACCGATGACGAGCAGCCGTCAAAGCCGCCTTCGTCAGTATCGCAGAGCTCATCAAAATCAGTCAAAGGAAAAACGTCTCTAAGCGGTAAGTTGGCTACCATCTCTGAGTCGGAGTCTGGAGACTTTGAACCTGATGATGAGGCATCCCTGGAGGCTGGCACCAGCTCAGATCGACTGCCCCTCTTTGATGACGAAGAAACTGGCGGCGGTTCAGGCAAAAGCTTGAATTCAAAAGATTTGCAAGCAATCGGCTTCTGTGGAGCCTTAAAAATACCTGTGAGTGACCGAATGTGTTTTGGAATTGGATATAAAAAGACTATCTTTAAAATTCGCAGAATTTTTTCATGTTTCTACTGTAAGTAGAGCAATTAATAAACGTTATTTATTTTTTTTTGTACATGCAATTTTATATCATATTTACTGTTAGTAGAGTATAATGAACGTGATTTGAAACGAAGACGCTTATATTGAAATTAATAAATTCAAATAACAATGCCTACGGAGGTCTCTCACTTTGCTGCTCAACATTTTCAACGAACCAATCTTTCAGGGCGTCATCGAGTACTCAATGTGCCTATTCTTTGCCAAGCTAGTCAGCTACACATTCCTCTATTGGCTGCCAAACTACATCAAGCATTCCAACGGGTTGGATCCGGAGAAGAGCGCCTTTCTGTCCACCCTGTTCGATCTGGGCGGCATCGCCGGCGGCATTGCGGCCGGGCTGCTGAGCGACTGGACTGGGAAACGGGCCGCCACCTGCGCGGGGATGCTGCTGCTGGCTGCGCCTATGGTGCGTCTGTGTGTCTGCGTGTGTGTGCGTCTGTGTGTCTGCGTCTGTGTGTGTCTGCGTGTGTCTGCGTGTGTGTGTCTGCGTGTGTGTCTGCGTGTGTGTCTGCGTGTGTGTGTCTGCATGTGTGTGCGTGTGTGTGTCTGCGTGTGTGTGTCTGCGTGTGTGTCTGCGTGTGTGTGTCTGCGTGTATGTGTCTGCGTGTGTGTGTCTGCGTGTGTGTGTCTGCGTATGTGTGTCTGTCTGTCTGTGTCTGTGTGTCTGTGTCTGTGTGTCTGTCTGTGTCTGTGTGTCTGTGTGTCTGCGTGTGTGTCTGTCTGTGTCTGTGTGTCTGTGTCTGTCTGTCTGTCTGTGTGTCTGTGTGTCTGTCTGTGTCTGTGTGTCTGTGTCTGTCTGTCTGTCTGTGTGTCTGTCTGTGTCTGTGTGTCTGTCTGTCTGTCTGTCTGTCTGTCTGTCTGTCTGTCTGTCTGTCTGTCTGTCTCGTCTGTCTCGTCTGTCTGTCTGTCTGTGTCTGTCTGTCTGTCCATCTAAGTAATAAAATAATTGGCTAGTATTCTGTTGAGGACAGGTAAAATACTACAAAAAGACCATATTTAGAAGCGAAGTGTCCGAAACTTCATATCGTAATTACCCTTTGCATTGCAGCTCTTCACGTACGAGAAGTTTGGCGGCACCAGTCTGACTCACTCCATAGGTGAGCAGCTCGCTATGGTGCTATACTGACTGACTGACTGACTGACTAAAAATCGCCACCCACCCCAACACTGGCAGTGCTCCTATTCATCACTGGCGGCTTCGTGAACGGTCCGTACGCTTTAATCACCACCGCCGTCAGCGCCGACCTCGGCACCGCCTGCGGCTCCTCAGCCAGAGCCCTGGCAACCGTGACGGCCATCATCGACGGAGCCGGCAGTCTGGGCGCGGCGTTTGGCCCGCTGCTCACCGGCCTGATTGTGCGCACCGGTTGGCGCAACGTTTTCTACATGCTGATTGGGGCGGACCTGGCCGCACTGAGCATCAGCCTGTGGGTCTGGCTCCGTGCAGAGTCCGTGTTCAACTGCCGGCAGCTGGTGTCCGTGACTGTTTACAAAATGCAGTGCAGCGGCATTCGAGTCGTCACCGTTGCTGCTTTGGTCACGGCTGTGCTGCTGCTGTCTATGGCCAGACTCTGAGCCTCCGATGACCTTCATTTGTTACCCGCCTAATGCTTCACTGCCTCTAACCGCTCTACTTCTCTAATCTCTCCCCTATCCCTCACTGTTCTCTCCTAACCCAACTCTACTTCTACCCTCACTCTACTTCTACACCCACTCGACTTCGACTTCTCTCCCCTACCCTCACTCTGCTTCTCTCCCCTACCCTCACTCTGCTTCTCTCCCCTACCCTCACTCTGCTTCTCTCCCCTACCCTCACTCTACGTCTCTCCCCTACCCTCACTCTACTTCTCTCCCCTACCCTCACTCTACTTCTCTCCCCTACCCTCACTCTGCTTCTCTCCCCTACCCTCACTCTACTTCTCTCCCCTACCCTCACTCTACTTTTCCCCTACCCTCACTCTACTTCTCTCCCCTACCCTCACTCTACTTCTCTCCCCTACCCTCACTCTACTTCTCTCCCCTACCCTCACTCTACTTCTCTCCCCTACCCTCACTCTGCTTCTCTCCCCTACCCTCACTCTACTTCTCTCCCCTATTCTCACTCTACTTCTTTCCCCTACCCTCACTCTACTTCTCTCCCCTACCCTCACTCTACTTCTCTCCCCTACCCTCACTCTACTTCTCTCCCTTACCCTCACTCTACTTCTCTCCCCTACCCTCACTCTACTTCTCTCCCCTACCCTCACTCTACTTCTCTCCCCTACCCTCACTCTACTTCTCTCCCCTACCCTCACTCTACTTCTCTCCCCTACCCTCACTCTACTTCTCTCCCCTACCCTCACTCTACTTCTCTCCCCTACCCTCACTCTACTTCTCTCCCCTACCCTCACTCTACTTCTCTCCCCTACCCTCACTTTACTTTTCTCTTCTACCCTCACTCTGCTTCTCTCCCCTACCCTCACTCTGCTTCTCTCCCCTACCCTCACTCTGCTTCTCTCCCCTACCCTCATTTCTACTTCGCTTTAAAATAAAGCCCGCTACTCTAAAATGAGTATTTTTAAGTTGCGCAATGTCTGGTACAGGGTGTAGTGTACTTGGTGTCCTGTTTACACAGCTAATCGAATAAAAGTGCATGTAGTTCTATTTAGTCTCAAACTTTAGAAAATATTTATACAACTGGGTCCAAGTATTTGCAAGTGAAAATTATTTATTCGTTAATTAGTTACAAAAGTAGTCTATGCGGTTAGTTTACACAGGTGTGATAGAACAGAACAAATCTTATTTCGTCCGTCCATATTTTATATTCATAAATAATAACTTATTTTTGTTAACACTGTCGCTTGGGTAAGATGATATGTGTACACGCAGGGTTATGGTAATGCGCGAACGCGATGTACTACTTATTTACAGACACGATGCAATCGTATGCATTGATGTTTTTAAACTTGCTAGATGTAATACTACTACTGCTATGCATATACTGCTTGAATAAGTAGTATGTAGCTGCTAAATTCGTGTGCCAATATTATTTTGGTCACATTACCAACCTCTGGGTAGCTTCTGAACGAAAATGCTTGTTAATTAGAATACATAGTGCTTATTATATTTATACGAGATATTCTGCTGATACTACTGACAATTATAAATGCAATAATTACAGCTGATCTTTGACGGAAATTTAAACTTTATAAAACGCCTTAGCCTGCAGTGCCATACTTTTTAGTTTATGATAATTTGTTTTTTTTGTTTTGAACTTTTATTCGGCCTGTCTCTTCGATCTGTCTCTGAGGCGAAGGTTTCTATTCAATGTTTATAAATGCTGAAATCAATAATGGCATTCAATAAATGCTGCTTATGTTTTAATTCTTTCGGTAAAATTAATCAACTATAAAACAAGAATAAGACAGTCTTTTACTACTTGTTTTCTTTACACTACTAAAGTAAGTAGTGCAGTTAGCAGATGACAGTATATTATGATCAGAAAATGCAATTTGTAGTTTGAATTTTTCAGTATCCACAAGTTGTAATCGTTTTTTTGTAAAAATGCCAAGAGTCTGAGGTCGGCTGTGATACTCTCGAGTCAGCCAGACTGATTCGCCTGCTGAGCCAGCCGAGTTTTGTTAACAATATTCGCCACAGTGAAATAATTGACAGTCAGCCCGTTCAGCACCTTCCGCTGCACCGATTTCCTGGTTCTCCACAGGTCCTCTTTGCCAATGTAGGTGAAGTCAAACAGTTCGGAGCCTTCAGTCTGGCACATTCGGTGATAGGCCTGGCACAGATCGGAGAACTGCGCTATGCTCAGCTCCCTCGGAGTGCACTGCGGCTGGGTGCCAGTCTCGGCAAACAGCCTGATAAGCAGGTCGCACCGCTCTGGCGGGAACAGGGTCTCCATGCAGGCCACCAGACTCTTGTTTGGGAAAGCGAATGCGTGCTTGACCAGCTTGTTAACGTAGGGATACGGCACCGGGATCAGCGGCTGCCGCAGCGGCACCAGCCGTACGACTGTTACATCGACTTTTGCCGGCGGCAGAAATGCCCGACCGGAGATGTCGAAGCAGCGCCTGGCTTCGCACAGGTACTGAGTGAGGATGCTGGGCCGGCCGCGGCTGCGGGTCCACGTGTCCGCTAGCAGCCTGTCGGCGAACTCCTTCTGGAAGGTCAGCACCAGCGGCACGCGACCGTGCTGCCAGACGCTACGCCGCTCGGCGATGTCCTGCAGCCAGGTCATGAGCAGCGGGGTGGAGATATTGAATGGCAGGTTGCCAACCAGCCGGATTTTGGGCAACTGCTGGCTGTGCCAGTCTGCTGACAGATCCTGCTCACGCTGGGTGAACAGTCCGTCTGTGGAGAAGTTCACGGCGCTGGTGAAGTGTAGCTGGAGCGAGATGATTAGCGGTAGAAATATGATTTATTATATATTATTGGTTTGAAGCGATACTTTTAACTCGGATTAAGGATTCCTTCACCTTAAGGATTTGGGATTCTTAGATTGCGGATTTGGGATTCTCAGACTGGGGATTTGGGATTCTAAAACTGGGGATTTGGGATTCTCAGACTGGGGATTTGGGATTCTCAGACTGGGGATTTGGGACTCTGAAGCAGGGGATTTGGAATTCTCAGATTGGGGATTTGGGATTTTCAGATTGGGGATTTGGGATTCTCAGATTGGGGATTTGTGATTCTCAGATTGGGGATTTGGGATTTTCAGATTGGGGATTTGGGATTTTCAGATTGGGGATTTGGGATTTTCAGATTGGGGATTTGTGATTCTCAGATTGGGGATTTGTGATTCTCAGATTGGGGATTTGGGATTTTCAGATTAGGGATTTGGGATTTTCAGATTGGGGATTTGGGATTTTCAGATTGGGGATTTGTGATTCTCAGATTGGGGATTTGTGATTCTCAGATTGGGGATTTGGGATTTTCAGATTGGGGATTTGGGATTTTCAGATTGGGGATTTGGGATTTTCAGATTGGGGATTTGTGATTCTCAGATTGGGGATTTGGGATTTTCAGATTGGGGATTTGTGATTCTCAGATTGGGGATTTGGGATTTTCAGATTGGGGATTTGTGATTCTCAGATTGGGGATTTGGGATTTTCAGATTGGGGATTTGGGATTTTCAGATTGGGGATTTGGGATTTTCAGATTGGGGATTTGTGATTCTCAGATTGGGGATTTGGGATTTTCAGATTGGGGATTTGTGATTTTCAGATTGGGGATTTGTGATTCTCAGATTGGGGATTTGGGATTTTCAGATTGGGGATTTGTGATTCTCAGATTGGGGATTTGGGATTTTCAGATTGGGGATTTGGGATTTTCAGATTGGGGATTTGGGATTTTCAGATTGGGGATTTGTGATTCTCAGATTGGGGATTTGGGATTTTCAGATTGGGGATTTGTGATTCTCAGATTGGGGATTTGGGATTTTCAGATTGGGGATTTGTGATTCTCAGATTGGGGATTTGGGATTTTCAGATTGGGGATTTGGGATTTTCAGATTGGGGATTTGGGATTTTCAGATTGGGGATTTGTGATTCTCAGATTGGGGATTTGGGATTTTCAGATTGGGGATTTGTGATTCTCAGATTGGGGATTTGGGATTTTCAGATTGGGGATTTGTGATTCTCAGATTGGGGATTTGGGATTTTCAGATTGGGGATTTGTGATTCTCAGATTGGGGATTTGGGATTTTCAGATTGGGGATTTGTGATTCTCAGATTGGGGATTTGGGATTAGGAATTTCTAACAGCCAGTCACAAAGCGAACCTCCAAGTCTCGGTCGGCAGCTCGCACACAGTCCTGCAGATTCTCCAGGCACGGCTGGAATCTCCTGTCGAGCTCCACGCCGACCACCCGCTGGGCGCCCTCCCTAAACAGCTCCCTGGTGAAGCCGCCGGGGCCGCAGCCGATCTCCAGCACGTGACAGCCAGCCAGAGGTTTAGCGGCCTTAGCCAGCTTGTTCAACAGGCGAGGCTCCAATAAAAAGTTCTGCGACAGTTGTCGACGCGCCCGAAGGTCAAGCATTCGCAGCAGGTCGGCGAGGCTGGGCAGCGGCGGCAGGCGGATTGCGGACTTCACAGTTGAGACAGACATCGCTGGAATTAAAGAGTACAGACTGTCCTTTTATTGCAAACTTTTGTGTCCGTTTGCCCTGGCCTGCATCGCCGGAGATCCGTCCCTTGATATGAGATTTGCCCCCCCCGCAGTGAGATCCACCCCTTGCCCAGTGAGAATCGTCCCCTTCTACGTAAGATTCGCCTCCTGCTACATGAGATTCGCCCCCTGCTATATGAGATTCGCCCCGTGCTACATGAGATTCGTCCCTTGCTATATGAGATTCACCCCCTGCTATATGAGATTCACCCCCTGCTATATGAGATTCGCCCCCTTGCTATGAGATTCGCCCCCTGCTATGAGATTCGCCCCCTGCCATATGAGATCAAAAAGCTGACGTATGAAACCAGCTAAATATAATAATTCAAAAGAAGCAATCAAGCAGAAACATGCCAATTCGACAAACTAAACTCATCAGAAAAGAAGAAACACAAAAAAGGTTTTGCTTTCGCAATATATGCTTCTATTTATCTATCAACTTCAGCGCCAGACGAAAGCAAACTTGAAGTGACTTATGAAAGTAAAATGATGAAAACAAAGCGAATTATAAATATAATAATATTGCCAAAGGCGCCAGATCTACGAGTAATATCCATTTGGAACCCGAACAGAAAGTACCGCATTTATGGTACCAAAGTTAACAAAAAGAAACTCAGGCGGCCAGCAACCCACACGGACACCCAGTGCCTCTCTTGCAAGTTATTGAAAATAAAACAAGAGCAAATACGCTTTGTCGAATGCTTAACTTTCACAATAAATATGTAAGCATCTTCCAGCCTTAGTCTCCAATGTATCATACAAATTATTCGCGTAAAATGCAATTCATACTACTTGAGAAGATAACAAACCAAAAACAGTATAATAATATAGCAGATTATTTTTTCAAAATAAAATAAAAACAGAAATCGAACCAAGATACCCAAATAGAACAGAGTAACAGCATAAAGTTAATAAATAATTTTATTATATCAATATGCCTTAAACCCAATTACAATGTGACCTTCAGCCTTCAGCTTATAGTAGCTTATGTAAATAAACACAAATTATTAATATTTAATAAACCAAAACACCAATATAGGGTTTTTTAATCTGGCCAGACTAAAATAAAAAGTAAATAACGGATCACAGCAAAGTTTTTAATGGCAATAATATGAGCCTGTTAATACAAGTCGATAATGACATCTAATCTACGAGCGAATAGAAATTAAAATAAATTAAAACTCTTAGAAATGAAATCTTCATCTGAAACTTTTTTTAGCAAAGTTGATCTTTAATGAGCACACAAGTTCAATACTTCAATACAGTTGTACAAGTTGGCAAAATAATAGATTTATGAAAACAAACAAAAAACAGAGATAAAACCTGCATCGCGCTACTGCTCGGCTCCAAAGTTAGTAAGTAGTTTGGGCGCGCATTTTAAGGCGACATTAGAAAAAACACTGCATTAAGAAAATTGAAGATTTTTCTATCACAAAATAGATTCCGGCTCTAATCGCACTACTGATTCTCTTTGTCGGCAGTAGTCTGTTGCGATTCAGCGGCATCGTCTCCGCCGGATTGAAGTGCGTCGTCAGCCTTGCCGCAGGCCTCCTTCAGGCGCTCCGCCTGCTCCTCCGCCTCTCTGTAAAATGTTGCGCGGTTCTTGCCCGTTAATCTCACCCTCCTGTGCCTGTTCATCTCACCCTCCTGTGCCTGTTCATCTCACCCTCCTGTGCCTGTTCATCTCACCCTCCTGTGCCTGTTCATCTCACCCTCCTGTGCCTGTTCATCTCACCCTCCTGTGCCTGTTCATCTCACCCTCCTGTGCCTGTTCATCTCACCCTCCTGTGCCTGTTCATCTCACCCTCCTGTGCCTGTTCATCTCACCCTCCTGTGCCTGTTCATCTCACCCTCCTGTGCCTGTTCATCTCACCCTCCTGTGCCTGTTCATCTCACCCTCCTGTGCCTGTTCATCTCACCCTCCTGTGCCTGTTCATCTCACCCTCCTGTGCCTGTTCATCTCACCCTCCTGTGCCTGTTCATCTCACCCTCCTGTGCCTGTTCATCTCACCCTCCTGTGCCTGTTCATCTCACCCTCCTGTGCCTGTTCATCTCACCCTCCTGTGCCTGTTCATCTCACCCTCCCCTCCCTGTTTATCTCACTTTCCCGTGCCTGTTTATCTCACCCCCAGTGCCTGTTTATCTCACCCTCCATTGCCTGTTTATCTCACCCTCCATTGCCTGTTTATCTCACCCTCCATTGCCTGTTTATCTCACCCTCCATTGCCTGTTTATCTCACCCTCCATTGCCTGTTTATCTCACCCTCCATTGCCTGTTTATCTCACCCTCCATTGCCTGTTTATCTCACCCATCTCAAGGGAATTAATGACCATTCTCAGGGGAATTAATGACCATTATCAGAGGGAATAAACAGCAATTCTAGCGTCATAAAAGCACAAAAAACAGAATTATTCCTCACCGCCACAGCTGGCCCCGACTGCGCACAGCCAGAGCGTGCTCAGTCATGTTCGCCGATAAGCCCGAGATCTGCGATTGCAACTCGTCCAGACAGGCGTTCACGCTAGCCAGCGGCTGCGGCGGCCGCGACTGCCAGCACATCGGAGCGGTGTCTCCCACCAGACGCTCCAAGGCGGCCCAGTCGATTCCGCCATCGTCTGCTGAGGCAGCGCCGGCGCTGGCGCCCTCCTCAGTGGAGAACAGCCGGTGCCGGTCGATGGCGGACTTCAGAGCTCCGCGCAGCTGAGCCAGACGGCCCAGAGCGTCGAGCCGATCGCGGCGAGCGGTCTCCAGCTCGGCTCGGAGGCCTCGATTCTGGCGCTCCGTTGATTCCAGCACCCGCTGCAGGCCGGCTAGAGCGTCGGCGCCGCTGTTCTCGTTGCTTAGCAACCGAGCCTGCGCGTCGGCCAGTTGGGCGTCTTTCTCGTCTAGAGCCTTGGAAACGGTATCCAGGCGAGCTTGGGCTTCGGCAGATTCCGCTAGTTGCGATCGGGCGTCCGCCAGCTCGCCGCGAAGTCGCTCGAGTTCCTCGCGTTGCTTAGCAACCAGCTCGCGACCGGATTCCACTTCGCACTGGAGACCGGCGGCTGTCTCCGCGTCACTGGGAATTTTTGATTTGGGTGGTTGGGGATTTAAAGACATTCGGGAGACATTTGGGGTCAGAATGACACCGAGGGGATCAGAATGACACCGAGGGGATAAGAATGACACCGAGGGGATAAGAATGACGCCGAGGGGATCAGAATGACCCCGGAGGGATCAGAATGACATCAAGGGGATCAGAATGACACCGTGGGAATCAGAATGACACCATTGGGATCAGAATGACACCAAGGGGATCAGAATGACACCGTGGGGATCAAAATGACACCAAGGGGATCAGAATGACACCGAAGGGATCAGAATGACACCAAGGGGATCAGAATGACCCCGAGGGGATCAGAATGACATCAAGGGGATCAGAATGACACTGTGGGGATCAGAATGACACCAGGGGAATCAGAATGACACCAAGGGGATCAGAATGACACCGTGGGGATCAAAATGACACCAAGGGGATCAGAATGACACCGTGGGGATCAGAATGACACCAATGGGATCAGAATGACACCGAGGGGATCAGAATGACACCAAGGGGATCAGAATGACACCGTGGGGATCAAAATGACACCAAGGGGATCAGAATGACCCCGAGGGGATCAGAATGACACCGAGGGGATCAGAATGACACCAAGGGGATCAGAATGATATCAAGGGGATCAGAATGACACCAATGGGATCAGAATGACACCAAGTGGATCAGAATCCTCACCTAGAAGTGGCAGTGGCCAGCTCAGTCTGCAGTCGGGCCCTCTCAGCTCTCAGGGCGTCGCACTCCCCAGCGAGTCGGCCAGCATTTCCCAGCGCGGACTCCAACTGCTCCTGAAGCTGGCCTCTGCTCGCCAGAGCGTCCAGCAGTTGATTCTCGGCCGCTCGCAGATCGTCAGCCTGACGTTCGCCGCCGGCCTCGCGTGTGGCCAGAGCCGCTTGAAGCGCCTCGGCGTGCTGCCTGAGCTGAGCTTGGGCGCGCGCCAAGCCGTCGGCGCGACCTTTGGCGCGCTCCAATTCAGCGTGCAGAGCGCGATTCTGGGTGCGCCAATTCTGCGCTTCGGCCAGCTGCGCTTCAAGCCGGTCGGCGCGCTCCTTGGCCGAGGCCGCTCGGACAGACAGCTCGGCCGCTTCGGCGTCAGCGCGAGCGCGAGCTTCAGCCAGGTTTTTGGCTGCCTCGGCTCTGCAGATGCGTGGGCGGAGTGACGATTGCGGAGGGTTGCAAATTACCAAATCCTCAGTTTCTAGGCCAGCCTCCCAGGTCCTCAGTTGCTGGGCCAGCCTCCCAGATTCTCAGTTGCTGAGCCTCAGTTGCTGGGCCAGCCTCCCAGATCCTCAGTTGCTGAGCCAGCCTCCCAGATCCTCAGTTGCTGGGCCAGCCTCACAGATCCCCAGTTGCTGGGCCAGCCTCCCAGATCCTCAGTTGCTGGGCCAGCCTCCCAGGTCCTCAGTTGCTGGGCCAGCCTCCCAGATTCTCAGTTGCTGAGCCTCAGTTGCTGGGCAGATCAAACCCAGCAACTGATCTGCCCAGTTGGGCCAGCCTCCAAGATCCTCATTTGCTGGGCCAGCCTCCCAGATCCTCAGTTGCTGGGCCAGCCTCCCAGATTCTCAGTTGCTGAGCCTCAGTTGCTGGGCCAGCCTCCCAGATTCTCAGTTGCTGAGCCTCAGTTGCTGGGCCAGCCTCCCAGATCCTCAGTTGCTGGGCCAGCCTCCCAGATCCTCAGTTGCTGGGCCAGCCTCCCAGATCCCCAGTGGCTGGGCCAGCCTCCCAGATCCTCAGTTGCTGGGCCAGCCTCCCAGGTCCTCAGTTGCTGGGCCAGCCTCCCAGATTCTCAGTTGCTGAGCCTCAGTTGCTGGGCCAGCCTCCCAGATCCTCAGTTGCTGGGCCAGCCTCTCAGATCCTCAGTTGCTGGGCCAGCCTCCCAGATCCTCAGTTGCTGGGCCAGCCTACAAGATCCTCAGTTGATGGGCCAGCAACTGAGATTCTCAGTTGCTGAGCCTCAGTTGCTGGGCCAGCCTCCCAGATCCTCAGTTGCTGGGCCAGCCTCCCAGATTCTCAGTTGCTGAGCCTCAGTTGCTGGGCCAGCCTCCCAGATCCTCAGTTGCTGGGCCAGCCTCTCAGATCCTCAGTTGCTGGGCCAGCCTCCCAGATCCTCAGTTGCTGGGCCAGCCTACAAGATCCTCAGTTGATGGGCCAGCAACTGAGATTCTCAGTTGCTGAGCCTCAGTTGCTGGGCCAGCCTCCCAGATCCTCAGTTGCTGGGCCAGCCTCCCAGATCCTCAGTTGCTGGGCCAGCCTCCCAGATCCTCAGTTGCTGGGCCAGCCTCCCAGATCCTCAGTTGCTGGGCCAGCCTCCCAGATCCTCAGTTGCTGGGCCAGCCGCCCAGATCCTCAGTTGCTGGGCCAGCCTCTCAGATCCTCAGGTGCTGGGCCAGCCTCCCAGATCCCCAGTTGCTGGGCCAGCCTCTCAGATCCTCAGTTGCTGGGCCAGCCTCTCAGATCCTCAGTTGCTGGGCCAGCCTCTCAGATCCTCAGGTGCTGGGCCAGCCTCTCAGATCCTCAGGTGCTGGGCCAGCCTCCCAGATCCTCAGTTGCTGGGCCAGCCTCCCAGATCCCCAGTTGCTGGACCAGCCTCCCAGATCCCCAGTTGCTGGGCCAGCCTCCCAGGTCCTCAGTTGCTGGGCCAGCCTCCCAGATTCTCAGTTGCTGAGCCTCAGTTGCTGGGCCAGCCTCCCAGATCCTCAGTTGCTGGGCCAGCAACTGAGATTCACAGTTGCTGAGCCTCAGTTGCTGGGCCAGCCTCCCAGATCCTCAGTTGCCGGGCCAGCCTCCCAGATCCTTAGTTGCTGGGCCAGCCTCCCAGATTCTCAGTTGCTGAGCCTCAGTTGCTGGGCCAGCCTCCCAGATCCTCAGTTGCTGGGCCAGCCTCCCAGATCCTCAGTTGCTGGGCCAGCCTCACAGATCCCCAGTTGCTGGGCCAGCCTCCCAGATCCTCAGTTGCTGGGCCAGCCTCCCAGATCCTCAGTTGCTGGGCCAGCCTCCCAGATTCTCAGTTGCTGAGCCTCAGTTGCTGGGCCAGCCTCCCAGATCCTCAGTTGCTGGGCCAGCCTCCAAGATCCTCAGTTGCTGGGCCAGCCTCTCAGATCCTCAGTTGCTGGGCCAGCCGCCCAGATCCTCAGTTGCTGGGCCAGCCTCTCAGATCCTCAGGTGCTGGGCCAGCCTCCCAGATCCCCAGTTGCTGGGCCAGCCTCTCAGATCCCCAGTTGCTGGGCCAGCCTCTCAGATCCTCAGTTGCTGGGCCAGCCTCTCAGATCCTCAGGTGCTGGGCCAGCCTCTCAGATCCTCAGGTGCTGGGCCAGCCTCCCAGATTCTCAGTTGCTGAGCCTCAGTTGCTGGGCCAGCCTCCCAGATCCTCAGTTGCTGGGCCAGCCTCTCAGATCCTCAGTTGCTGGGCCAGCCTCCCAGATTCTCAGTTGCTGAGCCTCAGTTGCTGGGCCAGCCTCCCAGATCCTCAGTTGCTGGGCCAGCCTCCAAGATCCTCAGTTGCTGGGCCAGCAACTGAGATTCACAGTTGCTGAGCCTCAGTTGCTGGGCCAGCCTCCCAGATCCTCAGTTGCCGGGCCAGCCTCCCAGATCCTCAGTTGCTGGGCCAGCCTCCAAGATCCTCAGTTGCTGGGCCAGCCTCCCAGATTCTCAGTTGCTGAGCCTCAGTTGCTGGGCCAGCCTCCCAGATCCTCAGTTGCTGGGCCAGCCTCCCAGATCCTCAGTTGCTGGGCCAGCCTCACAGATCCCCAGTTGCTGGGCCAGCCTCCCAGATCCTCAGTTGCCGGGCCAGCCTCCCAGATCCTCAGTTGCTGGGCCAGCCTCCAAGATCCTCAGTTGCTGGGCCAGCCTCCCAGATTCTCAGTTGCTGAGCCTCAGTTGCTGGGCCAGCCTCCCAGATCCTCAGTTGCCGGGCCAGCCTCCCAGATCCTCAGTTGCTGGGCCAGCCTCCAAGATCCTCAGTTGCTGGGCCAGCCTCCCAGATTCTCAGTTGCTGAGCCTCAGTTGCTGGGCCAGCCTCCCAGATCCTCAGTTGCTGGGCCAGCCTCCCAGATCCTCAGTTGCTGGGCCAGCCTCTCAGATCCTCAGGTGCTGGGCCAGCCTCCCAGATCCCCAGTTGCTGGGCCAGCCTCTCAGATCCCCAGTTGCTGGGCCAGCCTCTCAGATCCTCAGTTGCTGGGCCAGCCTCCCAGATCCCCAGTTGCTGGGCCAGCCTCTCAGATCCCCAGTTGCTGGCCAGCCTCTCAGATCCTCAGTTGCTGGGCCAGCCTCTCAGATCCTCAGTTGCTGGGCCAGCCTCTCAGATCCTCAGTTGCTGGGCCAGCCTCTCAGATCCTCAGGTGCTGGGCCAGCCTCTCAGATCCTCAGTTGCTGGGCCAGCCTCTCAGATCCTCAGTTGCTGGGCCAGCCTCCCAGATCCTCAGTTGCTCGGCCAGCCGCCCAGATCCTCAGTTGCTGGGCCAGCCTCCCAGATCCTCAGTTGCTGGGCCAGCCTCCCAGATCCTCAGTTGCTGGGCCAGCCTCCCAGATCCTCAGTTGCTGGGCCAGCCTCCCAGATCCTCAGTTGCCGGGCCAGCCTCCCAGATCCTCAGTTGCTGGGCCAGCCTCCCAGATCCTCAGTTGCTGGGCCAGCCTCCCAGATCCCCAGTTGCTGACCCAGCCTCCCAGATCCTCAGTTGCTGGGCCAGCCTCCCAGGTCCTCAGTTGCCGGGCCAGCCTCCCAGATCCTCAGTTGCCGGGCCAGCCTCCCAGATCCTCAGTTGCCGGGCGGTACTCACCGATCAGCCACAGCGGCCTCCAGCTCCCGCCGCAGCTGGGCCACCTCCTCGCCAGTTTCGTTCGCGCGCTTTGCCAGCTCGGCTTCAAGCGCGGCGCCGCGCGCCTCCGCCTCGGACAGGGCGGCGCTCAGTTGGCGCAGCTCCTCGGTCATTGCGCCGGACTCGGCAGCGTGGGCGGCCTCCCGCTGAGCCAGCTGTTCGGCCAGCGCCGCTTCTCGAGAGGCACCTTCGGCGCGCAAATTCTCGTGCGCTTCAACGAGCTCGGCGTACCTGACAGATGCGAGGCATGTGACAGGTGATGGATCTGACAGGTGATGGATCTGACAGGTGATGGATCTGACAGGCGATGGATCTGACAGTTGATGGATCTGACAGGTTAGATGGATCTGACAGGTTAGATGGATCTGACAGGTTAGATGGATCTGACAGGTTAGATGAATCTGACAGGTTAGATGGATCTGACAGGTTAGATGGATCTGACAGGTGATGGATCTGACAGGTTTTGGATCTGACAGGTGATGGATCTGACAGGTGATGGATCTGACAGGTGATGGATCTGACAGGTGATGGATCTGACAGGTGATGGATCTGACAGGTTCTGGATCTGACAGGTGATGGATCTGACAGGTGATGGATCTGACAGGTTTTTGATCTGACAGGTGATGGATCTGACAGGTGATGGATCTGACAGGTTTTTGATCTGACAGGTTAGATGAATCTGACAGGTTAGATGGATCTGACAGGTGATGGATGACAGGTTTTTGATCTGACAGGTTAGATGGATCTGACAGGTTAGATGGATCTGACAGGTTAGATGGATCTGAAAGGTTAGATGAATCTGACAGGTTAGATGAATCTGACAGGTGATGGATCTGACAGGTGATGGATCTGACAGGTTTTGGATCTGACAGGTGATGGATCTGACAGGTGATGGATCTGACAGGTGATGGATCTGACAGGTGATGGATCTGACAGGTTTTGGATCTGACAGGTGATGGATCTGACAGGTGATGGATCTGACAGATTTTGATCTGACAGGTTAGATGAATCTGACAGGTTAGATGAATCTGACAGGTGATGGATCTGACAGGTGATGGATCTGACAGGTGATGGATCTGACAGGTTTTGGATCTGACAGGTGATGGATCTGACAGTTGATGGATCTGACAGGTTTTGGATCTGACAGGTGATTCATCTGACAGGTGATGGATCTGACAGGTGATGGATCTGACAGGTTATGGATCTGACAGGTTAGATGGATCTGACAGGTTAGATGGATCTGACAGGTTAGATGGATCTGACAGGTTAGATGAATCTGACAGGTTAGATGGATCTGACAGGTCAGATGGATCTGACAGGTTAGATGGATCTGACAGGTTAGATGAATCTGACAGGTTAGATGAATCTGACAGGTTATGGACCTGACAGGTTAGATGGATCTGACAGTTGATTCATCTGACAGGTTATGGACCTGACAAGTGAAGGATCTGACAGGTTTTGGATTTGACAGGTTAGATGGATCTGACAGGTTAGAAATTTGAGACTGGCACTAACTCAAAGATCTGACAACAGAGACAACCAGAGCCACCCTCACCGATCCTGCACAGTGCTGAGCTCCGCAATCTGGCGTCTGGCATCCGACAGTGCAGTCTTCAATTCGCCAACCTCTGCTTGACTTTGCATGGCGCTCAACTCGGCCGCTTCCAATTTGGCGCGCAGATTGGCCAAATCGGCGCGCAACCCTGCGCTCTCTTCGGCTAGCGCGGCCAGCTGAGCGCGCGCCTCGTCGCGTTCTGCCAACGCGGCGGTTAGCGCCGCTTCCTGTTGCGCCAAATTATCGCGCGCTAGCGCCAATTCGTTAGCTAAATCGGCGCGCAACGATTCGGCGTGAGCCAATTCGGCTGCGCGCGCTGTCAGGTCGGCGCGCATCTTAGAGAAATTCTCTTGAACCCAGCCCATGTTGTCGCGCAATTCGTTAATTCGCGCGTCCAATGCGCGCTTCTCCTCTCGACTAGCGGCTAACTGGACCTCAGCTTCGGCCAGCTCAGCTTGAGCAGTTTCTAATTCGGCGCCACGCGCGGCGCCGTCAAAGCGCGCCGAATCTAATTGGCGCGCAGATTCGGCTAGTTCAGCTCGAGCCGCCTCCAATTCAACAGCTGCCGCGGCCGCCTGACCATCCAGATGGGCGACTCGGGCGCCGAGAGTGGCGCGCTCTGTCTCGGCGGCCTCGAGAGCGGCCTCGCGCTCAGCCAGTGCGGCAGCTTGACGTTCGGCTTCCAGTTCGGCTTCGCGCAGAGCGTCGGCCAGCTTGTCGAAAGCCTGCCGCTCCCTGGCCAGCTGGTCGGTCTTGAAGTCCAGAGCCTCCTGCAGAGCGGCCCGCTCGGTCATGGAGGCCTCTAGCAGGGCCTCGCGTTCAACAATCTCGGCTTTGATGCGCTCCAATTTATCCAGCCAATACTGCCGCTCCGACAGCATCTGGGCCTCCAGTTCGGCCAGACGAACCCGAAGATGATCGCTCTCGCCGCCCATCTGCTCAGCCTGAGCAGCCAGTACAGTCTGCAGCCGGGACAGCTCATCCTGCATTGTCTGCCTGGCATCTTGAGCCGCTCGCAGCTGCTCAGCGTAAAACTCTTTGGCTCGGCGCAATGCCGCCGCCTCGGCTGCCAAATCTCGGCTGGAAGCTTCGCTGGCTTCGCGTGCCTGACGTCCGGATTCGAGGTCAACGTACAGCTCGGCTAGGCGGGACTTCAGCGATTGCACCGTCTCTTGGCGGGCATCCAGGCAGTCCTGGAAGGGATTGACAAATACGGATGGATAGAGCGACATGATTCTAGACAGGGTGACATGATTCTAGAAAGAGCGACATGATTTTAGACAGAGTGACATGACATTAGACAGACCGACATAACATTAGACAGACCCACATAACATTAGACAGACCAACATGACATTAGACAGACCAACATGACATTAGACAGACCAACATGACATTAGACAGACCGACATAACATTAGACAGACCCACATAACATTAGACAGACCAACATAACATTAGACAGACCCACATAACATTAGACAGACCGATATGACATTAGACAGACCGACAGAGCATTAGACAGATCGATATTACATTAGACAGACCGACATGACATTAGACAGACCAACATGACATTAGACAGACCCACATAACATTAGACAGACCGACATGACATTAGACAGACCGACATAACATTAGACAGACCCACATAACATTAGACAGACCGACATGACATTAGACAGACCAACATGACATTAGACAGACCGACAGAGCATTAGACAGATCGACATTACATTAGACAGACCGACATGACATTAGACAGACCAACATGACATTAGACAGACCCACATAACATTAGACAGACCGACATGACATTAGACAGACCGACATAACATTAGACAGACCCACATAACATTAGACAGACCGACATGACATTAGACAGACCGACATGACATTAGACAGACCAACATGACATTAGACAGACCAACATGACATTAGACAGACCGACATGACATTAGACAGACCGACATGACATTAGACAGACCGACAGAGCATTAGAGAGATCGACATTACATTAGACAGAGTGACGTGACATTAGACAGAGCGACATGACATTAGACAGAGTGACATGACATTAGACAGAGTGACATGACATTAGACAGAGCGACATGATTTTAGACAGAGCGACATGATTTTAGACGTAGTGACGTGATATTAGATTGAGCAACACGATTTTAGACAGAGCGACATGATTTTAGACGTAGTGACGTGATATTAGATTGAGCAACACGATTTTAGACAGAGTGACATGGTTTTAGATATTTTTATTAACCTCATTTTAGTTATTAGTGAGAACATTTTAGAGACAGTGACATGATTCTACACGGATTGACATGATTTGAGATAATAGTGGCATTGTTTTAGACAAATTGACATACAATAGTAGACATGACTTATGGACAAATTTCCAAGCACATGATTCAAAAGACAGAGTGACATGAGCTGGGGACAAGCGGTCGAACTCACCTGCAGTCCAACAACCTGCTGTCTGAGATCGGCGCTAGCCCGATTAGCGGCCTCCAATTCGGCGCTAAGCGCCCGCGCCTCAGCGGCGCGATCCTCCAGCGCCAGTCTCAGTCGGGCCCGCTCGGTCTGTGCGGCGTCCAGCTCGCGGCGAGTCTCCGGACCGCCCGCGGCGAGGCTGCGCAGCCGCTCGCATTCGGCTGCCAGTTCGGCCCGCTGACGGAGTGCCGTCTCCGCTTCGGCTGACAGAACCTCCAACTGGCCGAGCAGCTTGGCCCGTTCCAGACTCTCGGCTTCATCGTCGAAGTCGGATACGCCGGCTGTTGACTCCATATAGAGCGATTGGTCTTGGGGACGGGTTAATTGTGCGATTAATTACAGTGAATTTAGGGCAGCGATAATTAACGATAATTAGTTAACAAAAGCAACGATAATTATCGATAACTAGTGAACAAAAGCAGCTATAGCTATCGATAATTAGTTAACAAAAGCAACGCTAATTATCGGCGAATAGTGAATAAAAAAGCTGCGATAATTATAGTAAATAAAAAGCAGCGATATTCATCAATAGCTAGTGAACAAAAGCAACGATATTTATCGATAATTGGTACATTAATAAAACTGGTAATTATCTATGATTGGTGAATAAAAAGCAGCGAAGTTTATCGATAATTAGTGAACAGAAGCAGCTATAGTCATCGATAATTAGTTGACCAAAGCAGCGATAATTATCGGCAATTAGTGAATAAAAAAGCGGCGATAATTATCGATAATTATAGTAAACAAAAAGCAGCGATATTCAATGAATATAAAGATCCGATAACTATGGATAATTAGTAAATTAATGAAACTGGAAATTATCGAGGATTAGTGAATAAAAAGCTGCGATAATTATCGATAACTAGTCAACAAAAGCTGCTATAGTTATCGATAATTAGTTAACAAAAGCAACGATAATTATCGGCAATTAGTGAATAAAAAGCGGCGATAATTATCGATAATTATAGTAAACAAAAAGCAGCGATATTCAATGAATATAAAGATCCGATAACTATGGATAATTAGTAAATTAATGAAACTGGAAATTATCGAGGATTAGTGAATAAAAAGCTGCGATAATTATCGATAACTAGTCAACAAAAGCTGCTATAGTTATCGATAATTAGTTAACAAAAGCAACGATAATTATCGGCAATTAGTGAATAAAAAGCGGTGATAATTATCGATAATTAATAATTATAGTAAAAAAAGCAGCTATAATTATCCATAATTGGTGGAAAAAAAGATGCGATAAATATCGATAATTAGTAAGTTAATTAAAGACACCGATAATTATTGTACAAAAATTAGACAATTATCGATAACTTTTAGAAGTAAAACTATTGAATAATTAGTGGAGCAGCGGTAAACCACAATAGAACTCACCATCTCCCATAGTTGCAGCCTTCTTACTATCGGCATCTGCAGCTTCCTGCTCCTCTTCCTGACCAACAGCTTCCTCCACCCTCAGCCCGTCCAATCCCGGATCTCGAGTCGGCGGCGACTGGGTGCCTCTGGCCGACGACAAGCCTTCGACACCGCCGCCGGCACCCGCTCCTCCTCCGCCTCCTCCGGAAGGCAACGAACGCTGCAACTGGCCCAAACTGAGCACAATTGGCACGGGATGATACTCGAATGTCATATCCGGGATGCCGGAATCGCGAGACACTCTCGACACTCCAGACGCTTGAGACAGTCGACTGCTGCCGCCCGGCGGTCTCGGCGGCGACCGGTGGACGCCGACTTCGCGCCACAGGGCGCCACCACCGACAGCGCCTCCTGGCGGGTTGTTGACATCGTCTTCTTCAACTTCAGCGCGCGCTGCTGCAGGTCTCTGTTGTTGTTGTTGCTGCTGCTGCTGCTGCGACTGAGGCTGCTGCAGAATTGCTGAACCCTCTAATAAATTTACGTATTTAATTTCATGTAGAAAGTGAACTGAAGACAAGTGTATCTTGCTCAAGGACACAAATTGCTCTAGTGGAATCAGGAATCGAACTCCCGACCTTCAAGTCGTGAGTCCGATGCTCTAACGAGAAGGCTACAACTCTAGGGATTACAAACTGGGGTTTTGAACAGAGCTTGGCCTACAACCTGGAGTTAATTTGTTTAGATAAGATAATTAATTTAGACTCTTACCTGTCTCATCAGAATTAGATGCAGATTGCACATCAGAACTGATTGGCTCCTTCTGCTTCTGTTTAGTCTTTGAATCATCAATGCTTGATGGCTTTGATTGCTGCTTGCGGGATGACATTGCAGCTGAGCTAAAAGTGGAAATACATGTTTGAACTTTTTGAATAAATCGTCATTTAATTTTGAGTAATAGTGTTGTATAGATATTTCATAAGAAAACATTTATAAATTTCAAACTATAGAAACTATAACTAATCAGTAAAATTGATCTAATTTACTATTTCATAAGCATAGAAATACATATTTTCTAAATAAACATCTAGTATATTTTATACAACATCTGTACATCTAGTGTGTTTATTATAGTATTACTATTGTTAATAAACTATGAAACAGTTATTTTATTGTCAACGTTCATTGAAAACAGTGTTGGGTACCGTTAATGAAAATCTTAACTTCCATTAATAGCAAAAGTGTTAGCGTTAAAACAAAAAAATCTTAACTTTTTAACTCATAATTTTGTTAAGTTAACTGAAAGTTAACTGATAATCGTTAATAAGCGTTAATCCGTTAAAGTTAACACAGAAAATATGGAAATCTTGCACGTTTTTTCCAAAACAGACTTCGTAATGCACGTCTTTGCTATTCCATCTTTTTAGCGAAACACAGAGGTCATCTAAGCGATTTGAAAGCTAAAAAAGTAATAAATAATCATTTTAAAAACTTGCATGCATAATACTACTAAAAGTAAAGCATATGGTAAAAAAGTAACTTATTTTATTTGAAACTTAAAAGCTAATAACGAGAAATTCATAATTAAATACGCATAGGAAGGTTGTTTCAGTACCATTAGCAGGCGCAGGCTCATTCCATATAAGATGGACATATTTGGAAAATAGAAAAAAGTCCATATTTTTGCTTGCCATTGCCTAATTAGCCTATTTTTTTACCAAATGTTTATATTGTGCAATATATACAATCTAAGAATAAAGGAATGGTAAAATGTTGGATTAGTATGTTATCAATTGGCAAAAAGTCATTTTTGTAAAAATTTGGACATTTTTCGAAGCAAAAGACATCATTAAGATTTTGTACCTTTTAAAAACAAATAGAAAGCTTTTGAAGGTTGAAACAAACTATAGATAAAAGTATAGTACTTGCATCATCAGATAAAAGCATTGGTGACCAAATAATCTATTATATTTTTAATGTATTAGTACCTCAAAGTTACTGAATTGACAGAAAAAAATATGTTACGACCATAATGTTACGACCATAAGGCTGCCTTTTCTTTTGTATCTTTGTTGCCTTTTGAGTTTATATATTCTAATAAAAGAGTATGATTTCTAAAGATGTTCTTAGTCAAATTTTAAAAATGTATTGCAAAATATCAAAAATGAAAAATGTTATAAGACTTTTACCTTTTAGTTTCTATATGTCAAAAATCCTGTCGTTACGACCATAAGTGTCATTTAAGGTTTAATAGCATCTATACTAATGATGATATCTATATGAAACTCTATAAATATATTCTAGACAAAATAATCTTTCATTTAAAATATTGGTTTAGTATATTCTATTATTAGATTTCATTTTATAAGTAAAAATAACCTGTCATGTTACGACCATGCTTATATGGAATGAGCCCGCAGCAGAAAGTTCAGAAAAATTGGGACAGAAGTGAATCAAAGCGATCGATGCTCACGCGCAAGAAATAAAGTTTCTCACTATTTTAATTCATTATTTTAAAGTTTATTTGTAAGAAGTTGTTAATTACATGTACATCTGTATGATCATTGTCATAAATAGAGAGATTATATTTAGACATATAGGTAAGCTCAAATACATTTGTAATGTTTAAACTTCTTGTAAGACTTCTATTTTTTGTTCCTTCTTTGCGTCTTTGGTCATTGACATCGACACTACCGTTAATGATGAAATTTATCGTTAATTCACAAAATTTTTAACGCAAATTCGTTAATCCGTTAGTTCAAAAAAATCTTAACGACAGTCCATTAACGTTAAAGAAAAATCTTAACGCTTATTAATGCTTATTAACGGATTAACGCTTATTAACGGACTGGTGCCCAACACTGATTGAAAACAATATTGCTATAACAACAAAACACAAATGAAAAAATTGAATTGTATAATAAGCATAAGCTTTTTTTACTTTTTTATTTTTATTTGTTAAACTATGTTCATAATACAAGTATAAAGCAAAAACTTTTATATTTCTTTAAGATAAATAAAGCATAATTGGTTTTCAAAGCCTTAAGACAATTTTTCTGATGAAACATTTTTATAGTTACTATAGCTATATATTTTATCATCACTTTTAATAGATAAGATAAGAGCATGATAAGGTAAGACAAGGGTTTTAACTTTTGGTAAGATTTTGGGACCCTATCTTTAGTTCTTTTAGGCCTAGTATACATATAATATAGGCTCTATAGCATGTTTACTAAAGGGTGATAAATAAAGATTTAGGTTGAATTGATGACTTTACAAACTAAAAATTTAGAATTTCAATGAAAAAGGTATTTTTTGTTTTTCCTTACTTGGCCTTGCCCAATACATGCTATATACATGTAGAAGCTGTACTTTACTGCTTGCTCAATGCATGCTATATGCATTAACATTGTAACATGCCTAGGCTATATCTCTTTACTTTTTGCAACTTTTTGTATAGGCAGTGCAGCCCCTTTGATAGCTAATATAGCAGCTTAGTAGCCAGCTTAATAGCTACTTCTATTGGGGTGCCACCAAATTTGTCAACTTTATTGATAAATTGGGTTACCTAACTATGTCTATATGTTGTTGACTATTGTTTATTATTTATTATATACTAAAAATTAAAATACAGAGCCTATTAAGAAGATATATATATATGTTTAATTTAGGATAATAAAGGCATATGCCCTATGGCCTATGGTTTATATTTGGTATTTACTTTTTATAAGCTAGCTTGCAAATTTTAAATTCACTGAATTTCAATCATTGAAAATATTTGTGTGCATGCATTTTGAAATCTAAAATCATACCAAAATAGCCATTCTGTTTCTTATATACAATGACCATATAAATAACAGCTTTGCTATTTATATGGTTACAATCTTATGCAAGCATATTAGTTTTAGGCATTCACCATAAAAATAACCATTTCACTATTTATACGGTTACTATAACAATAACAACTGCCTACAAAAAATGCCATTTTGACACAATGTCTTGTCAGCTTGACAGCTCTATTGTCATGTCATGTATGTATGCTGGGATATACCCTGAAAAAGGGTAAGACCCTTGTTGTATGCTAGAAAATCCCGGTGTACATGTTCTCTTCCAATTTATGGGCTAGTTCCAACTTCACTAGAAATACTAATAATAAGTTAAAATTCTATAAGCTAGGCCTATGGATTCCATGTCAGTCAGGCTCATGGATACTAAAATAACCAGATGGGCCATTCAGGCATATATAATTAGGCCTAGTAAAACAGCTTTCCACTTTCAGTTCACCGAACTACTTGCTGTCTGTCACCAAATAATAGCTTGCACCTCATCATAGACCTATCTGGGGTAATAGTAGTAGGCCTAGTAACATTGTTATATCAATATAAGGCTCGAAGTTTCAACAGTCCAGCCTCCAACAACTTTATGCAGAACATGGTGATACTTCTAATGTAAGTATAATTTAATTACGACACACAGGTTATAGGCCCTCCCTAGCTAATGTTAAAATAAAAATAAATCTAACAGTCTAACACTAACAGTAACACTACGCTATAGTCATAATTAAATATATATATATATATTTAGCCATCATATTATACTGAGGCCTACGCATAGAAATGCTAGATATATCAGTTCGTACGCACTACTAAGAACTTAGTACTTAGTAACTGATCCGGCCCAAAACAATATCGAAAAATATGCAAACGGTCACACGGTCACAGTGAATACAGACAGTCTGACATGATCTAGTTTAAAAATCATGAGTGATACATTCCAAGAAACATTCTTTTGTTACAATAAAAATTCATTAATTTTACATAATTTAAATAATATATTTTTTCAAAAAACCTTTTCGAAAAAATTATGCGAAATAGAGTGCGGCTTTTAGCTTATTTGAAAATCGAAAATCTGTTTTACTGAATCACGGCTCGAAAATTAAAAGACTTTTTAATTATCGTCTGGCCAGCATGGATCGGCGATCGCACAATTTTTAAAATAAAGTTAAAAAACCACCTTTATTCATCTTCTACATCTATTTATGCAAAAGTATACCAGGGACAACTAAAACACAATGTTTTAGAAAATTGCTTATGTTTTAGAATGTTTTAACACAATGTTTTAGTTGTCTGAGCATTATGTCTAACAAAAATTGCGAATTATTAATCTTTATATTTCCCCCAAAGTTAGTATCGAAGGCTATTTAAGTCTGTTCCTGATGTCTACGTGTTGGCTCAAGGATAATATCGTTGCTTACTTAGAATATACTGTACTTTAACTGCTACTTCAAAACTATTTGACGTCGCTTAAACTCTAGAATGCACATTTCCATCTCCGTAAAGAAAACGCATATATTTCTCAGTCTCGGGTGTCCTGGGAGGGCATGATCTGCATTTTGAAGCATTGTATGTACATGTAACAGTACAACACGTAAATTTATGCGTACATAACATTGCATGTACTCCGATCTTACGTGCAAATTAAATGCACACTTGCGATGTACGCCACTAATCGAATGGAAACTATTTGAAGGAAATTTCGCGCCCCATTCACCACAGAGCCCCCGGGTCTTGCTGCTTGCAGATGTTCATATAGGTACTCGCATCAATAATACAGTAATTAATGCAGTAAAATATAACTGCATCTTTTATTTAATGACTGAGTCGTTTATTTTTAGTAGAGAAGCGAACGCAAAATTTCACCCACACTTTTCTGAGGGAGAACAAAAGAGAAAAAAGTACGCCAAATCTGACCACAATTGGATTTGACTATTCAAATACTCAGGTACATACCCCACTGTACGAATTATGACGATAAAAATTAGGGTGCACTGCTCATTACGACGGTTTGAAAACACACCGTCATGAGTCTGTCGGTAATAAAACTCTAGCTTTATTGTCGCGAAGGAGCAATAGAAAAATGGCTGCAGAGTTACTAGCTACTTGACGCCAAATAAAAAATACGGTCTCGCAGTTTGGCGTCGTTAGCATTTATACGCTCGTTTCTTCAACTTTTTTTCGAAATGCTTTGGTTTTTTAGAGTCAGTATAGAAGTCTATTTGTACTTATCTATCGTCCTACAGCATTTGTCACAGTGCCTCCATAGCAATTAGCACTCGACACAGCATCTGAAGCAGACAGACAAGAGTAAGAGAATCTAACACAGATGGGATTAAAGTAGCTGACACAGACAGACAGACAGACAGACAGACAGACAGACAGACAGACAGACAGACAGACAGACAAACAGACAGACAGACAGACAGACAGACAGACAGACAGACAGACAGACAGACAGACAGACAGACAGACAGACAAACAGACAGACAGACAGACAGACAGACAGACAGACAGACAGACAGACAGACAGACAGACAGACAGACAGACAGACAGACAGACAGACAGACAGACAGACAGACAGACAGACAGACAGACAGACAGACAGACAGACAGACAGACAGACAGACAGACAGACAGACAGACAGACAGACAGACAGACAGACAGACAGACAGACAGACAGACAGACAGACAGACAGACAGACAGACGGACGGACTCACAGACAATAGCTGACATTTTCTCCGCCCATATCTGGATATCAAAGCTGGTTAAAATCATACGCGGACAGAATTTCAAGTCATGCAAAGGCTTATATTTAATTCACTCAAGTTAGACAAATGTCAGTTTTGTGCATTCAATGAACTATAATTACGCAGTATCATGTCAAACGGACACAGTCGTATTGCAGCTAAATACACATTATATGATTTAGTATTTCACATGGCTAAATTTCATTAAATTCGTGTAGCATGATTTTTTTAAAGCAAATTTTCGATTGAACCATCCTACAAGAGTCCTTTTTGATGTGAGCATCTGAGCGCTATATATGCGTATACGTGACTAAAGCTGTTTATGCCGATAGCTACCACAATAGGCAGAGATGGACAGAAAATGCATTGAGAAAGAGAGAGAGAGGCAGTTTACACAATAGGAGGGGGCCACGGCCTGCTCGCGGCTTGGCAACTCCTCCCTCAAAATCTTTTCTTCTTTTTTGGCCTGGCTTTTTTCCGCAGTTTTGTGCCGTTTCTTTGCCCTGACCTGCCCCCCCCCAACTCGCCTCCTCTGTCCTGTCTTCTTCTCGGCAAAGACTGCGCCCAATATATGAAACTCAATTTTGGCCAATTCAATTCAAATTTAATTTTTCATTGCCTCCACTGCATCTCTTTGCCGAGGGCCAACCACCCACACCGTGGCTGGCGCTTCAACTACGAGTAGGATAACATTCAAGTGGTCAGAGACCTCTCTCAGATATATAAAAGTTTTTTTAGCAAGGCGAGCATCTGCCAGAGTGAAAGAATTTGGTGCTGCTTCTGCTGTTGCAAAAACAATTGGCTCAGCTAAGTCATGTGGGCAAGCAGTTTACCGCAGTACTGCTCAGGCCCTGTTGACGGCAACCTGTACGCCATCGTGAAGAAAACTGCTGATGGAGACTGGATTGAAGAGTCCTCAGCAGGAGAAGATTCCGGATGCGGTGCCAGCTGTGAGTAACTGACAGATCCTAGCTGTTGCGTCTTAGCGTTGGTGTCTTTAGAGTGACGAAAATAGATATCTTTGGAGTGATGAAAATGATTGTCTTTAGAGTGAGAAAATGAGTGTCCTTAGAGTGACGAAAATGAGTGTCTTTAGAGTGACGAAATTGGGTGTCTTTAGAGTGACGAACTTAGGTGTCTTTAGAGTGACGAAAATGATTGTCTTTAGAGTGACGAACTTAGGTGTCTTTAGAGTGACGAAAAATAGGTGACTTTAAAGTGACGAAAAAGGGTGTCTTTAGAGTGACGAAATTGGGTGTCTTTAGAGTGACGAAAATGATTGTCTTTAGAGTGACGAAAATAAGTGTCTTTAGAGTGACGAAAATAAGTGTCTTTAGAGTGACGAAAATAAGTGTCTTTAGAGTGACGAAAATGATTGTCTTTAGAGTGACGAAAATAAGTGTCTTTAGAGTGACGAAAATAAGTGTCTTTAGAGTGACGAAAATAAGTGTCTTTAGAGTGACGAAAATGATTGTCTTTAGAGTGACGAAAATAAGTGACTTTAAAGTGACGAAAGGGGTGTCTTTAGGGTGACGAAAATGAGTGTCTTTAGAGTGACGAAAATATGACTTTAAAATGACGAAGAGGGGTGTCTTTAGAGTGACGAAAATGATTTTCTTTAAACTGACGAAAATGAGTGTCCTTAGAGTGACGAAAATGAGTGTCTTTAGAGTGACGAAAATAGGTGATTTTAAAGTGACGAAAAGGGGTGTCTTAAGAAAATTTTTGTCTTTCGTGTACAGACATTTGTGTCTTAGTGACAATGGTTCAATTGTGTCTCTAGTTATCGGAAACAAAGAGATTAAGCCTCTAGCTAGGCTTTCCTTCGCTAGCAAAAGTCAAAATAAAATTGAAAATGGCAAATTGCGCCATTTTGTCGGATTCACTGAAAGTTGAAGGCAAAACTCGTGGCCGCTACAAACTAACAGCAACAGCTGACAGCAGCAACAGCTGGTCCCCTGGCCTCGTTTTAGGCTGATAGGCTGCGTTTGATGTGAAAATATCCAATAAATACTTCCGCCTGTGTGCAGTTGTGCAGGATTTGCGGCTTTGCGACTTGCGACTTTCAAATGCGGGGTTGGGAAGTGGGGAGTGACAATTGGAAACAAGAACTTTCTGGACTATATTTGACTACTACTAAAACTACACTATATTATTATTATTATTATTATTACTACTACTACTACTACTACTACTACTACTACTACTACTACTTCTACTACTACTACTACTACTACTACTACTACTACTACTACTACTACTACTACTACTACTACTACTACTACTTCTACTACTACTACTACTACTACTACTACTACTACTACTACTACTACTACTACTACTACTACTACTACTACTACTACTACTACTACTTCTACTACTACTACTACTACTACTACTACTACTACTACTACTAGTACTACTACTACTACTACTACTACTACTACTACTACTACTTCTACTACTACTACTACTACTACTACTACTACTACTACTTCTACTACTACTACTACTACTACTACTACTACTACTACTACTTCTACTACTACTACTTCTACTACTACTACTACTACTACTACTACTACTACTACTACTACTACTACTACTACTACTACTACTACTACTTCTACTACTACTACTACTACTACTACTACTACTACTACTTCTACTACTACTACTACTACTACTACTACTACTACTACTACTACTTCTACTACTACTACTACTACTACTACTACTACTACTACTACTACTACTACTTCTACTACTACTACTACTACTACTACTACTACTACTACTACTACTACTACTACTACTACTACTACTACTACTACTTCTACTACTACTACTACTACTACTACTACTACTACTACTTCTACTACTACTACTACTACTACTACTACTACTACTACTACTACTTCTACTACTACTACTACTACTACTACTACTACTACTACTACTACTTCTACTACTACTACTACTACTACTACTACTACTACTACTACTACTACTACTACTACTACTACTACTACTACTACTACTACTACTACTACTACTTCTACTACTACTACTTCTACTACTACTACTACTACTACTACTACTACTACTACTACTACTACTACTACTACTACTACTACTACTACTTCTACTACTACTACTACTACTACTACTACTACTACTACTACTACTACTACTACTTCTACTACTACTACTACTACTACTACTACTACTACTACTACTACTTCTACTACTACTACTACTACTACTACTACTACTACTACTACTACTACTACTACTTCTACTACTACTACTACTACTACTACTACTACTACTACTACTACTACTACTACTACTACTACTACTACTACTTCTACTACTACTACTACTACTACTACTACTACTACTACTACTACTACTACTACTTCTACTACTACTACTACTACTACTACCAGACTACCAGGATTGAAAATTCTGGATGCGAAGATAACCTTTAGAAATATTTCCGCTTATCTTTGAAAGTGCGTCACCAACTGCGCGGAGTTGGCCCGGTGCCAAAAAATTCAAAAGAAAAACAGCCCATGCTGATACGTAATCTTCGCTGCCATCTTCAGCAAATGTAGGTAGGAGTGTTAAAAACCGGACCCCCCTACTTGCGCGAAAGTTCAGAAATCCTTCACGGGGAAGACATTGAAAAAATCCTCCGTAGAAGGGTCGCACAGATGTTATCGATTGCCTATCCAGCCACTCCTTCATCAACAGCTGCAGTCATTGGCCTGTCCCCAGGTGGATGGTTAATTATAAAGATATGGGCGAAGGCGATTCCTCCTTCCTTTGTAAAATACGGTTTTTAAAAAACATCAGAATGGAAAGGAAGAATCGCAGCAACGATGCTGGATCGGTTCTGCATTATCCAGGCAACAGGAACTCAGGGCCCAGAGGGCTATCTCACAGGCTTGATTGTGAGTTCTCCGTGAAGTCTCTATGCTGTCTCAGATGCCAACAGCATCGCTTGGTGTCACAGAATAGTTTGGCTTACAAATACTTCATTACTCAATGATTAATTAGACTATATAGGGAAAATCTCAGATCTGGCAATGTATCCATAGAGGAATTTCTCAGTTTTGAAATATAAATCCATAGGGTAATTTCTGAGTTCTGAAATTTGAATCCACAGGGGAATTTCTCAGTTCTGCCATGAATCCATAGGGGAATTTCTCAGTACTGCCATGAATCCATAGGGGAATTTCTCAGTACTGCCATGAATCCATAGGGGAATTTCTCAGTTCTGCCATGGATCCATAGGGGAATTTCTCAGTTCTGCCATGAATCCATAAGGGAATTTCTCAGTTCTGCCATGAATCCATAGGGGAATTTCTCAGTACTGCCATGAATCCATAAGGGAATTTCTCAGTTCTGAAATATGAATTCACAGGGGAAATTCTCAGTTCTGAAATATGAATTCACAGGGGAATTTCTCAGTTCTGCCATGAATCCATAGGGGAATTTCTCAGTTCTGCCATGAATCCATAGGGGAATTTCTCAGTTCTGCCATGAATCCATAGGGGAATTTCTCAGTTCTGCCATGAATCCATAGGAGAATTTCTCAGTTCTGAAATATGAATCTGGCACATGCATCCATCGGGGAACTTCTAACTTCTCTAATCTCGCAATGACTCCACAGGGGAATTTCTCAGGTGGTCAAGGACTCACCAGGGGAGTTGATCAAATTGCCCGTGCCGTGACTATACACAATGCGAATTTCTCAGATGACCAATCATAAAAAGCAGCAATAGCCAAGCCAACTTCATTGCTTTTTTTCCTTTCGCCTTCGCCGCAGCAAACATCGGCTACAAGCCGGACGCATCCACGGGCAGCAGCGGTCAGCCTCAGCAGCAGCAGCCGCCGCCGACGCCGCCGCTGCGAAGCACCTCCTCGGTTCCGCCTGCCGACCCCGCCAAGAATCTCGACGACGGCTTCAACAGCCTGCTCGAAGGACTGCTTAAAGTCGGCAGCACGCCAGCTGCAGCGCCGGCTGCTGAGACTGACCGGGAAGAGGATTTTCATCCCAGCGTCGAGCTGGAGACCGAACTCGAGCGCCAGCTGGCTGCCGAGCTGGCTCGAACTCGACGGCAAATTGAGCGTCGGATGCGGCGACTGCTTCGACCGTCGAAGTCGAATGGGCGACGGCGAAAAATCAGCGACTGC
The DNA here is from genome assembly GCA_002269645.1 of Macrostomum lignano. Lineage (NCBI taxonomy): Eukaryota > Metazoa > Platyhelminthes > Macrostomidae > Macrostomum > Macrostomum lignano. The sequence goes on from NIVC01001096.1 coordinate 178,005, forward strand.
GACCACGATGACGAGGACGAGGAGGCGTGCTTCGAAGGCGGAGCTCTCGAGCGGCCCAAGAAACCTGTGACCTCCTGTTCGGACAGGGGAGCCTCAACGTTACCGGCGTCTCGCAGTCACAGCGAAAGCTGGCAGCGGCAGAGCAGCTACCAGAGAGGCAACGAGATCGGGCACCGGCACGAGTCATTTCATCGGGAGGAGCGCGGGCATCATGGACATCGGGAGCAGCATGAGCATCATGAGCACCATGAGCATCATGAGCACCATAAGCATCATGAGCATCATGAACATCGTCATGAACAACATCAGCATCAGGAGCAAAAACAGCTGCAAGTTCACCCAAGCCAGTGCAGCAGCTCAGCTCAGCCATGCAGCGCGAATCTGCCTGCCTCTGGGAATTGTGCGAATTCTCTTAAGTCTGTGTACTCCACTCCTGACGGTGCGTGTCTCAGCCAGGGTTATCTGGGAGGCTGGCCCAGGAACTGGGGATCTGGGAGGCTGGCCCAGCAACTGAGGATCTGGGAGACTGGTCTAGCAACTAAGGATTTGGGAGGCTGGCCCAGCAACTAAGAATCTGGGAGGCTGGCCCAAAAACTGAGGATCTGGGAGACTGGCCCAGCAACTGAGGATTTGGAAGGCTGGCCCAGCAACTGAGAATCTGGGAGGCTGGCCCAAAAACTGAGGATCTGGGAGACTGGCCCAGCAACTGAGGATTTGGGAGGCTGGCCCGGCAACTGAGGATCTGGAAGGCTGGCCCAGCAACTGAGGATTTGGGAGGCTGGCCCAGCAACTGGGATCTGGAAGGCTGGCCCAGCAACTGGGGATCTGGGAGGCTGGCCCAGCAACTGAGGATTTGGGAGGCTGGCCCGGCAACTGGGGATCTGGAAGGCTGGCCCAGCAACTGGGGATCTGGGAGGCTGGCCCAGCAACTGAGGATTTGGGAGGCTGGCCCGGCAACTGGGATCTGGAAGGTTGGCCCAGCAACTGGGGATCTGGGAGGCTGGCCCAGCAACTGAGGCCCTGGAAGGGTGGCTGCCCAAGATCATTATTTTTTGATCCGCATACAAGCAATAAAACACCCCAAGACCTATTAGTGCCTACAAACTTCTGCTGCAGTCAGGACGGCATTTTGCTGCTAATAGTGCAGCCCAGCAAACCCGCTCCTCCCTCACTTATCGGGCCCTCATCAATAGCGTCTCCGCTGCTGCCCCCGAAAGCACCAGTCTGATCTCGCTAAAAGCGGAGAAAGCTTTGCACTTTTATAAGTTGTTTCGCATTCCAAACGAATATTCACTCTGCAGGCGACATTCAGATCCAGCTGGGCGAGTCGGCAAACCAGTTCGGGGCGGGTCTGTTCAGTCGGGCGCCACTCTGGGAGCGGCAGTTCCGGCATCCGCAGTTGAACAGCCTGCCGAGGCCCGCCAAGGAGAGGCCGGCGCCTCCGCCTGCGGCCTGCACCCTCCGGCCGCCTCAGCACCGCCGGAGCGAGCGATTTGGTAAGACAGACATATAGATAGATAGATAGATAGATAGATAGATAGATAGATAGATAGATAGATAGATAGATAGATAGATAGATAGATGGATAGATAGATAGATAGATAGATAGATAGATAGATAGATAGATAGATAGATAGATAGATAGATAGATAGATAGATAGATGGATAGATAGATAGATAGATAGATAGATAGATAGATAGATGGATAGATAGATAGATAGATAGATGGATAGATAGATAGATAGATAGATAGATAGATAGATAGATAGATAGATAGATAGATAGATAGATAGATAGATAGATAGATAGATAGATAGATAGATAGATAGATAGATAGATAGATAGATAGATAGATAGATAGATAGATAGATAGACAGATAGATAGATAGATAGATAGATAGATAGATAGATAGATAGATAGATAGATAGATAGATAGATAGATAGATAGATAGATAGACAGATAGATAGATAGATAGATAGATAGATAGATAGATAGATAGATAGATAGATAGATAGATAGATAGATAGATAGATAGATAGATAGATAGATAGATAGATAGATAGATAGATAGATAGATAGATAGATAGATAGATAGAATAATTTCAACAGTGTTTTCAGATGTCAGGGGGAGCATTCAGTATGTTTTGATAAGAATTTACAAGGGTTTTATTTATGTTACTGTCAGTAGTGTATTGTAAAATTCTTAGACACAACTAGACACAACAACAGACACAACATAATTCACGCTTGCCTCGTCGCGTTTCTACAGACAATCCGGCGGAGCTTGCCAAGTCACGTGACCTGCTGGAGTTGCGCCTTCAAGAACTGCAAGCGCAAATGTGCGCCACGAGAGACCGGACGCAGCAGCGACAGCAACAGCCGCAGCCGACCAGCAAGCCTTGCTGCGGAACTCAGCCTCGTCAAGATGATAGACAGGTGACAGCGGTGAGTGACACTGAGAGTTTTGGATATTTTTAATGGGAGGAGGCTGAGATCTGATAGGGTGAGATCTGATAGGGCGAGATCTGATAGAGTGAGATCTGATAGAGTGAGATCTGATAGGGTGAGATCTGATAGGGTGAGATTTGATAGGGTGAGATCTGATAGGGTGAGATCTGATAGGGTGAGATCTGATAGGGTGAGATCTGATAGGGTGAGATCTGATAGGGTGAGATCTGATAGAGTGAGATCTGATAGAGTGAGATCTGATAGAGTGAGATCTGATAGGGTGAGATCTGATAGGGTGAGATCTGATAGGGTGAGATCTGATAGGGTGAGATCTGAGAGGGTGAGATCTGATAGGGTGAGATCTGATAGAGTGAGGTCTGATAGGGTGAGATCTGATAGGGTGAGATCTGATAGGGTGAGATCTGATAGAGTGAGATCTGAGAGGGTGAGATCTGAGAGGGTGAGATCTGAGAGGGTGAGAATGAGATCATATAGGGTGAGATCTGTGAGACAGTAATATCATCTGGTAACAAACTTCACTTTTGACTAATTGCTTTTACACAATCGGAATCGCCATTGAAAGTCGTAAGTAATTGAACTGTATGAAGTGTTTTATTTATATTTTGTAGGCTAGCAATATTATTACAGTAGCGCTTTTCTGCCTGACTCCTACTATTTTGGCGTACTTTGGCGTATTAGCATGTACTGTTATAACCAACCAGCCCAAATAGAACTAGATCACTGACCGTTTCCTGGAAAGGTTTCATAGCTCACTTTTCTATAGAAACACGATGACCTCTACTTAATTACTTCTTTGGTAAAATCTGTCTCAAGGCCAGGTGTCTTTCTTGGTTAACGCCCTGTCTCTTGGATGGGCGCCCCTGTCTCTTATATGGGGCGCCCCTGTCTCTTGTTTGGCGCCCCTGTCTCTTGGTTGGCGCCCCTGTCTCTTGGTGATCGCCCCTGTCTCTTGGTGATCGCCCCTGTCTCTTGGTGATCGCCCCTGTCTCTTGGGTGGGCGCCCCTGTCTCTTGGGTGGGCACCTCTGTCTCTTGGGTGGGCGCCCCTGTCTCTTGGTGGGCGCCCCTGTCTCTTGGTTGGCGCCCCTGGCTTATGGTGATCGCCCCTGTCTCTTGGTGGGCGCCCCTGTCTCTTGGTGGGCGCCCCTGTCTCTTGGTGGGCGCCCCTGTCTCTTGGTGGGCGCCCCTGTCTCTTGGTGGGCGCCCCTGTCTCTTGGTGGGCGCCCCTGTCTCTTGGTGGGCGCCCCTGTCTCTTGGTGGGCGCCCCTGTCTCTTGGTGGGCGCCCCTGTCTCTTGGTGGGCGCCCCTGTCTCTTGGTGGGCGCACCATATTGAATATTCAGTACAGTGGATTTTCACTTCCATCCCTGCGCCCGCGCCAGACAATCCAACAGCGAGTCCTGGCCCAGGAACCGCCGCCGCCGTCGCCGAAAACCTACCAGGAGGTGGAGATGATCACCATGCAGCCGATCGGGCGGGGCATCCACGATCTCGGCACTTATTCAGGCTCGAATTTGCGAGGGAAGTGCGAAGGCGAGCAGCAACAGCAGCAGCCTTCGACTGCTGAGAGCACACCGCGCAGGCCCATCATCGGCGAGAGGGACCGGACTAGCCATGGGATTGGTGAGTGCAGATAGCAATCAATCGATCAATCTATCAATCAATTAATCAGTTAATCAATCAATCAATCAACAAAAATATCAGTCAGTCAGTCAATCAATCAATCAATCAATCAATTAATCAGTCAATCAATCAATCCATCCGACAATCAATTAATCACTCAATTAATCAATCAATCAATCAATCAATCAATCAATCAATCAATCAATCAATTAATCAGTCAATCAATCAATCCATCAGACAATCAATTAATCACTCAATTAATCAATCAATCAATCAATCAATCAAAAAATAAATGAAGCCGAATATCTATCTATCTTTCTATCAAGCAGCAATAATCGTGGTCTATGGTTTAAAAACTTCATCATAATTTATACTTGCCTTCTGAACAGCCAGCGTCAGCAATCAATCATGCGACGGATCGTCCACAACGCCGAGGGCCTCGGGCACACCGCAGCGCCAGCAGCCAATCAAAATCGACTGGAGTCAACCGTCACGTGACGCGGGTTCCAATGGGCACCGAAGCCAGGAGACAATGCCTTTGTGGTACCGACCAGCCATATCTAGGGAAGAAAGTAAGCTTGTATTAGTAAATAATAATTACAAACTATTCTTTAGTAATATTAGAAAGTAAATATGAAAGTATTAGACATTTATGCCATTCAATTTTTTATGAAGCATGACATCTGGAGATCATTTATTAAGAAGTTTTAGTAACTGGGAATCAGAGTTATGGGATGAAAAATATGGGATAATTTTTTGGGATAATCAAAGCATCTGGGATAGTCATTTTTGGATCACCCAATCTGGGAAAATCATTTCGGGATTATACAATTTGTTAATATTCATTTTAGGATCTCAGAATTCGGGATAATCATTCGAGATCGCATAGCATCTGGGATAATCATTTTAGGATCATAGCATCTGGGATAATCATTTTGGGATCATAGCATCTGGGATAATCATTTTGGGATCATAGCATCTGGGATAATCATTTTGGGATCATAGCATCTGGGATAATCATTTTGGGATCATAGCATCTGGGATAATCATTTTGGGATCATAGCATTTGGGATAATCATTTTGGGATCACAAAAAATTCCAAATGCTCAACTCGCCGCCGCCCACTTCCCCGACCCCCCAAAAGCCGTCAATTTGCTCCGCTCGGCGCCGCCCGGCAGCTTTCTCATCCGCGACTCGACCAGCTTCCCCGGCGCATTCGGCTTAGCGGTGAAAACCGACGCAGGCAGCGGCGGAGCCGACGCGGTGCGACACTTCCTGCTGGAGCCGGCGGCGGGCGGGGTGCGACTTCGGGGCAGCCCGTCGGAACCCGCCTTCGCCGGCCTGGCAGCCTTCGTAGAGCAGCACGCGGTTGATCGCCTGGCGCTGCCGTGCCGCCTGCGGCTGCCCGACCCGCCGGGACGCCGGTCGACAAGCAACGAAGCCGACGGCCTTGGTCAGGGGATGTACGACAATCCCGACCAAATTGTAGCGGCCGCGTCGGCGTCGGGGTCTTTGCCATCGGTGAACAGCCTGCAACAGGGTGGCGTCGGCAACAGTGGTGACTCAGTTTGATAATCATTTGGGGATCACATAGCATCTGGGATAATCATTTGGGGATCACATGGCATTTGGGATAATCATTTAGGGATCACATAGCATCTGGGATAATCATTTGAGGATCACATAGCATCTGGGATAATCATTTGGGGATCACATAGCATCTGGGACAATCATTTGAGGATTACATAGCATCTGGGATAATCATTTGAGGATTACATAGCATCTGGGATAATCATTTGAGGATCACATAGCATCTGGGATAATCATTTGGGGATCACATAGCATCTGGGATAATCATTTGAGGATCACATAGCATCTGGGATAATCATTTGGGGATCACATAGCATCTGGGATAATCATTTGGGGATCACATAGCATCTGGGATAATCATTTGGGGATCACATAGCATCTGGGATAATCATTTGGGGATCACATGGCATCTGGGATAATCATTTGGGGATCACATAGCATCTGGGATAATCATTTGGGGATCACATAGCATCTGGGATAATCATTTGAGGATTACATAGCATCTGGGATAATCATTTGGGGATTACATAGCATCTGGGATAATCATTTGGGGATCACATAGCATCTGGGATAATCATTTGGGGATCACATAGCATTTGGGATAATCATTTGAGGATCACATAGCATCTGGGATAATCATTTGAGGATTACATAGCATCTGGGATAATCATTTGAGGATCACATAGCATCTGGGATAATCATTTGGGGATCACATAGCATCTGGGATAATCATTTGAGGATCACATAGCATCTGGGATAATCATTTGGGGATCACATAGCATCTGGGATAATCATTTGGGGATCACATGGCATCTGGGATAATCATTTGAGGATTACATAGCATCTGGGATAATCATTTGGGGATCACATGGCATCTGGGATAATCATTTGGGGATCACATAGCATCTAGGATAATCATTTGGGGATCACATAGCATCTGGGATAATCATTTGAGGATTACATAGCATCTGGGATAATCATTTGGGGATTACATAGCATCTGGGATAATCATTTGAGGATCACATAGCATCTGGGATAACCATTTGGGGGATTGAAACATTACAAACCCATTGAGCCGTTAACGACATTAATCCGTGAATTTCATGGGAAATCAAATTTACTATCAGCTTGATAAATCTAACCGACATTTGACTAGGCTAAATTAACTACCAAAGTACATCTTCAATCGATTCAATTAATAAGACAAAACTCAACAAAACTTCAAAACATTTCCAGTCTACCCAGTCTCCTTCCTCGGCAGCGTCAGCGTGGAATCCCTCTTTGGCAGCGAAGCCGTCACCAGAGCTGTCAGCTTGTTGCTGGGAGCGGGGATCGACCCCAGTCTGAACTCGGCTGACTGTCAGCTAATAGTCGAACCTGAAGCTCTGATCCTCACCGACCAACAGCGGAAGCAATTCTTCCGCAAGCACTTTCCTTTGTCAGCGATTCTGCACTGCGGATTTGACGGCTTGAATAGAAGGTGAGAAGGTCTGCTTTGCAAAGTTAGCGTCCATTTGGCGCCAAAGTTAGTGTCCAGTTGGCGCCAAAGTTAGTGTCCAGTTGGCGCCAAAGTTAGTGTCCAGTTGGCGCTAAAGCTAGTATCCAGTTGGCGCTAAAGTTAGTGTCCAGTCGGCGCCAAAGTTAGTGTCCAGTCGGCGCCAAAGTTAGTGTCCAGTTGGCGCTAAAGCTAGTATCCAGTTGGCGCTAAAGTTAGTGTCCAGTCGGCGCCAAAGTTAGTGTCCAGTCGGCGCCAAAGTTAGTGTCCAGTTGGCGCCAAAGTTAGTGTCCAGTTGGCGCTAAAGTTAGTGTCCAGTCGGCGCCAAAGTTAGTGTCCAGTTGGCGCTAAAGCTAGTATCCAGTTGGCGCTAAAGTTAGTGTCCAGCTGGCGCCAAAGTTAGTGTCCAGTTGGCGCCAAAGTTAGTGTCCAGCTGGCGCTAAAGTTAGTGTCCAGTTGGCGCTAAAGTTAGTGTCCAGTTGGCGCCAAAGTTAGTGTCCAGTCGGCGCCAAAGTTAGTGTCCAGTTGGCGCCAAAGTTAGTGTCCAGTTGGCGCCAAAGTTAGTGTCCAGTTGGCGCTAAAGTTAGTGTCCAGTTGGCGCTAAAGTTAGTGTCCAGTTGGCGCTAAAGTTAGTGTCCAGTTGGCGCTTAAGTTAGTGTCCAGTTGGCGCCAAAGTTAGTGTCCAGTTGGCGCTTAAGTTAGTGTCCAGTTGGCGCTAAAGTTAGTGTCCAGTTGGCGCCAGTTAATCCAGCTCAACTCCATATAATCCAACACAACCGCAGGCTTGGCAACCGCAGCCTATACGGCCTGGTAGTTCGGGCTGGTGCTCGAGCTGATAACTTATGCGTGGTTCTCAGCGACGTTGAACCTGGAGCGCCCAGTCAGAGTGCCTGGCAACAACAGCCAACTGCTCAGCTGGTGATAGCGGTTGTTAACCAAGCTCTACTAGGAGCAACTGCCAACGGTAGGATGCGATGAGCATGCACTTATAGTAACTGGATTGGACATCTAACCTTGCATACTACTAATAGTAAAGCTTGGTTCCTACCTCTGAATTAACTAATCATGCCGACATTGAAATGATAACCAAAAACAATATTCACAAGGCTATACCTGTGTGTTTATCGTGCTCATTTCATCCAATAAGTTTATTTAAAAGCAGCCAACAAATTTTGTTTTAATTAAGTCACTTGTTTTTATTCATTAATTACAATAATTACGACCAAAGTTTGCATAAACCTTTTATAGAATAACTATAAAATATAATTGTATAATACTTTGTAAGAAAAGATATGAAAAGCAGGAAAATATAAAATATTATAGATAAAAATACTAGAATAAATAAATTTTAGAGAAAATATTTCTTTATTTTTTGCACTAAATAGCTATAAGGTTTATACAATCTTTGATTCTTACTAAAGTTTTAGTCCGCAAAAAAATTTAAATATCAAATCAGGGTTGTACAGGACAGAATAAAAATAGAAAAACCTACTTGTAAGCTGTTTTGTTATTTCTAATTGACGATTTAAAAAGTAAAACAAAATAAACCGTTTCCTTTATCATTACTCGCGCACTGGTGTAATGGACCGTTTAAGTGCTTATTTTTGCGCTATGCAAAAAGTGAAGTAATTGTTGCTAAAAATAAACAATTTCTCTGAGACAATTTCCGTAGACAATAATTTTGTTTCACTTTTTTCTCGACAAGAAGCTCAATAAGTACTTATCCTGCAGGTGGGAAGTAGTGATTTCACTCAGTGCTAAAAGAACCGAAAACTTCCAATCTCGCGAATTATTTTTCGATCTCTGTTTTAGAATGATTAATTGTCCACAAGTTTTGCGCATAAATTGATCAGCGCGGTATAAGAAATTTTGGAGCATTAGATAAACATTTGATTCTGTCCACTTAAAGCGCATCATTCCTTGGCTAATCAATACAAGGGATCTGAACCAATCCTACATTTGATTTGAGCAATTTTGCTCGCATTTGTAGGCTGTAACTAATAAGTGTAAATTTGTCTTTAGTTTATCTTGTACAACCCAGACGAGACGGTCAAACATTAAAATTTTTAGTCTTCATTTTAAAAACTGTCGCATGGATCAAGCCTACTGGCAATGTTTCTAATTGCTACACGCAGATAACGATTAGGCCCAAATCCCGGGATCACCCTTGTCCGGGATTCGAAAATCCCGGGATTGACAATCGGGATCTCGATCCCGGTTTGCAATAATTCAATCATTCATTCTCGAGTAGTACTTGTAGTATCTGCAGCTGAGCTACTTGTCAGGTGAAAATCGTAACCCAGTTGTCCTGCTTCGATTTATTAATCTTTTAAGCATGCAGGCTAGTGAGACTGAGAAGGCTGGGGCTGCAGGGATACAAAACTGAAGCTGTTGGCAGATCGTAAGGAGATTTCAGGTGTAATAATGTACGTGCAACTGTATGCATACGATACTCGCAGACTAATGTAATTATTATTCTAAAATCTGTACACAGAGCCTAAAGCAATAGAAGCCAATCTCTCATTGTTTCCGATCACAGAGCTATACATGTAGCTCGCCAGACGGGAGTCAAATAATTGTGAATTTGAACTCTCCCTCTATCTCAAACCCAGCTAAAATCAAGGGGTCTCGACCTTGCGCAGATCAGAAGCCCCCTATGCGAAAGACATCATTCTCAGCACTGTCAGTCCATACCTTCAAAACTCCTTGGCCGTAGTAGGGATTAGAACAGTGGGACCTGGCTATCGGACCACAACCCAAGCTACCAGTTCTCCATCTGGGGCGGGTGCTATCGGAACACAACCCAAGCTACCAGTTCTCCATCTAGGGCGGGTGCTATCGGACCACAACCCAAGCTACCAGTTCTCCATCTAGGGCGGGTGCTATCGGACCGCAACCCAAGCTACCAGTTCTCCATCTAGGGCGGGTGCTATCGGACCACAACCCAAGCTACCAGTTCTCCATCTAGGGCAGGTGCTATCGGACCACAACCCAAGCTACCAATTCTCCATCTAGGGCGGGTGCTATCGGACCACAACCCAAGCTACCAGTTCTCCATCTAGGGCGGGTGCTATCGGACCACAACCCAAGCTACCAGTTCTCCATCTAGGGCGGGTGCTATCGGACCGCAACCCAAGCTACCAGTTCTCCATCTAGGGCGGGCGCTATCGGACCGCAACCCAAGCTACCAGTTCTCCATCTAGGGCGGGTGCTATCGGACCACAACCCAAGCTACCAGTTCTCCATCTAGGGCGGGCGCTATCGGACCGCAACCCAAGCTACCAGTTCTCCATCTAGGGCGGGTGCTATCGGACCACAACCCAAGCTACCAGTTCTCCAGCTAGGGCAGGTGCTATCGGACCACAACCCAAGCTACCAGTTCTCCATCTAGGGCAGGTGCTATCGGACCACAACCCAAGCTACCAGTTCTCCATCTAGGGCGGGTGCTATCGGACCACAACCCAAGCTACCAGTTCTCCATCTAGGGCGGGTGCTATCGGACCGCAACCCAAGCTACCAGTTCTCCATCTAGGGCGGGCGCTATCGGACCGCAACCCAAGCTACCAGTTCTCCATCTAGGGCGGGTGCTATCGGACCACAACCCAAGCTACCAGTTCTCCATCTAGGGCGGGCGCTATCGGACCGCAACCCAAGCTACCAGTTCTCCATCTAGGGCGGGTGCTATCGGACCACAACCCAAGCTACCAGTTCTCCAGCTAGGGCAGGTGCTATCGGACCACAACCCAGGCTACCAGTTCTCCATCTAGGGCAGGTGCTATCGGACCACAACCCAAGCTACCAGTTCTCCATCTAGGGCGGGTGCTATCGGACCGCAACCCAAGCTACCAGTTCTCCATCTAGGGCGGGCGCTATCGGACCGCAACCCAAGCTACCAGTTCTCCATCTAGGGCGGGCGCTATCGGACCACAACCCAAGCTACCAGTTCTCCATCTAGGGCGGGCGCTATCGGACCGCAACCCAAGCTACCAGTTCTCCATCTAGGGCGGGTGCTATCGGACCACAACCTAAGCTACCAGTTCTCCATCTAGGGCGGGTGCTATCGGACCACAACCCAAGCTACCAGTTCTCCATCTAGGGCGGGTGCAATCGGACCACAACCCAAGCTACCAGTTCTCCATCTGGGGCGGGTGCCTTTGGGAGGCTGAGGTCTGATCCCCTTCTACCCTGGTATCAGTATCTCGGGCCATAGCTCTAAGCATGGATACATCACATCACAATCAAGTGTGATTTTCTTGAGCTGATACTGATGTTGGGCCTGGTGCGTGGGGGTTGGGCGTGCGCTTTTACTCCGTGTGTCGTTTGTGATTTTAACTCTGTGCGTGTGCCCTGGCTGGGCTCACGCTCTTTGCACGTCTTGCTCTACGGCTCGTATCGTGACTTTAATGTACACTGTTGGTGTTTTAGTTCTTGGGTTGGGGTTGGGCTGCTATTGAACCTCGCTTAAATAAATCGTATCGTTGTTTGTCAGTGCGCTTGGCACTTTTGTCTCGCCTCGCAAACTCTTTGCTCTCGACTTGCTCTGTTTAACAACTGGCATTTAAAAAAAGCACGTCTATTACGCCAGTCCGTACATCACACTCCGATTCAGAGCTCACTGTCAGTTTCTTGTTTGCAAAACATTTTATTCTGTTCTACTACATTATTATTGAAAGCGCTTTAAAATCAGATTAGATGGCTTCGTAAATCAAAATTGCACTAACAAAGATTAGAAACTTTTTATAATTCCTGGATTGGCAAAGTCCGGGATATTATGATCCCGAGAATCCCGGGATTGGCAAAACTCGGGATTTTGAATCCCCAGTACCGCCTAAGCCTGGGGGGCCGTAGCCCAGCGGTAGCGCAGCTGCTCTGGTGTGCCGCGACCCAGGCTCGATTCCAAGTGCAGCCACATTAATTTGGGGCTGGATTGGAATCTTGGCTTGGCTCGCTTGTGCAATTAACGGCCTTGAGAGCCAACCCCCCCAAGGCGCAGTGAAGTGTACATGCCTAACAATTGATAAAGTTAGGGCCGCTGTACACTCCTGTGTGAGTGTGTGCCTGCGTAACGTATCCGCGCGCTTGTATGCCTGCTCACGGGAGTCGGCGGAATGGGAAGTAATGCCTCTCGCCGGTTGTGTGCCAATGACGCTTAAATTGCGCCAGGGTGCACACAAACCCCCTGCCTCTAATAAAAAAAAATAAATAAACCGCCTAAGCCTTGAAAGTCGGGATTTGCGCTGCAGAATTCATGCTCGTTGATGATGTTGACCTCGCGCTTGATTGCGTAATTGGAAAAATGCTGCATGAATTCCGGCCCTGATACAGACGAGGCTTGACGCGGAGTACAAGCAATACTCAAAAACCATATGTTGTATATGGTTTCTTAGGGGTGGTTTTGGTGTAGGTCTTCAGTAAATCACACCGCTGCCACCAATGTTGTAGCTTTACTTTCCGAGCTGCGTGAGTACAGTTGACCAATTGATGTCCTTCGTTTGCACCTCGAAGTAGAAAGCCTTCTCTAGTTGCGTAGATAGTGCTGCCACCAGTCCCTTCGGGTCTCAGTCTTCAGGTGAGGATCCCGTCGGAATGAACACAGCACTTCAGGTAGATTTGCTATTTCACACGACTAGTCAGAAAATCCTGTCGGGCTCCGTCGGGCGACTGGGAAGGTGGTATTAGCCTCAGAGCAGACTCAGTGGTCCGGATTTAAGATGAGAACTGATTTAGGACAATGGTAGCTTCGCAATCTACCATTGTCCTGGCAACCTACCAATGGCAATTTCAGACACTCGTTGGGAACAGAGAATAATCTCAGAAGAGAAAGGAGAGCTGTGACGGAAACAGGGCTAAGGAGGTCCGCACTTATAGTCTGGAGAACCCCATTGCGCTAGAGCTTAAGAGCACGCAAGATATCGCGTGACGTGGTATCTATTTTTAGCAACTGACGTCAATGCCTGCGTTACAGAAGGTAATTGGGTCTCGGGCACAGGGGTTCCGTCATAAGCATAAAGGTGCTTATTGTACTTTGGACTGCGAGAAAACAGAGCTTGTTTTGTGACTGGTTCACATGCCAAGTTGAATGGCGGGCCACTAGTGAAACCACCGGTTGACCACTGGACGCAGAACGCACAACAAAGAGCAGGCCCAGTAGCTGCAGTCAGAGAACAAAGCGCAGGCAGGGAGCAGGCAGACCGAAAAAGGCGGAGCTGCGCCCAGCGGCAGATGACAGCTCAAGATCGAGCGAGGGCGGGGATGCTGCTGGCTAGAGTGAGACACCTAACCATTAATCCAGTGGCTCACTACACATGGAGACAAGTTATCATTGCTAATACGTCCCCAATAGTATAGCCATTCGCTTGAAGGAGAAGTGGCTCCAGTCGCCAATAGTCGGCTCTGAAAGAGGTCATTTTAAAAGCCACAAAATACGCAACTCAACAACCAAGCTACGAGCGAGCTAGTATAGAAACCGGCAATCTTTGCTCCCCGGTTTGGGAAAAAGGAGAGGACATCCACCTGCCAGTGTAGTGTACATTTCCCTCGCGGGGCACGCGGGGAGAGGAAATGCTTCCGAGGATAGCTCGAATTGTACTTTTATTCTCTCTCTCCCAAGACTGACTGTACAGCCACGCTAAAGATATTTCTTGGAAAGACCGAGAACCTCTAGACTCTAGAATGAATAGAAAAGCCGAAACCGAAAACAAGGTGTGGTAAAGAGCTCAGTTAAGTCAAGACTAAAAGACTAAAAAGACAGGTGCTTTGCTTGTCCCGCTTAACTGTTTATTTAGAGCCTAAAGAATACTGCAGGGTAAGCTGCTTACCAGCTATACGAAAAGCTGATGGCAGGTGCCGGTAATTGGCCTCGAGGTCAAGAAGTTCGCCACCAACAATTTGAGGTCGGTCAGGGCCGCAGGTTCTCTGATTGCAGAGGACGATACGATTCTAGCGGCCGCGGCAGAGGTCGAGGAGGCGACGGAAGGACGTCAGCACCACGGGAGAACATGAAAAATCAGAAGGCAAACTGGAATTTTAGTACTCTACTGTGCGGCCCTGCCGACTCGCAGATTGTGTTTACTGAATACCAAGGCTTTTGCTATCAGAAGGCTAAAGAACTTCGCGATAAAGGTCATATTCATGTGCCCCTTTTTCGGACGACGACTGACGAAGAAGTGTGTCAGAATTTTCGAGAAAAGCTACGTTCGATCACAGCATCCATGACCGAATGCAAAGATTTGCTCAATGAAAATTGCCAATTGAGAGCTTTTATCCGGGTCGGAGATCTGTACTTCAATCACAGAAGCTTCCGGTTTGACAGCCGTCCTGGACCTCAGCTTAGAGACTTCGGCGATCTACTAGAGTCAGACAAGTTCGAAGAAGCGTCACAACGATTGGACAGATTTTTCAATCCCGACAAAGAAGGATTCTACCGGCGGCGTCCAATTACCTCAACATTCGTGACTGATAAAACCGTGGCGAATCATGCCCTGCTGGAGGTGTTTCTCAGCATGCGAGACTTTGAGGAAGTCAGGGACGACAGCGAAAAAGACGCGATTCTCACCGTTACATTGAACAAAGATCAGAAAAAATTTGAGCTCATCTACGACGCGAAAAATCTGGTATTGGACTCTGTGATGCTGATCACTAGCAAATGGAATCTAAACATGGTCACAGCAAAGGGTACCAATTACCAGGGCTCATTTAACGAGGTCGCCGACTTCAGACTGCAGTTCGAAGCTTCATTTCCCAGCGACACGGAGGAGGTCAATGAGAGCTTGGCTGCCGAAGGATTCAACAAAGAAGACCTGCAGCAGTTGTTCGAAAGGATCGGCGAGGCACCGCCTGCCTCAGATTTGTTGTCGGATGGCTCCGAGAGGCACTATCGGCTGAAAAGTCTGCCGCAATTGGCAGAGAAGCTGGAATATCTTCGCGAGCAGTCTAATAAAACCTTTGTGCGGCATCACGACCGATGGCCACTTCATGTGCGGCTTCGGCAGTTCAAATTCTACAAGCTAGTAAATCCCGTGGCTGGCGTGTTACATCCGCTGCCCGGGGTCGAGCTGCGGGTCAGCGCTGAGCTGGGCTGCTCCTTGGACACGGAGGTCCTTGGCGATCGGGAGTTCGCGAGCTACATGTGGGAGTGCTGCCAGCTGATGCAGGACCTGGTGGCCGCTTCGCTGTAGGCTTGACTCGTTTGTTGAGAGTCGGCCGGACTATTGAAGAAGTTCGATGTTTGTTTTCAATGTGTTTTCGACGATTATCTATCTTTCTATAAAATCTATGTTCTACAAATTTATTGAAAGCCACAGCGTCATGTCGTTTTTATTTGAAGCAGTCTGCTCCTTGAACGCTATGCTCATAAATGCATATGGAATATTGGCGTATATGAGAACGTCCATTATTGAAGCATAGCACAAATTTTAACTCTGCTTTACAACTTAGTTTTGTTAAGAGCTAGTGAACCCCGTGGCTGCCGTGTTACAGCCGCTGCCCGGGGTTGAGCTGCGAGTCAGCACTGCATGATCTGGGCTGCTCCTTGGACCCGGAGGTCCTTGGCGATCCGGAGTTCGCGAGTTACATGTAGGAGTGCTGCCAGCTGATGCAGGCTCTGTGGTGATGCGACTCTCAACTCGTTCGTTGAGAGTCGGTCGAACTATTTTCACTAAATTTGACCTACTCCTCATCCTGTTTTTTAATCTTCTCGTTTTCCTTCAATATTCTGAGGTAACGTTCTTTATTGTCTATTTTAATTGTTCTCATCTTAATTCCGTAAACTAACAAATCACTGCACGGTGTTTTCAGATTTTACAGTTTATTTCTGGTGTATACGAGTAAGCCGGTTTTACGCTCGTGTAATTCTATCATTCCATGTGTCCGAATGTTTATCTTTACTTCTGCCATAATCCACTTAACATCCGTTTGAAGCCGACGAAAGTAAAATGGTAGAAAAAAATTTACCTACATTTTCCTATACTTCTCCTATGCCTAATTAGCCCGTAATGTGCGATTTTTTAGCAGTTAATATCGGAGCGTGAAGAGGAGGGGTTGAATTTATTTGTTATGTGTTATTTCTGTTTTAAAATTGCTATTTAGAGGGCAGTTGTAGGCATGGCAGGGTTCAGAAATTAGCTCGTACGAGAATATTACGCGCATAGTTCGCGTGAGCTCGATGTGGATTATTCACCTGCAGCTGATAAATTTGTTTTAATTCAAATAAACTTGTGTGCATATTTATCAAGTAAAATAACTCCGTCTCACAGTGCGCAACCAGAATTTTTATGAGGGGCGCTGGGGCGGGAGGACAGGAGGATCGGCTCAACGGCCGCGTAGAACAGGTTCTGAATTGAAGACGCTCTTGAGAAGGTAAGTGGCACGCCAGGCCTGGTTTCTCCATGGCCTTTCTCCATGACAATGGCAGCGGGGGTTCATCAGCAGGGCGACGAGGTACCGGAAGTCCTCACACACCGCGATGCTGTCTCCATTGGGCAGCGTGAGAGTTGTGTGACGGTGTTTGTGCCCACATTTTGAGACTGTTCGAGCTAAGAATTCATGCCTCTGGTCTTTATGACTTGGGTGGGGCGACGGAAGAGAGGAAGCATGCCTTAAGGCTTCAATTTTTGTGCGCTTCGAAACCAACTCTCTTAATTAATTAAAAGGTAAAGGGAACTAAGCTGTGCATACAGGTGTGACGAATAAAGGCGGGTTTTGTGTAGCGGGTAATTAGATAGTTCACGATTTAGTTTAGCAGATCGGCAGGCCGCTTCCAGTGTTGCTTACTTATAGTGTTGCTTAAGACAGCTTAGATTTAGATATATAGAAAAATTGCTAGGATCGGGATCAGATGATTAAATAATTGGGCCGAGGTAGGCGGCGGAAGAGTTGAGGCAAGGAGGCCGGATAACTAAGGGGTTCGCGAGCCTAGAGCGAGAAGCGAAGCAAAGAGGGAGGGTAGGGCGAGAGCGGCCGCTGACTGTAGTGTAAGCATATATTTTAATTGCTAGGTAAACAGATAACAAAATCACCCCCCAATCCGAAACTCAGACAAACCCCCCACGCGCAATGTACATGTACAAATTAATCGATAAAATATATCGTGCAAGAATATCATAACGTCAGTGCATGTACATAGATAGAACTACTTTACGAGAAATAATAACGATATGAATGAAATACAAATAATAGAATGAATACATACGAGGCTACAAAAAATAAGGCACTTAACAGTAACGGAAGCGCGATAATAATACGTATGGAATATTGTTAAAATAAATGAAAGAATACAGTAGTAGTACGGTATGCAAGTGAGATAAAGAAATACGATACAGATGCTTCTACGAAATTACGAATTACACTTTCACACAGGGATTCTAGGGATTTCGGAGTACATTTCCTATTCATATTTACGACCTCGATCTTATTTAGGGAGAAATTGGCAAGAATCGATATATGAAGTAGGTTTCCTGCAATCTCAATCTACCTTTTATAATAGTGCTTAATGCTCCGTAAGATATTACTTTTAGTAGTTGGTTTTGTATACTAATCCCACAGCCAATCCCCGAATTTCTATGCTTTTGTTTGAATGTTACCTTATTGTTTTAATTTTTGGTTTGTTATAGGTCCCGGTATATTTTGTTTAATTGTGCTGCTCCCATCAATAGCCAGCCCACCTATGATCCCTCGAAAAATTCCATATAAAGGCGCTAGCTGAAGCCGAAATAGACCAGAACTCTTTAAACTCTCTCGGTGAGCTCGAGTGATTTATCTACCAATTTGATTAGCTTTAAGAAAAATTCTGCTAAAGGCTTACCTGTCAGTTCTTTATTAGGGAAATACCGAGGTCTTGGAGACCCAGAGTAGGAATCTGGAATAGGGAGTTATCGAGGTCGTAGAGACCAGAGTAGGGATCTGGAATAGGGAGTTATCGAGGTCGTAGAGACTCAGAGTAGGGATCTGGAATAGGGAGTTATCGAGGTCGTAGAGACCCAGAGTAGGGATCTGGAATAGGGAGTTGTCGAGGTCGTAGAGACCCAGAGTAGGGATCTGGAATAGGGAGTTATCGAGGTCGTAGAGACCCAGAGTAGGGATCTGGAATAGGGAGTTGTCGAGGTCGTAGAGACCCAGAGTAGGGATCTGGAATAGGGAGTTATCGAGATCGTAGAGACTCAGAGTAGGGATCTGGAATAGGGAGTTATCGAGGTCGTAGAAACCTCGGAATAGGGAGTTATCGAGGTCGTAGAGACTCAGAATAGGAATCTGGAATAGGGAGTTATCGAGGTCGTAGAGACCTCGAAATAGGGAGTTATCGAGGTCGTAGAGACTCAGAATAGGAATCTGGAATAGGGAGTTATCGAGGTCGTAGAGACTCAGAATAGGAATCTGGAATAGGGAGTTATCGAGGTCGTAGAGACTCAGAATAGGGATCTGAAATGGGGAGTTATCGAGGTCGTAGAGACTCAGAATAGGGAGCAAAAAGCCGTAGAGGCGAAAGAAGCCGTGAAGCTAGGCTCGGTAGGACTAAGTAGCGATCGTATTACTCGTAGGCATTAGGATCAGGCAGTAGGATTAAGTGTTAAAAGAAATAATTAAGCGTTAAGTGCAAAGGAGAACAAAGCGTAGTTGACATGTAGCCTATTGCAGGACACCCTTGGTCCCAGGAGACGCCATTACTTTCAGGATTTTAATCAGAAAAACAGTGTCTTACTGCCCGGGAACTAACCGCTATCGTAGACTTTCTACGATATCAAGTAAGTATCAACGGTGCTCATATCAACAAGTTCTAAGTATCAACGGTGAAATTCTTAAGTGAGAACAATCAGACCTAGAACAACTTGGTGGCATTTCGTGAGATCTATCAGAAGGAAGAATTAGATCTGTTGTTGCGTAGGCTTAGTATTTATTGTTTTTGTTGGTTATAGTTAATACAGTTATAGGTCATTTCCGTATATCGAGATATGATACGTCCCCGGTGTTATGCCAACCATTATCCTAGGCAGAAAAGTATTCGGCTGAATAACTTTAGATGCGTTATTTTATCTGGGCCCAGATTGAATACGGCACGACATAAGTCGTGCCAAGCGCACTCCTAGGCTGATTTCTCTCTGGGGTTTACGAGATTAAAAACCTGTGAATAATCAGTTTAAGCTGTGGTTGGATATCACCTACGTCTACATGAACACTGTCAAAGTTTTTATAGCCGCGCATTCTCGTCTGCAAGTCTGTTGACAAGATTTTAAAGTCCTCTGACTTTCAGTACACCGAAATCTATGCAGTATACGTACAATTGTACATGTTGTTACGCAATACGTTGCCTATAAATAACTGAAAGTTTAAATATCAACTACACTGGACTTCGTGCACTTGGCTTCCTTATTTTGAGATACTAATACATAAACATGTCTGTTGCGTATTCCGACATAAAACTTTATTTGCTTAGTGGCGCATACGACGTCCCTGTGTCTTTAACAACAACTAAGGAGAAGAATAATTTCAAAAGAAAGGTTCGGCAAAAGGCGCGCAAGTTCAAGTACGAGGGCCAGCAGCTGTTCTATCAGCTCTCAGCTCGGGATGATAGTCAGAAGAAGCGCCATCGGTCAAGGGAGCGTCGCCTGGAGGTTGAAGAACAAGAAGAACGGAGTCGATTAATTCAAGAGTATCACACCTCTGCGACTGGAGGAGCTCATCAGGGGATAAAGTCCACCCTATCGAAGCTGCAGGGACGATTTCATTGGGACGGCATGACGAAATCTGTGCAAGATTACGTTCAGAAGTGCGCCGTCTGCCAGCGCAACAACAAGAGGGCCGTGGCGAACGAACCCCAGTTGACGCCAATTTTGATTCCTTCGATGGCCGAACGAGTATTCGGTTTTGTCTGCGTTGACTACGTCAGGTTCGAGCCATCTTCGAAAGGTGATTGTTTAATCGATTAATAGCTTTTGTGGCCACGTGTATCAAATCTAAGTAGCATACTCTCATTCATTTTAATGTAAACTTAACAACACAATGCTCCACAGGGAATCAATACCTGCTGACGATTTGCTGCAAATTTACCAAATTTGCCCTGGCGTCAGCGCACAGCAGGAACGATGCACTTACAGCCGCAGAACAGCTGTACAAGGCCTTCTGCGTCTTCTCCTGGCCCGACATCTTGTTGACCGATCAGGGACGAGAGTTCAACAACAATCTGATAAGCTACCTGTCTGAGATGATTGACAAGAGACGAACCTCTGCTTATCACCCCCAGGTTAGTAAAGTTAATATTTTTTGCCTTCCATGCTCTCAGTAATAAGTCTTAATTCGAATAAGTTCATATTCGATATTAAAGAACTGACAATGCTCTTTCAGACCAACGGTCAGTGCGAGCGCCTCAACCAGAGCTTAGTCGCAGCTCTGCGCAAAATGTGCGACCAGGACTCTGACTCTGCGGCATGGGACGATTATGTCGATGGCGCAGTTCTGGCGTACAACAGTCGCGTGCACTCGACAACTGGCGTCTCGCCTTACAAGGCCGTGTTCGGCAACGAACCACGACTTCCCCATGACAGCATCGGACCAGCAGACGCTGCCATGGTCGGTGACGTCACGATTCGTCATGTAGAGAGAAAGTCCGAAGCACGTGGGCGGACCATTGAGTTGATGCGTCGACGCATCCGTCGGGCGCAGCAAGCTATGCAGCAGTACCATCAGCAGCGTCTGGCGTCTGCCAGCAGCCTCAGCTTCAAAGTCAAGGTGCGGCAGACAAGGTGCTGCTGCGGAACTTCGTCCGTGACGATCGGAAAGGCGGCAAATTGAAGACACCATGGTGCGCCAAGGTTTACACGGTCGAACGTGTCCTAAGCAACAACCTGTACCGACTCGAGGGGAGATCTACATCGATCAATGGCCGCCACCTGAAAAAATACCACGAATAGGTGATTTACAGAATTTGAATTTCTAATATTTGAAAGTAGCTTTAGGCTCCTAATTAAAATAATCGTTGCACAAGATCAAAATGCTTGATATGAACGAAAGACTTGACTCAGTAGAAACTTTGAGCTTTAAAGCAATGTACACTTAATGGAAGATCTAGAAAGTAGGACTTAAACGATAAGGAAGTTTGATAATTCAACATATGCTCGTAATTTCTTTGCGCATATTTGAAAATGTGCAGGATTTATTTTAAGGACTGTCTAAATTAGCAATTTACGGATAAATTATTTTTCATAATTCATAACCTTTCATATTTTTCATATTTCATAGCCTTACAATACGAGCGTATTATAAAGTTTTATAATTTACATAATTTATTTAGTTTTGGATTGCTCTTGTCTTTTTTGTAGCAATATGCACTTTACAGTAATAATTTATTGTCTACTTGCAAAGTTGTCGGAATATTTTAAGACGAATAAAATAAGGCATACGATAGTTTCTGCTCAGTGAGTGAGAGAATTCAAGATGGTCGAATGAGTTTGGATAAATGAAAAGTATTTGGCCAAATACGTCTGTCGTCTTATTTCATTCAGCCGAATAAAACAACGCAGAAATTTTTTAAGACGTGACACCGGGGCCCTGCCTCCCATTGTCGCTTAGTGTACATGCAATCTCAGCCCCACCCCAATCTTTTGTGTGTCATTTAGAAATTAAATATAAAAGGCTCGATGGCTTGAGTTAGTTTTTTTGAGTGCCCGTTGTTGGCAATGGTCAAAACCTGCCGAGAGTTTGGGCAAAAATCTTTGTCTTGAGAACACAAATCTGGTAGCAGAGCGTGGTTCTGAGTTCTAATGTCGTTCGGACTTTCAATTTCAAGTTTTTCTTTTTACTCGAGTAAAATGAACGGCATAAAACTACTGTATGCGAAACTTCAAACCAATCCGAGACACTGAAACAGCATGTCATCGGAAAATAGGTTTGTATTGGTTCTTTTTCAACTGCAGACGATAGTATGGAAATCCGTCCTAAAAGAATGACTTCAACGCGGAAATTCCGTGTACTGGCCACTCGCAGCAGATTAAAATCAAGCCATTAAAGACCATATGGAGGACACCGAATGAGAGCTGGGCTGTGGAAACTGTGTCAGATCTTGAGGTAAGTCAAGCCAGCAGGCGTCCGTTAATCGTACTCAACAACTTCTGAGCAGAGCGACAGTGGAGACCAGCGGCTCTGACGCTCCTCGTCTTCGAACGCCAGTCAGCCGCTTCATCAATGAAGCTGTGGAAGCTGGGAACTCCCGAGTCAAGCATGATGGCAGACAAGAGAGTAGCCCGACCTACAGATTCGCCCCCAGCAACGCTTCATGATCATACGTCCGCAGCTCAAAACATTTCGGCAAGCTACACAGCAGGAATATTCATAAATTTTTTTGTTCAGAAAATGAGGGTTCTATGTTAATAATGCATATTCTACGTACCATTGTACATGTCCTGTGCCTAAAAATCATTAAAATGGCACGGCTTGGCTGATTGGTTTTGAGAATCTATTTAGTCACTCTTAACCGACTGTGTACGGGTAACTATATGTGTGACAGAGATGATAAAATAAATGCATAAAACCAGAGATTCGAGCTGTGCCATGCATTTTAATGATTTTTAGGAACAGGAAATGTGCGTAGAATAAAAAAATTACCATAGAATCCTAATTTTCTGAACAAAGAGCTTTGTGAATATCAATAGAGCTATAAGAAAGGCACAACATATCAAAAGATGAACATAGTGCCTGCTTTATATCGAAAGCAGTAGCAATTTTTGTGCTGAAAAAATGAAAAAATTTTATCTCCGTAGTGTTTTTTTCGGCGAAAAATGGCCTTGAAAACTTTTCCCATGAAACGTGAGTGTCTCATCCTGCATATACGTTGCTTTAGTTGTCCTTGGAACTTCCAGGCCAGGGGACGCAGGATTAATCACGCATTTTGAAACTGCTCTACATGACGTATTAATGGGTATATTTGATTATTGCAGTTCAAATTGAGTAAAGAAAATTCTCGAGGCTACGGCTATAGGCTAGATAAGACGGGCGCTAGTCAGTCAGATGATGTACATTTGTCTCAATTGTCTCAAATCTGCTCGCACTATGAATACCTACAACTGATGTGTTCCTTACTACCAAGACTTTCTTAGTAATCAAGGAACAGCTAGGCAACCCAGTACGTCAACAGAAGGTATTCAATTACCTTTGAGTCCTTAAATGAGAGCTCTCGTAATAATCCTCGTCCGTAGTATCGCGATCAGTAACTTTCCTGTCCTTCAGGAAGTTTAGGCGCCTGGTAACAGTTGATCTGGTCCGTTATCTCCTTTGTCCTCTTGACTTCTTGCCGGCCGGTATCTGTAGTTCGGACCAATCGGAAGCTTCCAAATTAACAATGGGGATCCCTGCGCCAAACTGCGGTCTTAATTAAGCCTCCTTCTTCTAGCAGTGCCTCTATGCACTCTAGGAATAGCTCCGGAGACCACTGATAGTCTTCTAAGATCTATCAGGGGCAGTCCTTCTGGAGACTGCAACCAGGAGAGTCTAAGCAGACTCAGGAGTCTCAACAGACTCACAATAAACTCAAGTCACTCTTGACTTGAGCAAGACGTCTCTAACAACAACGGCGCAAATAAAGAAGGCTTACCGCAACGACTCGACCGAGTCTTAGTCCAGGAAGTCCGACTATGGCTTCCTCTTCGGAGCTCTTCTCCTGCCGGAGGAAATCTGTGGCTCCGGGTCCGTTCCGGACCACTTGTGTTTATAGGCAAATGGACCCCCATGAGGTCACGTGGGTCCAACTCTTCAACTGTCAAAAAGGTCACGGTTTGGTTGCTGTCAAATATGGCAGGGTAGAAAGTTACTCCATTGGTTTTGTGTAAAAGCGCGTGATTGGTTATCGCATTCGAGTTATTTTTAGTTACATTTGATTGGGTCACGTGCGCACGGTTGAATGATGCATCTTTCCTGGGGTTTGCGTTTGACAAGTACAGGTTACACGTGATTGGGTGATTTCTAAATTTAGCATGCTCAAGGTCTCTCTCTCTTCCTATTGGTTAGTCAGAATATACTTATAATTCAAAGCATAACTTTATTCAGGCTCTTCAACTTACTACTGAATAAAATGTGTGAGTAGTACGTTAACACTTTTATGTTTTCTTTACCGGAGGTAGAACACTACACAACCACGAAAATGGACTGTGTGTGGTGTCGTGCATTATCGTGTAAAAGCTCGCTACCATTATCAGATGTCACTATCCAGGAAGAGTTCGAGAAAGGAGCCAGTCGAGGGCAACAGAAGAGGCCTTCGATCGTCTGCACGCTTGTATCACTGCCGTCAAAATTGTCTGCGCTCAAAATCGTGTCACTGCCGCGTTTGCGCGCTTCTGCCAGTGCTTAGTATGCACCCAGGCCCTCGCATTACAGGGCTTGGAGCAGGCTTCTGACTAGATTCCCTGAAAGTTGTGAATAGGAAAGCTACAATAATTTAGAGACAGCATTAAGATGCGATCATAATTGAAGACACCGCTGCAATGGGCAGGCAGCTCAGCCGCGGCTATTCCACGGCGCATCTGAGGGCTGCGTATGGCTGCTCAGTCCAAGGACTCAGGGTCGCCACACATCCTCAATAGGGAATATAATCGCGGGATCCCAGGATTAGGCCCTAAATCCTAGATCCATTAGGCCTAAATCCCGGGATACAGATTGTCCGCGATCCCGTTTTGCAATAATTCAATCATTCATTCTGGAGTAGTAGTATCTGCAGCTGAGCTACTTGTAAGTTTAAAATCATAACCCAGTTGTCGAGCTTTGATTTATTAATCTTTTAAGCATGCAGACTAGTGAGAAGGCTAAGGCTGGAGGGATTCAAAACTGAAGCTGTTGGCAGATCGTAAGGAGATTTAATTTGTAATAATGCAGAACTACTTTAAGCAGTCCATACCTTCAAAATTCTTTGGTGGAACCTCAACCCAAGCTACCAGTTCCCATCCAGGGCGGGTGCTCCTGGGAGGGTGATGTCTGATCCATTTCTTCCCTTGCATCAGTACCTCGGGCCATAGCTCTGTAAGCTATCACTCCCCAGAAGGGAATACAAAATCCCGAGTTTTGCCAATCCTGGGATTTTCGGGATCGGGATATCCCGGAGGACTTCGCCAATCCCGAGATCCTGGGATTAAAAAAGTTTCTAATCTTTTTTGGTGCAATTTTCAATCTGTTTCAATAACAAAGTAGAACAGAATAAAATATTTTGCTAACAAGAAACTGACAGTGAGCTCTGAATTAGAGTGTGATGTACGGTATGATATGCTGGCGCAATAGATGTGCTTTTTTACATGCCACTATCAGCTCAGGAGAATCACCTTTCAGTCGTGAGTCCGACGCTTTAACCACTAGTCTGAGACTCGGACTCAATGCTAAATTAGCTATAATGGACTTAAACCAAAGATAATCTATTATGTTATCAATCGGCTAGGTACGCTATTCTATATATCTAAATCTAAGCTGTCTCTGTCTGTCTGTCTGTCTGTCTGTCCGTCTGTCTGTCTGTCTGTCTGTCTGTCTGTCTGTCTGTCTGTCTGTCTGTCTGTGCGATAGATAATAGAAAAAAACGGCTCAACCGATTTTCACTAAACTTGCACCATTCGATCAGAAATTCTCCATGACGGTACATGGCTCGTGACTAAAAAATTGCTCAATGCTAAAGGGATTCAATAGTCGAAAAACATGCATTTTTGCAAAGGTCAAGTAAAGTTTTCGACTTGAAATGCATTGTAAGAATGCTAGAAAAAAATGACAGACTGAAGTTTGATTCTGATAAAGATTACATCACAACAAACTTTTTACTTATTGTCGTTTTTTTACATGCATGGCTGAATGTTCACACTGACTTGAATTGCACAAGGGACGCAAGGCTTACAGCTGAGGGAATTTCTGGAATCTCAAGGCTTATTGGGGAATTGCTCAGATGTCCTGGCTTACTGTGGAATTGCTGGGATGTCGAAGCTTATGGGGAATTGCTGGAATGTCAAGGCTTACAACTGGGGGAATTGCTGGGATGTCAAGGCTTGCAGCTGGGGGAATTGCTGAGATGTCAAAGCTTATGGGGAATTGCTGGGATGTCCAGGCTTACAGCTGGGGGAATCGCTGGGATGTCAAGGCTTACAACTGGGGGAATTGCTGAGATGTCCAGGCTTACTGGGGAATTGCTGGGATGTCAAAGCGTATGGGAATTGCTGGGATGTCAAGGCATATGGGGAATTGCTGAGATGTCAAGGCTTACAGCTGGGGAAATTGCTGAGATGTCCAGGCTTACTGGGGAATTGCTGGGATGTCAAGGCTTACAGCTGGGGAAATTGCTGAGATGTCAAGGCTTACAACTGGGGAAATTGCTGAGATGTCCAGGCTTATTGGGAAATTGCTGGCATGTCAAGGCTTATGGGGAATTGCTGGGATGTCAAGGCTTACAGCTGGGGGAATTGCTGAGATGTCAAGGCTTGCAGCTAAGGGAATTGCTGAGATGTCAAGGCTTGGTGGGGAAATTTTTTAGACTTCAAGGCTTAGCTGGGGGAATTGCTGAGATGTCCAGGCTTACAGCTGAGGGAATTGCTGAGATGGCTAGGCTTACTGGGGAATTGCTGGGTTGTCAAAGCTTATGGGAATTGCTGGGATGTCAAGGCTTACTGGGAAATTGCTGAGATGTCAAGGCTTAGTGGAAGCATGGCTCTATTCTTTAATATTTTAGCAATATTTTCATTTACCTTTTTGCACTCCCCGAACGGGCTGGATTGCTAGTATACACTAAAAGATTGAGACATGGTGTTGCTAATTAATTAGTCATTCGCTAGCAGATCCAATAGCCCCGTTCGCCACTAGTCTGCCAAGAAAAACAGTCATTTAGAAAAGACAAAAAATAGGCCACCACACAACAAAAAAACTTGATGTATATAGTATTCATCATCAAAAACGAGTCTTGCAACTGTTCCAGTGTATCTCGTACAACTCCACCCGCCAGTGTACGAGCGTACATTTCCCTCGCGAGGCAAACGGGGGGGAGGAAGAAGTGCTTGCTGGACTAGTGTACTTTTTATTCTCTCTCCAGATTGACTGTACGGGTCACGCTAAAATATTTCTTGGAAATACCCAGTGCCTCCCAAATGAATAGAAAAAGCCGAAAACGAAAACTATCGGCTCTTTAAGTCAGGACCTCAATTAATGTAAGACTGAAAAGTTTATTTAGAGCCTAAAAATCCTGGTTAAGCAGCTTACTACCGATACGAAAAGCTTATGGCAGGTGCAGGTAATTCGTTCGATTCCGACGACGAAGGCGAGTGGCACACGGTCTGGAAGGGCAGTAAGAAGAAGCGCCAGGCCGAATCTGAGACGGTCGAAAATTGGGCTCGAGGTCAAGGAGTTCGCGACCGACAATTTGAGGACGGTCGGGATAGCAGTGTGAGTACCAAATCTTGGCGCCAAATACAGATCAGCTGCGATGAGCAACATCAGATTCGTCCCGGGTCCAAATTTTTTCAGCGTGGTAATAGCGAGAGAGGCTCCAGCAGAGGCGGAAGTCGTGTCGGAGCTCGAGGCGGATGGGCCAACCGCGACAACGACAATGGAAGCTCCAGAGATGACTACAGAAGCAGTGGCGGTCGTGGAGGTCGTGGCCGATGGGTCAACCGCGACGGAGATAGTGGGAGTGCCAGAGACGACTCCAGGAGCGGTGGTGGTGGAAGAGGTCACGGGGGATGGGCCAACCGCGACGGAGATAGTGGCAACGCCAGAGATGACTTCAGAAGCGGTGGCGGTCCTGGAGGTCGTGGCCGATGGACCAACTTTGACTGTGACAATGGGAGCTTCAGAGACGACTTCAGAAGCGGTAGCAGTCGTGGCGGTCGTGGCTCGTGGCTCAACCGCGGCGGCGAAAATCGAAGAGCCAGAGCCAACTTCAGAAACGATTGCGGCAGCATTGAGTATAGAGGTAGACACGATTCCAGAGGCCGCGGCAGAGGTCGAGGAGGCGACGGAAGGACGTCAGCACCACGGGAGAACATGAAAAATCAGAAAGCAAACTGGAATTTTAGTACTCTACTGTGCGGCCCTGCCGACTCGCAGATTGTGTTTACTGAATACCAAGGCTTTTGCAATCAGAAGGCTAAAGAACTTCGCGATAAAGGTCACATTCATGTGCCCCTTTTTCGGACAACGACTGACGAAGAAGTGTGTCAGAATTTTCGAGAAAAGCTACGTTCGATCACAGCATCCATAACCGAATGCAAAGATTTGCTCAATGAAAATTGCCAATTGAGAGCTTTTATCCGGGTCGGAGATCTGTACTTCAATCACAGAAGTTTCCGGTTTGACAGCCGTCCTGGACCTCAGCTTAGAGACTTCGGCGATCTGATGGAGTCAGACAAGTTCGAAGAAGCGTCACAACGATTGGACAGATTTTTCAATCCCGACGAAGAAGGATTCTACCGGCGGCGCCCAATTACCTCAACATTCGTGACTGAGAAAACCGTGGCGAATCATGCCCTGCTGGAGGTGTTTCTCAGCATGCGAGACTTTGAGGAAGTCAGGGACGACAGCGAAAAAGTCGCGATTCTCACCGTTACATTGAACGGAGAGCAAAGAAAATTTGAGCTCACCTACAACGCGAACAATCTGGTATTGGACTCTGTGATGCTGATCACTAGCAAATGGAATCTAAACATGGTCACAGCAAAGGGTACCAATTACCAGGGCTCATTTAACGAGGTCGCCGACTTCAGACTGCAGTTCGAAGCTTCATTTCCCAGCGACACGGAGGAGGTCAATGAGAGCTTGGCTGCCGAAGGATTCAACAAAGAAGACCTGCAGCAGTTGTTCGAAAGGATCGGCGAGGCACCGCCTGCCTCAGATTTGTTGTCGGATGGCTCCGAGAGGCACTATCGGCTGAAAAGTCTGCCGCAATTGGCAGAGAAGCTGGAATATCTTCGCGAGCAGTCTAATAAAACCTTTGTGCGGCATCACGACCGATGGCCACTTCATGTGCGGCTTCGGCAGTTCAAATTCTACAAGCTAGTAAATCCCGTGGCTGGCGTGTTACAGCCGCTGCCCGGGGTCGAGCTGCGGGTCAGCGCTGAGCTGGGCTGCTCCTTGGACACGGAGGTCCTTGGCGATCCGGAGTTCGCGAGCTACATGTGGGAGTGCTGCCAGCTGATGCAGGACCTGGTGGCCGCTTCGCTGGAGGATTGACTCGTTTGTTGAGAGTCGGCCGGACTATTGAAGAAGTTCGATGTTGTTTTCAATGTGTTTTCGACGATTATCTATCTTTCTATAAAATCTATGTTCTACAAATTTATTGAAAGCCACAGCGTCACGTCGTTTTTATTTGAAGCAGTCTGCTCCTTGAACGCTATGCTCGTAAATGCATATGGAATATTGGTGTATATGAGAACGTCCATTATTGAAGCATAGCACAAATTTTAACTCTGCTTTACAACTTAGTTTTGTTACTTTGATTAATATTTTGGCTCTCATTTAATAAAATCGAGCAGTTTTCAGCCTGTTGTTTTTATTGTCTGTTCAAATTGTATATTGTTTGATTATTGTATCATTATTATTACGATAGTATGAGCATAAGAGTTCCTCTTATACTCCTTTGAACTGTGTTTCAGCCGTATTTCGTGTAGATAAGCCGGTTTAATATCCATGTAATTTAATTAAGTTTTCTTTCTGTCATTAATCGATGTTTATTAACAGTATAGACTATAGTGTCTACAAATACAGTTCATTTGAAAAAACTTTTTCGGAAATATACTTACAGCATTATAGTTCTGACTTTGTAGTTTATAGCTATGTTTCGATTGATAACTTGAGTTTTTTCAGTTTCAGATGTGCGCTCTTCTACCGTAAAACAGCCAGCGATACATATAAAGTGCTGTTTACAGTTTTGCTGTAATTTTAGCTAAGCTAATACACCATTTTACCCTCGATTTTGAACGAGGAGAACTTCGAAACCGACAAACTCCTCTTCAATATTGACACTCTATGGTCGGGCACTCAAAATCTACAATCAATATTGACAGATCAAGCTTCAATTTTGACAAACTCTGGTTCAATTTTGACAATACACATTTAGTCAACTTCTCCTGGGAAAAATCGATAACAAAGTAATCCAATGAAAGCCTGAACGGGGCGAAAGTTATCTGTGCAAAATCAGCTCATTCTGACCTTGCTTTTGGGATCTACAAGTATTGATAAAAAATTTTTTCTCCATCCTCTTACACACAGAGACTAAAATAGCCTGACTAGTTGGGCCGCAAAATCCGATTCTATTTTGACAGAGTTGCTTCAAAACTGACACTCTATGGTTTGTGTACCCCGAAAGTCCGCTTCATTTTTGACAACTCCTAATCAATATTGAACAGTTTACAATCAGTTTTGACTGCTACCTTATTACATCTGTTCTTGGTTGTGTATGTTTCAGAAAAAAGCCGTAAACAAGTAGCATTGTTAATGATTCAAAAGAAGTATTGTACTCATATTTTTAAAAACACACATTTGTTAGATTTCTAGGTTAGGTTAGATATCTGGACATGGGCGGCGGGAGCTTGCGACCCCCTGCACGATTTCATGTGCCGTGGGCCTCCTCCTCTTTATCCCCAACTGATTCGCCAGGTGCACAAAGTCATCTCGGTTCTCATGAGCAGAAATCAGGCGCTGTCGGTCCTGGGAGGACACAGACCGATTTTTGCGGCGGCCATGCTGTTTCTGCTCCTCTTCAAAAAACCTTAAATAGCGTCGCTATCAATCATCCTGACTAAATTAGTTCTTCAGATTAGCGATTAAAAGTGAAAAACACGAGCAGAGCGAGAACTGCTTTCCTGCTCTTTTGAATTCCTCCGTGACAAGATGCGCATTCGTTGGTCTGACCAACCATCTATGATAAAACTGAAGCAGTAGCCAATTAGATTCGAGGCGCAGGCTGCCTCAAGACATAGACAAAAAAACAAACTGCCTATCAGCGTTCAAAGCGTTCTGAACACTGATACTGCCATAGACAAAAGACTGCCTCGAAATTTCTAAGCTTAACGATTCTTAGTTAGAATTGTCAAAATCTTAGGCAAAAAGTCTATTAGTCAAAACTGATTGTAAACTGTTCAATATTGATTAGGAGTTGTCAAAAATGAAGCGGACTTTCGGGGTACACAAACCATAGAGTGTCAGTTTTGAAGCAACTCTGTCAAAATAGAATCGGATTTTGCGGCCCAACCAGTCAGGCTATTTTAGTCTCTGTGTGTAAGAGGATGGAGAAAATTTTTTTTATCAATACTTGTAGATCCCAAAAGCAAGGTCAGAATGAGCTGATTTTGCACAGATAACTTTCGCCCCGTTCAGGCTTTCATTGGATTACTTTGTTATCGATTTTTCCCAGGAGAAGTTGACTAAATGTGTATTGTCAAAATTGAACCAGAGTTTGTCAAAATTGAAGCTTGATCTGTCAATATTGATTGTAGATTTTGAGTGCCCGACCATAGAGTGTCAATATTGAAGAGGAGTTTGTCGGTTTCGAAGTTCTCCTTGTTCAAAATCGAGGGTAAAATGGTGTAGCTACAGCTTAGGTATACGTGCAATATTCAGATGAAATTTAATAAAGTCAAATAATCTCACTAACCCAAACTGTAGGAATAATACGCATCTATTGGGGATTGAGACAGAATATCCTGCGTCGAAATATTTTGAGCCGCGGCAAACGCGTCCGAATTTCGCGTCCCGACTCCTGGTTGGATTCTGTGCGCTGCCACATTAATTTGGGGCTTGTGCAGTCCACGAAAATTGGCCCAGCTGTTGTCGTGAGATTCACAGCCATGAGGGCCAGCCCCCAAGGCGCGGAGAGAGTGCACATGCCTGACGATCAGACAGTCAGAGCCGCTGTACACCCTGTGTGAGCGTGTGCATGAGTGCGTGCGTGCGTACAGTATCGGTATGCTTGCATGTGCTTAGGAGTCAGCGGAATGGTCAGACTGAAACGCCTAAATCCCACTTACGGTACACGAGTTTATTGATCGTAGCACACGTAATTTTTATCAGCTTCTCTGCCCCCGGGGTAGTCCCAGAATGGTTTATTACAGAAACCGTGTCAGTGAAGTCCGTTATTTAGAACGATACTCGTATTGAATAGTTCCCGACGGAAGTGTACAAGCTTATTAATAAATTATTGATGCAACTAACAAGCGCAACTGTATGCATGCACAAATTAACCAGAACCCACGCTAGTGTTTTAGCCTACAAGCGTAACAGCCATTTGATAGCTACGACGATATTGATTTGTAAATGTCCATGTCCAGAAAAGAATCCAGCTGGAGACGAAATAACAGAGGCCGTTCTATATACTAGCTAGTTTAAAATTTATTGGAGAGCAAGGTAAAGCATAGCCGGGGTATGACTTGAATTTGTAACCATACATGCCGTGTAATGTCCTGCTATGCATTATTTTAAGCGATCGAAACGTCGTTAGTCTGTACTGACGTCATTATAGTTTTATGGCTCTTAAGAAAGCTTTTAAACGGCTCAACTTTTAGATGCTCAGTTTCAAGACGAGATAACAGGGCGAGGAGTCCGAGAGCTGCAAATGGCCGATAAAAACCTAAATAGATTCGATCGCAGTCGCAATCAGGAATGGAGCATCCGGGTGCTACTGTGCGGACCTGTCGACTGCGCGATATCATTTGGGCCCTACAAAGGCCATTGGATTGGCAGTCCTGAAAAGTTGGAATACTTCACTAGAAGAGGCTGGATCGGTGTGCCGCTGTTCGATCGCTCAAACGATGAAGAGGTGCTTCAGCGCATCCGTCAGAATCTGCAGTGCATGTCTAGCGACGCCGTTAGGTGTCAAGCAATTTGGACTGAGAAAGAAAAGAAGGAGAGTCGCTTCAACATGAGTCTTGAAATCGGAGATTTGTACTTCTTTGACAACAGCTTCGACTTCAGTCGCGTTCCCGGTCCGCGCTTGGGAGACTTCAACAGGCTCCTTGACACGGGCACCTTCTCGGAGGTGCGACGCCTTCTTGAGAGCTACTTCACACTGAGAGTCAACCAAGACAAAATGTTTTTCTCTTCAACTTTCACGCCAAAAAATATTTGCGTCAGTCGCGACACGATTGAGGCATTCCTTCAAACGAAAGGCTTCGAAATCAATCAGAACGAGGAGCGCAGTCTGACCACAAGCCTCGAAGGTGCCAACCAAAAATTTGAGCTATTTTTCAATCCTGCGAATCTTCAACTGCGAGACATCAAAATGGTAACCCAGAAGTGGAACCTGGACTTCGTCACTCCGAAGGGCAAAGACTACAGCGGCTCGTTTAGCGAGGCCGCTGACTTTCGACTTCAGTTCGACACTTCCTGTACAAGCGACTCTGGCAAAATCGTTACCGATAGTCTCATCGCGGAAGGATTCGTTTTGAAAGAGCTGAAGCAATTGTTCGAGAGAGTTAATAAGGCACAGAGAGACGTAGTGGATGCCTCTGATGATGCAGAGCTGTGGGAAGGCGCAGATCGTTGCTACCGACTCAAACTGCCACGCCTGCTAGATCGACTAGAAGAACCGAGTCAGCAGCTCAGTAGGTCCTTCGTTCGACGCCATGACCGATGGCCTTTCGTTGTTAAGCTACTCAAGATTCGCGTTTTCGAATTGGACGAATCAGCGGGAATATTCGTGCAGCAGAGTGTGCAGTTCCGGGTTACAGCAGGTCTGGACTGCTCCCTGGACCCGGAGGTCCTTGGCGATTCGGAGTTCGGAAGCTACTTGTGGGAGTGCTGCCAGCTCATGCAGGACATGTTGGCCTCTACCTTGAAGTCCTGATGGACAGAGTCAGAGATGATTTACTTTGACAGTCAGTTTATTTCACAAACGTTTTTTTCAGCGATGGACAATATATAGTCAGTAATTTCCTATTTAACCCCTAATCATCTCTTTTTGTTTTTCTTCTTTTCTTGTACTGATTTTACGTATATTCAACGTAATTAATATTCTGATTTTTTCAGCCTCTTTTTCCATTGTTTTGCTGAACTACGAGTTCTACGAGAACTACGAGCGGCTGAATTTCGTGAAACAAGAGGGGTGCAGCCTAGTAGTTAGGGCGTCCGACACACGAATTGAAGGTCAGGGGTTAAATTCCCCATCCCACTGGAACAATTTGTGTCCTTGTGCAAGACAGTTAAGGCAGGTGCAATAAATTATTTTTCTTAGAAGTGCTGAATATTTTCTATAGTTTCACGTTTAAATTTTGTGTGCCTAAACTTTTTGCGTTATTCTTCGGCCGTTAAACAAAACGATTATCTTAACAGATCGATTTTTATCAATTTATGCTAATTAACAATTCAAAAAGAGTATGTACTGCTTCGATGGTTCTACATGTATCAGAAATTGGCCCAGAAGTTGCTGCGACTGGCATCCTGCACAATAAAAAGAGTACATTAGAGTTTGTCATGTTTTGTCCACTGTCTTAGCCAAAAGATGTGTACAAAAACGCTTAACGTTTGGACTGAAATGGCTAAGATAGTTTACGCGCGCGGCTGAATTTCGTTAAAACCAAGTGAGCTGTGGTGTTGAGTCGGTCCGTCCAAGACTTGCAATAGACAATAAGACCTACGATAGAGCACTACTACGAGTAACACGACAGACATAAAAATTCGGTATAAGCTTTTCAGCACAAGAAGCATACGAGCTATCTGAGTTGCCATGCCTGCATTATCGTAGACTATACTGTTCAATGAAGCAGTATTTTTTCGTTACTAAATTCGTTCAATCTCTCTGAGCACCAAGGCAGTGAAAAGAGAGAGAGAAAAGAGGTACGAAATAGCCGAGAGTTACAGTACTCATTATGTACGTTTCTTAGTTTTTGTTTTTCAAATCTTAGGTAGGGGGAGGGCGTTGAACCTTTAAATTGCAACGAAAACTTCTAAGAGTTGCTCAATTTTTTCTTGTCCAAAGCTGTTTCGAGGTTTCTATAGAGCAATGATAAAGCGGTTAATTATTAAAACCAGCAGCCACAAATGCCTACTTCTAATAGCAGCCGTTATTCTGGCAATTTTCGCCAACACATCTGGCGCAATTTCACGGAGCTGTTCAAGAGGCTCCTACTTCAACAGCTTGAGCGGCATGTGCGACCCCTGCCCAACAGAATGCTTGACGAGTCCCCAGTCACCAAACGTGACCGATTACATGCGACGGAAGTGCCAGAAGCTGGCAGACCAGTGTTCACCAAATCTAGCGACTAGCAAGTCCGGTTCAACCTCATCAACGCCAACATCTGACAGTCCAGTGAGTAAGAGTCCAAAAAACTCTGAAGCCGGAGTCAACAATGAAGACAGGCAAGCACCGCCAGACGATCGCTATGGTCATAAGGCTGCTGGTGGGATTGTTGGAGCTGCTATTCTACTGCTTATTTTTGTCCCAGTCGGTAAAAAGCTGCGATCAATAATAATTCGAAATAGAAGACCTGGAGAAAGCAACATACCGATGCAGAACATCAAGGAAAACTCAGATGCAGCTTCAGCCACCCTGCTCTCTGGCTCGAATAATACTCAAGAACCGAACGGTTTTCAAATTAATGAGGAAGCAACTGCCGACGACAAAGTTACCAGCCAGCCTGACAATCCACCTGAAGACCCTCCAGCAGTACCTAATGTTGAGTAAGCATGCACGCATCCAGTCACTTATCATTTAGGCATGGTGAACCAATTGACTAATGATGGAGATGTTACTACCATAACGAACGACGCATAATGTGCTTGAGAAAATACACAAGTAGCTAATGTAGCTTATGCGTACTTAAATTTCGTAGCATAGGACACAACTTGTGCCATAGACGAAACAGGCGTGATGACACCGCGGCATTAAAAATCGGCTTCAACTTTTCGTCTTTATTGGCCCTCTGTGTACAAGTACTCTGGTAGCGTCCTTCTACAGGTACTCCGATCCAGTTTTCACTGCATCTAGTAAATGTTGGATTGGCAAAGCTTGAACCTAACGTTTTATACTTAGTACTGCAATCTGTGAACAAAATGTATTATTTAAATTGTACATGTTTTACTGTGATTACTACTGAATTCAGCTCGTATGCAACAGCATTAATATAAAGTACATTCTAGTTCATAATATTGCAATCAATGTATTTACCCTATTTAATTGTCAATTCGTCAGTAAACGTTGCGTAGTTCTAAAACATTGGCTTGTCATTTGAAAATATCTGAAAGTAACTGTTGTTTATAGTAAACACTAACACAATTCTAACACTATTTAATTGAATGTATAATATATAGTCAGTTGAGTCAGTTAAGTAATGTACTGTGTAGTATATTCCGTAGTGTGTAGCAAACAGAAAAATACTGTTATTGCTGTTAGTCTTCATTTTCCGCCTGTCTGTCTGTCTGTCTGTCTGTCTGTCTGTCTGTCTGTCTGTCTGTCTGTCTGTCTGTCTGTCTGTCTGTCTGTCTGTCTGTCTGTCTGTCTGTCTGTCTGTCTGTCTGTCTGTCTGTCTGTCTGTCTGTCTGTCTGTCTGTCTGTCTGTCTGTCTGTCTGTCTGTCTGTCTGTCTGTGTGTCTGTCTGTCTGTCTGTCTGTCTGTCTGTCTGTGTGTCTGTCTGTCTGTCTGTCTGTCTGTCTGTGTGTCTGTCTGTCTGTCTGTCTGTCTGTCTGTCTGTCTGTCTGTCTGTCTGTCTGTCTGTCTGTCTGTCTGTCTGTCTGTCTGTCTGTCTGTCTGTCTGTCTGTCTGTCTGTCTGTCTGTCTGTCTGTCTGTCTGTCTGTCTGTCTGTCTGTCTGTGTGTCTGTGTGTCTGTCTGTCTGTCTGTCTGTCTGTCTGTCTGTCTGTCTGTCTGTCTGTCTGTCTGTCTGTCTGTCTGTCTGTCTGTCTGTCTGTCTGTCTGTCTGTCTGTCTGTCTGTCTGTCTGTCTGTCTGTCTGTCTGTTTGGCCATCAATATTTGGCAGGTAATCATTCGCTACGATGTTTGGTAGTCTCTAATAAAATATTACCAGTCTACTAGGTACTACTTCCAAAAATGCAGTCGCTAACACCTAAAAAAGGAAAAACCAAAGGCCCAATAGTACGTCTGCCAGCAAAGTTCCCTTTTTCGCTGTACAGAGCTATGCTGTACATTTATCAGCTCTGTCTTCGCAGTTCTGTCCAAGCGTAAATGTACACTTACGCCTAAACTATGTAGGCGTTGACTGGCTCTGCACAAGTGAGTGGCAGAGGACTAGCTCGCATCTGGCTTGGGTAAAGTCTAAAAATAGATCTTATTTACGCTTCAAGAGAACCCCAATCCCGACAGTTTACAAGCTGTACAATCTGGCAAGCTCTAAATGTACGTAGCAAGCTTTCAAAGAGGAATGACTGCACACAGAAAATATGGGCTTGACTACTTGTTATTTCTTTTATAATTTTTGACTGTTGACGAATAAAAGTTTAATATGGCTATCAATCTGCGCGCACAGTCAGGGATATTGTGGGCTTTTGTATGCCTGTACATAGTCTCGAGGGCTTCGGCAGTTCCAGCGGTGACGAGATGTCGCGCAGACCAGTACTACAACAGTTTGAGCCAAATATGCGAATCGTGTCCAGAGGAATGCCTGCTCGGAACAGTTAGAACAGCTTGCACTGGCATGGCTAGCCAATGCCAACCGCTGACAACAACTACTCTGACCGTTGTGACGACGCATGAAGTGACGACAACAAGTCAGAACTCGTCGGGCGCTGACGTGGAGAACTCGTGGATCATCATTGTCCTAACAACGATTGGCATCCTACTGTTCTGTTTGTTAGTCTTTTTATTTTGTAGATTCTTTGCTTTTAAAAGAATGGATAAATATTTGAGACTAAAGCTGCACCGAGCTGGAGAGGCTACAGTGCCAGCACCGGAGACAGCTGGGCCTGAAGAGTCGGAGCCTTTGGCAAAGCCAGCATCGGCATCATCCTGTCAAGAACGTGCAGAACAACACGAAGTCAGTGCGCAGGCTAGCGCTGGCCAACACGCTAAAACCATTTCTGCACCAAAAATTCCAGGACTCGATGCAGATGATCGTTATTAAAAAATAGCAATTCTCATGTTGCGAATGGCCATGTTGAAAAAAACTTTCCAAACTGACTCTTATCCATTGCCTTGTTACTTATTATCGTTCAATATTTTGGCATATAGAAGTGAACACGTGTCATATCTCTCTATCTACAAATTTGAACACTTTTTCTTTGAATATTCGTACTTTTCTGTAATACCACAGCTATATTCTACAGAGGCAAAATGCAATGTACTGCATGCAAGCTACAAATCAAAATAAACATCTTGCACGTCGACAAACAACTGTAAATAGCAGTTACCCCCTCATTCCTCTTAAACGTCATATGCGTGCTGTACAGAAATTAATAAATCTGTTTTTCCTCAACAAAAGTTGTCTATGGCGAAAACCCCATTCAGCACTTATGCATTCTCTTTAGAGCATACTGAATGCACTGGCGATACGGCAGATACGTAAAAGATATTTTATGGGTTTGAGTTCGGTTTGTGATTAAATCCCGAGAGCCGAAGGAAGTGAAATACCGACCGAAAAACCCATAGAATATCTTATTTAAACTACTTTAATTTTGCGGGATGTATTCAGATAAATCCCAGAGCTATACTTGTATGTCTATGGTTGAAGTTGGGGATGGGGGTGTGGAGGCGAAGCCCCTGCTGGGGGTGTGGGGGCGAAGCCCCCACATTCTTACCATAGACAAAGTTTCATTAAGAAATTTCTCGAGTCACGAAGGAAGAGAAGAGAGAAGCTCGCTTATTTAGATACATACAATAATCCTTGCAATATGTTCGGGAAAGTGATCGATATTATCCCGCAAAATAAAATCTATGTCAATAACCTCCCTGAAAGTGAGCTTTGAAGTGGTTTAACCGCCAGCAGTCTGATGGTAAGCAGTGCTTACCACGCTGACACTCCAATCCAAGTCTAAACTTTCGCGAGTGAGGAAAGTCTCTATAAGTCTATGGCTGGCCACAGGCCGTTCCGGTCGGCTATGGTAAGCAGAGCTTGCCATAGAATTGAAGTTAGGAAAATCAGATTGAGCAGCTCTTCAAAACTGTCTGTCTGTCTGTCTGTCTGTCTGTCTATTCAGCCATTAGGGGTCATGGACAAATATTTATTCAAAAACGAACTAGCTTTACTTTTATCCTTCCAAATAAAAATTTGTCATTTGCCTTTTATACCGCAGTTGGTTGAAATCTGCTACAGATTATTCACGGTCTGGAAACAACTCGACTGAAGAAAAAATCATACGAAAAATATTTTAACAAAGTAAAACAAAAGTAAGCAGATCGTACAGATCGTACATTTAGATGCAAAAGTACTCCAAAACGCAAAAAAGAACATTGTGATATGTGTTAGACAACTTTAAACTTTAAATAAACATAATAACTCAGTAAACTTACAAACTACATTAAAATATACTGACTTGCATTATATTTTGACTAAGTTCGAGTGAACAGTTGCCTTCAAATAGATTCATTAAGGCAGACTTAGTCCAAATCGCAGTCGAAGATCAGGCATGCCACTGCTGAAAGCAGGCTTCCAAGCAGAGCCCCGGTTCCCCTGGACACTCAGGGCAGCAGTAGATCGTGCGCTTGCTGCTTCCAGCTCTGTAGCAGACACGACAGCGCTTTGTTGGTCTTGGCTGACTGTCCCGCGCCACAATCTTCGTTGGAAAGTGCGGACTGACTGGGCCACCTGGAGCGGCCTGGATGCCAGCGGCCGGGCGCTTCCTGCTCGTTCCGGTACGCTCCACCAGCTCCCGAATGCTGGCCTCAAGAAACTTGGCGAACGTCTTCTCTCCACCGCACCGGCTGTACACAATCCAAGCGTTGCGAATCATTTGAAGAAAAAGATGCAAGCCGAGCTTCAAAAACCACTTTGTAGTTTTCCTCCCTGGCAGATGAGGCTGTAGATGACTGTCCATTCTGTCAACACCACCCATGCACCGATTGTAGGTGAGAACTGACCTGCTCTTCTGCACCACTGTTTCTGCTCCTCCACGAACCACGCGTCTGGTTTGAACCCTCTCAGCCGCCTCTTTCGTGTCCAGCAAATACAGAGTCTTCAGGCCACTCTCCTTTCGTTCAACGATCTTGACAGCCAGCACCCCGTCTTTGCGCATGAAGGCGACGTCGTTAGGTGGAACGTGCAGCTGTCTGAGCTCAATCGGCACACCTCGGTCGGCCCGGACGGTACAAGTCAGGTGCGTTCCTTGAGTCAGCAGGTACTCTGACAGCCGATAGGAACCGAACCATTTATCGACAAAGATGCGGTAGCCTTGGTGCAACAAGTTGTAGCAGAGCTCAACAACAATCTTCTCGCTGAAGGACAGATTGTCTCCCTGCAACTGTTCATCGAACCGGCGGTTCTCCTCTGGGGTCGAGTGAACGCGGAAGTTGTACAGGTAGCCTGATTTGGCCTCACATGCACAATATAGCTTTATTCCGTACTTAGCCCGCTTCGTTGGAATATATTGCTTAAAGCGCAGGCGACCTTTGTACAGCACCAAAGACTCATCCACGCTCACATCCTCCTCGGGCCTGTACACATTAATACAAGCCTCTTTCAAAGCCTGCAGCAACGGACGGATCTTAAAGAGAGGATCGTTGACAATCGGATCCTCAGCGCAATCGTAGAAACGGAGCAGACCAAGTAGCTGCTTGAAGCGGTCCCTAGAGAGAGCTTGAGGTGCTTGAAAGTACGGCGTACTGTAGTAACTGTCTGTGCTCCAGTACTCGTTCATTTCGGCCTTTTTATTGGAACCCATGTAAAGGCACATTCCTAACACTTTCTTTACTTCATTCGCACTGCAATCTCTCCATTGCGCAAAACTCCGAGGCAGGTCGTTGACATTGACAGAGTGGATCGCCGCCCAGGCTCTTCGATTAGTCCATTTTGCCAGGTCTTCGAAAAGGCTATTGGACAAAAAAGACCGAGAAAAAAGGACGTTGCCTGCTCAACATCACCAGGTACGCAAATTCCTGGATTCAGTCCAGGTGTCCCTAGAAACTCGTGCACATTCGCTTGCACGTCATGCCCAGCAACTACAGAATGCCAAGACAGCTCTTCCGTCTCTTCAGCAGTGCTCTGGCCGTCCGACTCACCATAATCGTCCTCTGACATGATGTCTTCTTCTTCATCGGACGTCATTAAGTCCGAATCGGAAAAAACTTTCAAATTCTTCCATGAGTGCAGCCATAATCTTCAGCTGTAAAACTTTCTATGTTAGTTTATGGAGACTTAGTTTTGGGCCTTATTCATAGTCAATGTCTTTTTATCAGACTGGAATGACCACAGACTTAGCAAACCATTCTGCTGAAAGGAATAGTCTATGGTAAGCGCTGCTTACCATCCGACCGGAACGGAGATGAATAAAATCCTCTTCAGTTCGGAAGAGGTTAAACGTTCCTTACCGACCTCCGATTTCTAAGAAAATCGAATGCAGCGTTCTGCTTGATTTGACCATGTAAATCGGTTAGTTACCAGGATAGCACCACGAGCGACGGCACTTTTGCATGCTCACGAGTAGTTCCATCATGCCTACTGACAAAAGTGACATTCTGACATCCTGACTGTACTGACAAAAGCGACATTCTGACATCCTGACTGTACTGACAATAGTGACATTCTGACATCCTGACTCTACTGACAATAGTGACATTCTGACATCCTGACTCTACTGACAATAGTGACATTCTGACATTTTGACTGTACTGACAATGTGCATGACTTCCTGACATACTGACTGTTACTGACAATTGTGAAATTCTGACATCCTGATTATACTGGCAGTCTATGACTAGCAGAACCAAAGCTGACTAGCTAACAAAAATGTTAGAGTTTCTTGGTTAATTGATTCGATACTTTAAAATATACAGCTTGTTTATTCGTAAAATTAAATATTCACATGGCTGTCTGAGCCAGGCATCAGATGACAGTCTTTTTTAATCAAAGTACACTTGGTGCAGATGCGTTGCCAACGATTCGCTCAATAGAAGCCGAAAAACTTGTTGTCTCGGCTAACACATATTTTCCGTTGTCTTTGTCGCCTGGGGTCTTGGTTGGCACAGCAGCACCGGTCACCAGAGAATGACTCTCGCTTTTTTCCGCGCTTCTGGCTGTTTTTTGTTTCGTGGACTTCTTATTTTGAAGCACTACAGCCAAGATTGTAGCAAAAGTACACAAAATTAATGAAACTGTAACCAGTATAATAATTATATGCCAGGTAGCGAACACCGTCTTTGATGAAGAAGTTACGCCAAAACTGTTCAACTTTTGAGGCTCACTGATTGACCTCTCAGACAATGCGGTGATTCCAACTGCACTGCTGGTGTAAACAGCTGTTGTTGTCAACCACAAGCAGTAGCCAGCTCTCCACAGCCTCTTGCACCGCAGCGACCAATAGGGGCTGTGAATTTCATTGCAGTGCGGGTTGAGGCATTGCGCAGGGCACGACTCGCATGTTCCAGACAACTCGCTGTAGTAGCTACCTGGAGGACACACCGTGGCCTGACGCATGTACGATCTGATCCGCATGGTCATGCATTGTGTCAAACTCACCGATGCCATCAGCAAAACTATGAGCCTTAGGCTAAGTTGACAGCTTGCAAACATTGTGCTTATTCTATTTTTTTAAAGTTGATAAAGTTTCGAATATTAACCGGATTTTGGATTCGTGATGCAAAATTTTAGCTCCGTCGTGCAAAATAAAGGATTCTAAAACACTGTACTAGCGTATGCGCTTTCGATTGTACTTAAACATGCACTCGTATGCTAAAAATAGCATGCCGAAGTTCCACACAATGTTCATTGCACAAAAGGAGGGCTTTCATACTCGTATTGTTGCCAAAGCCGTACTGTAGTGATCAGTGATTTTAATTTATCAGAATATAACAGAAAAAACTTCAGATATACTTTTTAGCTAAAAAGCATCCGTGTTCATATCTTACCTGTACTTTATTGATAAGCCTGTACAAGCTTTTTTCGCCATTTACTGAAATGTGGTTGCTATTTTGATAAACTAAACGCATCGAAGCGAAAAACACACGCAACAGAAAGGACTGAATAAACAACTCGATTAGACAAATATATATTTGAATTAATTTTTAGTCAACCAAGTAGCGTTAGCACTTGCATTAATTTTCATTATGTCAATAAAAGTTTTATCCATGACAGCTAAAAATTTCATCGTTCATTACAGCTCCATCATCTCATCTCCCATTGACTCCCATTGACATCACCCATTGACTGAAGAAATCACCCATTGACTGAAGAAATCACCCATTGACTGAAGACATCACCCATTGACTGAAGACATCTCCCATTGACTGAAGACATCACCCATTGACTGAAGACATTACCCTAGACTGAAGAAATCACCCATTGACTGAAGAAATTACCCCAGACTGAAGACATCACCCATAGACTGAAGACATCACCCATAGACTGAAGACATCACCCATTGACTGAAGACATCACCCTAGACTGAAGACATCACCCATAGACTGAAGACATCACCCATAGACTGAAGACATCACCCATTGACTGAAGACATCACCCATTGACTGAAGACATCACCCATTGACTGAAGACATCACCCACTGACTGAAGACATCACCCATAGACTGAAGACATCACCCATTGACTGAAGACATCACCCACTGACTGAAGACATCACCCACTGACTGAAGACCACCCCTTGACTAAAGACAGGACCTCCAAGTAAAGATAGCCACCCATGACCTGCTTCACCGACCTTTTAACGACACTGATGTAGAACGACTCGACGTTCCGGAAGTGATAAATTAATTTTTTAACTATTTCTCTATTGTCTCAGTGCTAATGCTTTCAGTTCTTTTCTATGCTCGCTGTGTATTTTTCAGAGTAAAGATGTATGTTATTAGTCTTAAATATCAGTTTGACTAGTTCTAAATTAATCAAATATACTTGAAGAGGTTGATAGAGTAAAAAAGATTAACATAGCTATCAATAAAGAAAAGAAAGTGATACTGTTTGCTAACTTTCAATATATTAATTATTTTCTGTCACTATTTAATTGATGAACTAAGATATTAGTTTAGAATGATTATGATTATGAGTCAAGTTTATTCGCATAAAAATCCAGTAGACCTTTGGCCAAGTCTTGAACTGTCGCGTTTCGTTGAGCTGTCTAAAACAAAAATTTAACACCAGCGTTATAAAGTAGCTCGCATTATCTGATTAGAAAGGGTTGTAGCCTAGTGGTAAGAGCGTCAGACTCGCGGCTGAAAGGTCGAGGGTTCGATTCTCGGCCCACTCGGAACAATTTGTGTCCTTGAGCAAGACACACTTACATGTAACTCTGCATTGCTTCAGTTCACCCAGCTGTGAAATGGGTGCCAGCATTAGC
Organism: Macrostomum lignano; assembly: GCA_002269645.1. Lineage (NCBI taxonomy): Eukaryota > Metazoa > Platyhelminthes > Macrostomidae > Macrostomum > Macrostomum lignano. The sequence continues at coordinate 222,556 of NIVC01001096.1, forward strand.
TTTAAGCGACACCGGTTAAAGCACCGGTCACTGCGCCTTGTGGGTTGGTCCACAAGGCTGTTAATTGCACGAGCAGAGCCAAGCCGAGATTCTAATTTCGCCCCAAATTAATGTGACTGCACTTGGAATCGAGCCCAGGCCGCTGGTACAGCAGAGGGCTACGGCAGAGCGCAACTGAATAATCGCAGTCACGAATGCAGACTTACCAGACGCTCCATCGCTTTGGCCTTTTCTTCTCGCAGAGCTGCGCTGTTCAGCACCAGCTGGTGATTTTCTTCAACAATTCGATTGACAATGTCCGCTGCCGGGCAGTAGAGCAGCGCCATCAGCACCTGCTGGGCATCGGGAGATTCTGACGGCTTCAGCAGCTCAGTGAACCAGCTGACATCCCGCCAGCACCGGAGATCAGCTCAAACTGGAGACATTTCAACAAACAGTCAAAGTTCATAAAGAACACTCCAGAACTTCTGTCCAACTCTAAAGGAAAATTTGCTTGCAGAGATGGCGGCAGAAATTCTAGTCGAATTTGTTGATGCTGGGAAAACTTGAAGCAAAACTTCCAGGCGCAGTCGCTGGTGACCAGGTATTGCTCCACGAGGCGGTTGGCTCTAGCTTGGTTCGATGCCAGATCGTCCGACCTCCATTGGGGATATTTAATGCCACTGTGAGATCGGAATGTGTGACTTCTGATGGCTTGGACTGCCGCGGCTCTGTCACCTTCTCTGAGATGCGTCAGCACTCGAAGCGATGCGGCTGTGGTTCTGGCGCACGCCGGCAAGTCATTAATCAATTTCAAATGCTGCGCCAAGCTGCAGCTGTTTCCAGGCGTTGCCAGGTTGACCAGCAACTGCCTGACTAAATCGTACAATTGATGGTACTCCTGAACCAAGTTGGTGCTGTCTGGACTTTGAGCATCGAACTCTTGGCACAGTTGCAGGTCCGGCATGACTAGAAAAGGTTGATAGTAAAACACCTGACAGGCAGGTCTCAGAGGTTCTGAGCAATATTGCTCCAGTTGATTTGTCAGATCCTGCCGCACCGCCTCGATGGCATCGAAGATCTGCTGCCGATCGGAGTGGTTTGGTTCGAGTCTGACGTGAACCGTCGGACAGAAAATATCAGGGATCAGCGCGGCAGTGCCATCCGAACTAGCTAGGAGACGGTTCTGCAAAGTGCGCAGTGACTGGCGAGTCAGCTTGAGCACATTCTCCGGGCGCCATTCTCCACTTGGAGTCGAATGAAGCATTTGAAATAGAAGCAACTTTGCCAGATTGTCCGGTAAACCATCAACTAAACGAGTCAGTAGTCGACCGATGATGTACTTTAATAGAACAAAAACCTGACCCTGAACAGTGCTCAGACAGCGTAATAGTCTTTGCTTAAGGAATTGCGTACAAAACTGAAATAGACTGGATGGTGTAGCATCTCGACAGCGTTCGGCGTAGCACCTTGAACTACTCAACTCTTCCTTTAGCTGACTGATTACGTCATCAGTGAGTTTGGTCTCTGAATTCTGCAGCAGGCTTACCGGAGGATGACGGCAGCACTCCAGCACAGGTGAGTGGCTGATTGCTGGAATCTTGGCTTGGACAGATCCGACAGACTTGGATGGCGACAGTTCATCTGCAGTTAGAGGGGAAATGTTAGCGGCTTGATTCCCAGTTTAAATAAGGCCTTCACTGCCCCTGCTCTTCCCAAAAACTGCTATAGTGCTGCCGCTGCTATCGTTGTCGTGCTAAAGCCCCTTGGTGCTAAAGCCCCTTGGTGCTAAAGCCCCTTGGTGCTAAAGCCCCTTGGTGCTAAAGCCCCTTGGTGCTAAAGCCCCTTGGTGCTAAAGCCCCTTGGTGCTAAAGCCCCTTGGTGCTAAAGCCCCTTGGTGCTAAAGCCCCTTGGTGCTAAAGCCCCTTGGTGCTAAAGCCCCTTGGTGCTAAAGCCCCTTGGTGCTAAAGCCCCTTGGTGCTAAAGCCCCTTGGTGCTAAAGCCCCTTGGTGCTAAAGCCCCTTGGTGCTAAAGCCCCTTGGTGCTAAAGCCCCTTGGTGCTAAAGCCCCTTGGTGCTAAAGCCCCTTGGTGCTAAAGCCCCTTGGTGCTAAAGCCCCTTGGTGCTAAAGCCCCTTGGTGCTAAAGCCCCTTGGTGCTAAAGCCCCTTGGTGCTAAAGCCCCTTGGTGCTAAAGCCCCTTGGTGCTAAAGCCCCTTGGTGCTAAAGCCCCTTGGTGCTAAAGCCCCTTGGTGCTAAAGCCCCTTGGTGCTAAAGCCCCTTGGTGCTAAAGCCCCTTGGTGCTAAAGCCCCACGATGGCACTCCCAAAGGTAAGCCCCCAAAGCAAAAGTCCTGGCTACATACCCAAGCAGTCTCCTCTGTAGCTCAAGCGGCCGTCTTCGCGCAGCTCCAGCTGCTCTCCCGTTGCTCCTGGAAGCAGAGCTCTGCCGCTGCCGCACCGACAGACGCCGCGAACGTGCAGCACCCGACCGGGCACCGGCAGAACCAGCTTCACTTCGACATCGTCAGCTTCAAATTCGCCGTTAGCGCAGGCAAGTTGGGCACCCCAGCAGTCGGCAAAAGTTCCCGAAAAGCGCATTCGAAGTTCCTCGAAGTTGTTTTCATCGTCGCCACGATGGCACAGCCTGGTCAAACGAGCTCGACAGATGGCCTCGGTGGCGTCAACCGTGGCGGCATGCAGACAGGCAGTCAGCTGGTGAAATCCGGCTGCCAGCAGGTTGCGATGGAGGCTGACGCTGAGATCGGAGTCTGAGAGCAGCGGCCTGGGTATGGAGAGAAGGTCACACTTATGTCTAACAGTCTAACAGGTGACACAATCCTGTCTAATAGTCCAACAGGTGTCACACTCCTGTCTAACAGTCTAACAGGTGTCACACTGCTGTCTAACAGTCTAACAGGTGTCACACTGCTGTCTAATAGTCTAACAGGTGTCACACTGCTGTCTAATAGTCTAACAGGCGTCACACTGCTGTCTAATAGTCTAACAGGTGTCACACTGCTGTCTAATAGTCTAACAGGTGTCACACTGCTGTCTAACAGTCTAACAGGTGTCACACTGCTGTCTAACAGTCCAACAGGTGTCACACTGCTGTCTAATAGTCTAACAGGTGTCACACTGCTGTCTAACAGTCTAACAGGTGTCACACTGCTGTCTAATAGTCTAACAGGTGTCACACTGCTGTCTAACAGTCTAACAGGTGTCACACTGCTGTCTAATAGTCTAACAGGTGTCACACTGCTGTCTAACAGTCTAACAGGTGTCACACTGCTGTCTAATAGTCTAACAGGTGTCACACTGCTGTCTAATAGTCTAACAGGTGTCACACTGCTGTCTAACAGTCCAACAGGTGTCACACTGCTGTCTAACAGTCCAACAGGTGTCACACTGCTGTCTAACAGTCCAACAGGTGTCACACTGCTGTCTAACAGTCTAACAGGTGTCACACTCATGTCTAACAGTCTAGCAGATGACTCCAGAACCTTATGCACCAGACGATCACCTTTCCGGATCCGTAGCAGCTAATGCATCAATTTCGCCTGTTACTTCTCGAAGCTCGCTAGCCAGGGTCACGTGACCTCGCCGCTGTGCCGCCTGCCAAGCGGCGTCGCCACGAAAATCTCGCGCCGTCGGGTCGGCGCCCCCGGTGCCACCAACAAGCAGGCGGGCGATTCGAACGTCGCCAACTCGAGCTGCCAAATGCAGCACCGTCTCGCCGGTGTCTCCGCGTCGAAGATTGGCGTCGGCGCCGGCGTGCAGTAGCTGTCGAACGGCGCCCAGCTGGCGCCGAAGCGCCGCAGTGTGTAGCGGAGTGGCGCCGCTAGCAGCGGTGCGGCAATCGATGGAGGCGCCAATGACGGAGGCGGCCAGGCACCTGCGGAGTCGATTTGGAAAATCCTTACTCTCGATTTTCACCTACTCTACCGAGTCTTACTCTACCGAGTCTACTCTACCGAGTCTACTCTACCGAGTCTACTCTACCGAGTCTACTCTACCGAGTCTACTCTACCGAGTCTACTCTACCGAGTCTACTCTACCGAGTCTACTCTACCGAGTCTACTCTACCGAGTCTACTCTACCGAGTCTACTCTACCGAGTCTACTCTACCGAGTCTACTCTACCGAGTCTTACTCTACCGAGTCTTACTCACCGAGTCTACTCTACCGAATCTATTAAAAAACTCTACCAAATCAATTCCTCCCACCTGACAACTCTCGAATAGCCCCTCTGAGCAGCCACAAACATCGGCGAGAATCCACCGGGCGCCGTCAGACCCGGGTCGGCCAGCCCAACCGACACCAGCAGCTCAACTGAGGCCGTCTGGCCGCCCTGAGCCGCCAAGTACACCGGAGTGGCGCCCCGCGCGTCTGTCGATCAACGTCAGCCTGCATAGCAACCAGCAGGGCAAGCACCTCAGGGCGACCTCGCCGTGCGGCCAGGTGCATCGGCAGGGCAACTTCCGGACTCGCCTGCGCCGCCAGCAGCGCCGACACCGTCCCGACGTGCCCCGCCTCGGCCGCCAGCGACATCGGCGTCGAGCCGCAATCCGCCATCGCATCGACGTCGGCTCCGGCCACCGCCAGCCGCGTCACCATGGCAACTCGACCGGCCCTGGCGGCCAGGTGCATCGGTGAATAACCACCGGCTGCCGTCCTCGAGTCCAGACCAGCCTGAGCGCGGATCAGCTCCGCGAGACAGTTGGCACGGTTCGCGGCCACCGCCAGATGAGCCGCCGACGCGCCGTCGTGACGCCGAGCGTCGGGATCGGCGCCGCAGTGGAGCAGCAGCCGAATCTGCTCTGGTTGAGAGCTGGCTACTGAAAGTAGTAGCGCCGTCTCGCCAGAGCGTCCCGACACAGCGTTCGGATCGGCGCCAGCTCTGAGCAGCTGTCCGACTGTCGAGAGGCAACCCTGGCGTGCAGCTCGACATAGCGCCGTTGTGTCACCGTCGTCTGCGGCATCATCGAGAGTGTCCACATTCATGTCGGTAAATGCTTCTTCGTCGGCAAGTGCTAATGCAGAATCGACATTGAGCGGCGCTTGAGCTTGGTACAGCCTCGAGAGGACATTCGGGTCGAGCGGGGAGTGGCTGTAATATTCAGTGGCGATGTTGTTCACATCCGCTTGGGCTCTGATTAGCTCGTCCATTGCCGCGTAGCGCTGGAATCGGGCCGACAGGCTGAGTGGCAGCAGTGCTGAGCTGCCGCACAGGTTGGGATTTGCCTGGGAGGCAGTTGAATTGGTTGGCTAAATTAGTAACCTACTCTAAGTAGGTTAGTTCAGTGAGATGCCACCCAGAAATCTAACCAATTCATTCTACCCAATCTACCCAAACTAACTCTACCCAACCTATCTAATCTACCCAACCTAATTCTACCCAACCTACCAATCTACCCAATCTACCCAACCTAACTCTACCTAACCTATCTAATCTACCCAACCTAATTCTACCCAACCTACCAATCTACCCAATCTACCCAACCTAACTCTACCCAATCTACCCAACCTAACTCTACCCAATCTACCCAACCTAACTCTACCCAATCTACCCAACCTAACTCTACCCAATCTACCCAACCTAACTCTACCAAATCTACCTAATGCATTACTGATGCTCCATGGCCACATACAGGCCCCATTAAACCACTTCAGGAAGCAATCTTTGGCCACCTGTGCATCCAGCAGGAGTCGGACCAGATCTAGACGTCCCGACATCGAGGCAATCGCCAGAGGTGACATCAGAGCGCCGTACTCGCAGCCGCCTTGGTCCGGATCGGCGCCGGCCTGCAGCAGCAGCAGCCTCGCAGTGCCAACGTGTCCACCGCGGCAGGCAGCAGCCAGTGGTGATTCAACAGCAGCATCAGCGGCAGCAGCCGTATCAACTACTTGCAGTAGTTGCCTGATAACAGAATCCCGGCCGAGTGCAGCCGCAGCGGCCATCGGTGTGGCATCAGCGTGGTTTTCCTCGCCGTAGTTGGCATCGGCCCCGATGTCCAGCAGGGCAGCCAGCAGACGTTCGGAATCATCGGGATGTTCAGCAGTGCAGGCGATGCGCCACCACGGCCTGGGGTCGGCACCGCCTTGGATCAGCAAGCAGCCAATCGAGACAGTTGCTACCGTCAGAATGTTCTCCGGATTGGCTGCACTTTTCAACAGCAACAGCTCCACCGTTGATTGATGACCGAACCGAGCCGCGGCGCCGAGGGGCGACTCGCCGAACAGATCCGCGGTGTCCACTTGAGCCATCCGGCTGATCAGCAGCCACGCCAGGGAATCCCGACCTTCCGCCGCCGCGTGCCACAACGCCGACCGGCCCAGGCTGTCTGCGGCATCGACTGCAACCGACTGGCTGTCGAGCAGCCTTCGCACGTCGGCCACGTCGCCAAGTCTGGATACCGCGATGAGTTCGGCGGCTTCAGCCATTTGGGCCGGAAGTCCAGGCTGAGTAGTGAGTCACAGCCGATGCATTTCATTAATTGGCTAATTTTCCTATTATTACCTTTTTGGAGTCGGCTCTGCGCCATTTTCTCTGTTATGAATGAACGAGCTTGAGAGGGGGAGAGAGGGTTTGTTAATAAGAAGTTGAGGGTTAGAGAGTGCACTGCCCAGTGTGCTTGAGCTACCTGTGCAAACTCGAAAATATGTACGATAGTAATTCTTAAAATAACAGAGTCGAGGAGAGGAGAGAGAGGAGAGAGAGTGTGTGTGTGTGTCGTGCGTCGCGTGTGTGTGTATGCATAGCTTTCGAACGTTCGACTTCATTTGTGAGTTGGAGTTTTTTTTTCAAACCGAAAAATCTGCCTTAAATTTTTCTCTTTCATGCAATTGTTACAATGGCTATCATTGTGCAAAAATTTGCGCAGTTCAAAAAAACGGTGGGTACATATAGAGGCTAATTCAAGCCACTGAGGGCATAGGTGTAGCATTATAAACAGCTGATTAATGCAGCTTATCTCTCTGTATTTCGTACCTTTCTCATTTGTGGTGGGCAGTCTTGATCAAAGCAGTCATTATCGCAATCAAAGCCATGACCATAAACTATCGCCATGATTATAGTCATAGCCCTGACCATAAACTATCGCCATGATTATAGTCATAGCCCTGACCATAAACTATCGCCATGATTATAGTCATAGCCATGACCATAAACTATCGCCATGATTATAGTCATAGCCATGACCATAAACTATCGTCATGATCAGAGTCATAGCCATGACCATAAACTATCGCCATGATCAGAATCATAGCCATGACTATAAACTATCACCATGATTATAGTCATAGACATGACCATAAACTATCGCCATGATTATAGTCATAGCCCTGACCATAAACTATCGACATGATCAGAGTCATAGCCATGACCAGTAAACTATCGCCATGATCATACTTCGCAGTCGCAAAACTATGAAACAACTATGACACTTGGCGAGAGTTCGCAGCATAATTTACCGTCATGACAGCAACTCTTTTCTACCGTTAACTGTGCTTGTATACAGGTGAAGACTGAAGAGAAGTGTTTTCAAGTACACCAGTCCTGTGCAGCCGACTCATATGAAAACAATAATATATACTTGGCTGCAACTATTATAAATAAATGCATTATATGCTTCAGCTAGTGCTATTTTTATCCATTTCGCAATGCTTCATGGCCGGAGTGTACAGTCAGTGTCTGCTGCTCTGTAACAAGGAACTATTCAATGTACAATTAGGTGTACATCGGTTAACAGTTTTATGACCCCTTATTTAAACGTTTAGAAGCCTCTCTCGTAGGGTTAAAGAATACAAGATTTCCTAGAAATCTCACTGAGCAGCATTTTGAATATTGCCAGAGACATTGTCAAAAACACATGGCAACATCTGCTGCAGAGCCTGGAGCTTCTAGAAGCGAACAAGAGCTCATTGCCGATTGCACCTGCCCGGTGTGTCAGGAGCTGTTCCAGCATCCCAGAGGCTGACAGCCTGCAGGCACACATTCTGCAAGAAGTGCGCCAAAAAGATGGCCGCAAAGACTTCGAATCCGATGGAGGAAGCTGCCGAAATGTCATTTGGCTTGTTCGGGATGTTTCACCACCGGGAGCGTCAAACTTCGGCGAAGGAGAAGCCGGGCAGCGTCTGCTGTCCCATCTGCAGGGAGACTAGCGAGAAGTTCGAGCCGGATGAGACCATCGAGTACTTGGTTAAGGTGAGCTAGGTAGGGTGAGTGGACTGATTAGGCTTAGAGTAGGTTTGGGGTAGGTTTAGAAAAGATTTGGAGTAGCTTAAGTAGATTTGAAGCAGGTTGAGTAAGACTTGGAGTAGATGGAGTACGTTTAAAGTAGATTTAAAGTAAATTGAGTAAATTTTGAGTAGGTTTAGAGTAGATTTGAAGTAGGTTGATTAGATTTGGAGTAGGTTGATTAGATTTCAGGTAGGTGGAGTAGATTTTGAGTAAAATTGAGTAGATTTGGAGTAGGTTGAGTAGATTTAAGGTAGGTTTAGAGTAGATTTAGAGTAGGTTGAATAGACTTGGAGTAGGTTGAGTAGATTTGAAGTTGACTGAGTAGATTTCAGGTAGGTTTAGTAGATTTGGAGTGGGTTGAGTAGATTTGGAGTTGGCTACGTTGAGTAGACTGTCTCCCCCAAAAACTGCCGCAGGTGCTCCAGGAGATGCGACATCAGAGCCGTTGCTCTGGCGCCGAGTCCTGCCTGACCGAAGCCACGCTGCAGTGCCCCTGCTGCGACAAGCGCTTCTGTCAGTCGCACCATGCAGCCCAGCTTACCGCCCTCAAAGACTCCGGAACCGCTCTGCTCAAAGACCTGGACTCTTTGCTCTTTGAACCGGACCAAAATGGCGACGAGAAGCTGAAGCAGCTGCAATCAGCGATGTCGGAGTCTGTAGAAATTGAGTCGTTGCTAGCCGAACAGCTTCATCGGAAATTTGCCGATTTTCGCGAACAGATCGGGCTGTGCCAATCCCAGCTGCAGTCTCCCCTTGTCCCAGATGAGGCCGAGCGGTCGGTGCTGCTCCTGGACAGAGCGGTGCTGAGACAGCTCACCTCCAACGGGGCCAGCGCCAGGCTTGCCCGTCTGCTACCGGAAGCAAAATCCCGAGCAAAACGCGCTCAGGAGCGTTGGCCTGAGAGGCGGTTGGCTTTGCAGTTTGACGCGGTGAAAATGCAATACGATTTCGAAGGCTTGCTGGCTCAGCACGCCAGCTCGGCGGTTTTCCAGTCGCCTTACGAGGGCCTGCCGCCCATGCTGACACGAGTGCGGCAGCAGAATCTCTCGCAGAAGCCCTGGGATATCGGCATCCTGTCCAATCTGGAGGGCATTGTCTGCTGCGATGGGGCCATCAAGCTGCGATCCAGTGTTGGCGATTCGGCCGGATCGGCTAAAGAGTTGACTGGGCCCCTGCTGGTGATCAATGCTCAGTGCTTTCCCACCAAAATGCTGCACGTTACCGACCTGGAGGTGAGATGGTGATTGCTGGACTGGGTCATTGTGAGCTGGACTGGGTCATTGTGATCTGGACTGGGTCATTGTGATCTGGACTGGGTCATTGTAATCTGGACTGGGTCATTGTGAGCTGGACTGGGTTATTGTGAGCTGGACTGGGTCATTGTGAGTTGGACTGGGTCATTGTGGGCTGGACTGGGTCATTGTGAGATTGACTGGATTATTGTGAGATTGACTGGGTTATTGGGAGCTGGACTGGGTCATTGTGAGCTGGACTCGGTCATTGGGAGCTGGACTGGGTCATTGCTAGCTGGACTGGGTGATTGTGAGCTGGACTGGGTCATTGTGATCTGGACTGGGTCATTGTGATCTGGACAGGGTCATTGTGATCTGAACTGGGTCATTGTGAGCTGGACTGGGTTATTGTGAGCTGGACTGGGTCATTGTGAGTTGGACTGGGTCATTGTGGGCTGGACAGGGTCATTGTGAGCTGGACTGGGTCATTTTGAGCTGGACTGGGTCATTGTGAGCTGGACTGGGTCATTGTGAGCTGGACTGGGTCATTTTGAGCTGGACTGGGTCATTGTGAGCTGGACTGGGTCATTGTGAGCTGGACTGGGTCATTGTGAGCTGGACTGGGTCATTTTGAACTGGACTGGGTCATTGTGAGCTGGACTGGGTCATTGTGAGCTGGACTGGGTCATTTTGAGCTGGACTGGGTCATTGTGAGCTGGACTGGGTCATTGTGAGCTGGACTGGGTCATTGTGAGCTGGACTGGGTCATTTTGAGCTGCACTTGGTCATTATGAGCTGCACTTGGTCATTATGAGCTGCACTTGGTCATTGTAAGCTGGACTGGGTCATTGCGAGCTGGACTGGGTGATTGTGAGCTGCACTTGGTCATTGTGAGCTGGACTTGGTCATTGTGAGCTGGACTGGGTCATTGTGAGCTGGACTGGGTCATTGTGAGCTGGACTGGGTCATTGCTAGCTGGACTGGGTGATTGTGAGCTGGACTGGGTCATTGTGAGCTGGACTTGGTCATTTTGAGCTGGACTGGGTCATTGTGAGCTGGACTGGGTCATTGTGAGCTGGACTGGGTCATTGTGAGCTGGACTGGGTCATTGTGAGCTGGACTGGGTCATTGTGAGCTGGACTGGGTCATTGTGAGCTGGACTTGGTCATTATGAGCTGCACTTGGTCATTATGAGCTGCACTTGGTCATTATGAGCTGCACTTGGTCATTGTAAGCTGGACTGGGTCATTGCGAGCTGGACTGGGTGATTGTGAGCTGCACTTGGTCATTGTGAGCTGGACTTGGTCATTGTGAGCTGGACTGGGTCATTGTGAGCTGGACTGGGTCATTGTGAGCTGGACTGGGTCATTTTGAACTGGACTGGGTCATTGTGAGCTGGACTGGGTCATTGTGAGCTGGACTGGGTCATTTTGAACTGGACTGGGTCATTGTGAGCTGGACTGGGTCATTGTGAGCTGGACTTGGTCATTATGAGCTGCACTTGGTCATTATGAGCTGCACTTGGTCATTGTAAGCTGGACTGGGTCATTGCGAGCTGGACTGGGTGATTGTGAGCTGCACTTGGTCATTGTGAGCTGGACTTGGTCATTGTGAGCTGGACTTGGTCATTACAAGCTAAATAAACCATACATTAACAGCCCTGCTATCTGCACAATCCAATTTAAACCCAACCTTCCAGGTGAAGCAGGTGGCTACAATAACTCCCAAGTTCAATGGCGAGGGCATGCCTGGCAGGATGCACATCTACAACCAGCGCCAGCTAATCCTTACCTCAGACGCTTCCAGGCACCGAGTCACCGTGTTCAACCTGGAGGGTCGCACTGTGACCAGCTTCGGCGAGAAAGGCTCAGAACCTCGCCAGTTTCACAGTCCTCTCGGCCTCAGCGCATTTGGCGGTCAAATGTTCGTTGTGGATGCCAAGAATTTGAGGGTGCAGGTGAGTTGTGAATTAGTGCGCCTGCCCGAATCTTGTCTTCTACTCTGGCAGCATTGAAGTTAAGAATAACTAGAATATCTCTATATCTAAATCTAAATATCTCTATATCTCTATATCTAAATATCTATATCTATATCTAAATCTATATCTAATCTATATCTAATCTATATCTATCTATATCTATCTATCTATATCTATATCTATATCTATCTATATCTATATCTATATCTATATCTATATCTATATCTATATCTATCTATATCTATATCTATAATCTATAATCTATAATCTAATCTAATCTATATCTATATCTAATCTATATCTAATCTATATCTATATCTAATATCTATATCTAAATATCTCTATAATGTTCATTTCCAGCCTCTCCTTCTCTCCCCTTCTCTCCCCTTCTCTCCCCTTCTCTTCCTTCTCTTCCTTCTCTCCCCTTCTCTCCCCTTCTCTTCCTTCTCTCCCCTTCTCTCCCCTTCTCTTCCTTCTCTCCCCTTCTCTCCCCTTCTCTCACCTTCTCTCCTTCTCTCTCCTTCTCTTTCCTTCTCTCCCCTTCTCTCCCCTTCTCTCCCCTTCTCTCCCCTTCTCTCCCTTCTCTCCCTTTCTCTCACTTTCTCTCCCCTTCTCTCCCTTCTCTCCCCTTCTCTTTCCTTCTCTCACTTTCTCTCCCCTTCTCTCCCTTCTCTCCCCTTCTCTCCTCTTCTATCCCCTTCTCTCTCCTTCTCTCCTCTTCTCTCCGCTTCTCTCCCCTTCTCTCTCCTTTCTTTCCCCATCTCTCCTCTTCTCTCCCCTTCCTCTCACCTACTCTCCCCTTCTCTCCCCTTCTCTTTCCTTCTCTCCCCTTCTCTCCCCTTCTCTCCCCTCCTCTCCCCTTCTCTCCCCTTCTCTCCCCTTCTCTCCCCTCCTCTCCCCTTCTCTCCCCTGAAGTCAGGGTTGCTGTACTTGTACACCCTGTTTGAGCGTGTATATAGTATTGGCTCAGAACCTCGCCAGTTTCACAGTCCTCTCGGCCTCAGCGCATTTGGCGGTCAAATGTTCGTTGTGGATGCCAAGAATTTGAGGGTGCAGGTGAGTTGTGAATTAGTGCGCCTGCCCGAATCTTTTCTTCTACTCTGGCAGCATTGAAGTTAAGAATAACTAGAATTTAAATCTAAATATCTCTATAATGTTCATTTCCAGCCTCTCTCCCCTTCTCTCTCCTTCTCTCCCCTTCTCTTCCTTCTCTCCCCTTCTCTCCCCTTCTCTCCCCTTCTCTCCCCTTCTCTTCCTTCTCTCCCCTTCTCTCCCCTCCTCTCCCCTTCTCTCCCCTGAAGTCCGGGTTGCTGTACTTGTACACCCTGTTTGAGCGTGTATATAGTATTGGCTCAGGAAGTTGTGTGAGCGTTGCAAACCGCAGGTATTCGACATGGACAATGACTACAGCTGCTTGGCATTGATCAAACACGATGGATTTTCCAATGGACTGCAGTCAGTCCTTGCCACCGACAGTTCCGTATTCGTAGTTGATCGCGAAAATTCGAAGATGTTCGTCTTCAACAAAGCCAACAGGCAGTCGGTGGCGCCGCCATTGAAACTCGAATGCCAACCGTTCGATGTGGTGGCAGATGACCATGGCAACGCATTGGTGACGCTCGTCCGAGAGGCCAAAGTGCTGGCAGTGAACAGGTGCGGAACAAAGCTGAAGACATTCGAATTCAAGGAGACAGCCGAAGGCAGGCAGCAGATGCCGGACGACTTTCCGATGATGATGATGATGCCGATGCTCATGGCGAATGGCTGCCCGCCCAGGATGTTCCACGGGTTGGCGTTTGAGTCGGGCAGCAGACGGCTGTACATTGCGGACTTGATGCGGAGCTGCGTTGTGGTGGCGCAGCTCTGACGGCACTGACTGGCTGCGGTCACACATCTGTGCACTGCTTACGCCAAATTTTTGCTGAAATTTTCATTTTGCAACTTGTAAAACCGGATCAGTTTATTTAATGCATCCACCGCTTAGTAGCTGTGTGCTCTCGTGTAGCTTGCATTGCAGGCTGGCTGTCTGGCTCAGGAACCACCGGGGCGCGAAACCAGCTAGTCGGCTCTGCTGACAGACAGACAGACAGACAGACTGACTGACAGACAGACAGACAGACAGACAGACAGACAGACAGACAGACAGACAGACAGACAGACAGACAGACAGACAGACAGACAGACAGACAGACAGACAGACAGACAGACAGACAGACAGACAGACAGACAGACAGACAGACAGACACAGACAGACAGACAGACAGACAGACAGACAGACAGACAGACAGACAGACAGACACAGACAGACAGACTGACACACAGACAGACAGACAGACATATGGGGGAAGGCAGACAGACGGCAGACAGTCAGGCAGGCGGGCGAAATGCTATAAATTATCCTGATTTTCGGAAGCCAGACAGACAGACAGACTAACCTAACGCTAAGTAGACCTTCAAACACTTTTACGATGGGTGTAAGAAAAGTAATGAGAAATTCGTTTAAACTTTTGTCTGAATAAACTCATGTACTTTATATTTTCATCGGATAATTGACACGTATTGACAACTAAACCACATTTTGAGCTTTATCTAACAGACAGACGTGTTGTATTGTATGCCAGTCCAGACCTCGAGACTAAAATTCAAATTTTGTCCTTGGCATTCTTGGCTTCTTGAATTTTTCGTGTCTTTATTCGTGAGTTATAATTGTTGGTACTTTTTATTAAATAATCTTTGTGTTGCTTTGTTTAGATTAGACAATTTTCAACTGTTCAGAAAGCGGCTGAAAACATCACGTGAAATTGTGACAAATTTGCACTCTAAAACCATTTCATTTATTAAGTAATTACCTACCGCTTGTTGAACAGTTATTAAATATTCTGATTCAACAATAAAGCCACTGTTTTATCCAGATAATATTAGATTTTTCTTTTAATCAGCCCAAGCGTTTTATCTCATTCAATTGAACTTTTTTTAAAAGGACAAAACTCGGTCTTGCTGTGAATGCTCGACTCCCTGCTTAGAAATGACGTACTCTCGAGCAAGGGGAACTTCGTTTGATGCCAAGCAGGCCAAAATATGCCCAGTTATAAGGTACTAAACTAATAATAATAGTTATACACAAAAATATTTGTTGTACACTAAATTGTGCCGTACCATGAAGCAGCCGAGAAAGACAGACAGATTATATCTGTGGGTTGTGGCGCCGATTGTATCTGTGGGTTGTGGCGCCGATTGTACTTGTGGGTTGTGGCGCCGATTGTATTTGTGGGTTGTGGCGCCGATTGTATTTGTGGGTTGTGGCGCCGATTGTATCTATGGGTTGTGGCGCCGATTGTATCTGTGGGTTGTGGCGTCGATGGTATTTGTGGGTTGTGTCGCCGATTGTGTTTGTGGGTTGTGGCGCCGATTGTATTTGTGAGTTGTGGCGCCGATTGTGTCTGTGGGTTGTGGCGTCGATTGTGCTTGCGGGTTGTGGTGCCGATTGTGTTTGTGGATTGTGGCGCCGATTGTATCTGTATGTTGTGGCGCCGATGGTATCTGTGGGTTGTGGCGCCGATTGTATCTGTATGTTGTGGCGCCGATGGTATCTGTGGGTTGTGGCGCCGATTATGTTTTTGGGTTGTGGCGCTGATTGCGTTTTTGGGTTGTGGCGCCGATTGTGTTTGTGGGTTGTGGCGCCGATTGTGCTTGGGTTGTGGCGCCGATTGTATTTGTAGGTTGTGGCGCCAATTGTCTTAGCGGGTTTTGGCGCCGATTTCAATGCCACACATTAGAGATAGAAAAAACTCTGGCTTAAAAGGTTTTTTGATCTACTTATAGTAGCTAAAGAGCGCCAAAGTCAATAATAGCTGGCCTTACTGCAAGCCGACTACTCGTATGTTGTCTTAATCATTGTTTTACTCAGTCGAGTCTGACGACTTTTTGGGGTGCTGGAGTTCCTATCAGTTAATTGCTGTAAGATTGAACAGTCTTCTAGCAAATTGCAGGCTTCTTAACACTATCAGTTACAGTTTTTCACTTGTGTGCTCAGTTAATGCTTGCAATTAAAATTTATAACTCTGTTTGTACAGCGCATCTTCAGACTGGAACAGGATTAAAACAAAAACTGTATAACAAAAACCTATTTTGAATGAAATAAATTGTTTGAATTGTGCTCCTGTCTCAACAAATTACTGATCCTAGAAATTCTCATGTTATGCTTTCTGATTGTACTTTCTGCTCAGTTTCTACTTTTAGCATGTGTTTAGAATGTGCTTGATGTCTACCTTAGAGAATGTGTTCGATGTCTACCTCAGAATGTGCAATGTCTATCTTAGAATGTTCTGAATGTCTATCTTAGAATGTGCTTAATGTCTATCTTAGAATGTGCTGAATGTCTACCTTAGAATGGGCTCAATGTCTATCTTAGAATGTTCTGAATGTCTATCTTAGAATGTGCTTAATGTCTATCTTAGAATGTGCTGAATGTCTATCTTAGAATGTGCTGAATGTCTACCTTAGAATGGGCTCAATGTCTATCTTAGAATGTGCTGAATGTTTACCTTAGAATGTACCCACAGTGTGCTCAAATTTCCCTCTATCAGACTCTGTTACCCCACAGTGTGTGAGCAGGATCTGACGGATGAGGTGTCTTAAAGTACGCTCGTACTTCAATTTTTGCTTGTAAAGAAGAACTCCAAACACAACTGTAACCGCATTAAAGCTGACAACAAAGGCCTGGCGCTAGAGATTTAGGAATTCTTAAAATCATTTTTTTTCGAAAAACAGCAGCAAGATCTCCTGGCCATGTCCTCACATATCCGTTATCTCCTTTATTTTATTGCTTCCGATTAGTCTGTTTTCAAAGGTCTTATTCAGAGGGAGGAGCAACGTTCTTCACTGCTCATTTAAACAGCTTAAGAAATTTACATTTTTAACTCTGACTAGAATTGTTATAAAGGGGGGGGGCATTTGTAATCCTCTTTTCAGTGAAGCTTAAGATATCACGCTGCTGTGCACTTTTAAACTGTTCTCAAATTTCACCCTTCACCCTTCCTGAGATCCCATCATGAAATCATAAAATGAGATCCCATCCTGATATCCCATCCTGAGATCTATCCTGATATCCCATCCTGAGATCCCATCCTGAGCTCCCATCCTGAGCTCCCATCCTGAGCTCCCATCCTGAGATCCCATCTTGAGATCCCATCCTGAGATCCCATCCTGAGATCCCATCCTGATATCCCATCCTGAGATCCCACCCTGAGATCATAAAATGAGATCCTATCCTGATATCCCATCCTAAGATCTATCCTGAGATCACATCATGAGATCTATCCTGAAATCCTACATTGAGATCTCACACCAATGATCTTAAAATGAGACCCAATCCTGAGATCCTAGCATGAGATTCCATCCTGAGATCCTATCCTGAGATCCCATCATGAGATCCCATCCTGAGATCCCATCCTGAGACCCTATCCTGAGATTCTAGAATGAGATTTCATCCTGAGATTCCATCCTGAGATCTCACCCTGAAAACCTATCCTTAGATCCCATCCTGAGATCCCATCCTGAGATTCTAGAATGAGATTCCATAATGAGATCCCATCCTGAGACCCTATCCTGAGACCCTATCCTGAGATTCTAGAATGAGATTCCATAATGAGACCCCTTCCTGAGGCTATAATCTGAGATGCCCCAGCAGAAAATCTAAGGGGCGAACAAGTCTGTCTCACTAATAACTATAAATACCCGAATAACAATATCATGCCCCACTGGCCCTGAACTCGCAGACAACGCGTGTTGCATTGCGCCTCATCAGGAGCTCGGAAACTCGCCCAGCCTCCGGCACAGTCAGCCTGCTTCCTTCCCTTGTGCCGCGGTCATTATCACTGACCCGCTGCGCCGCATGGCCTGAGACAGCTCGCACAAATATGACGGCGAGAGCTCAGCCGAGCTCTCAGGCTTAACTTCGGATTGCGTGCCAGGCGGGGAAAGAGGGAAATAGGGGAGAGAGGAGGAGACGGGGAGGAGGGGGGAGACAGCGCAGTGGGTGGCCTCGCTAATGCGTGTGTTTTCTCTCTAACCGACCCCTTCAACGACTGCCACTCCCCCCCCCGAGAGCTAGAGGGAGAGCTTCCCGGATAAGAAGATGGTACGTGGGGCGCGGGTGACGACGGCTAGATGGCTTCCCAGAAATCCCCAAAAACCACCTAGAGCTTTAGTGTCTATCTGCCTGCCTCTCGCTTTTTCACTCCCTCTTGGCCCTGAGCAGAAGAAGCTTCTCAATCAAGAAAGAAAAAAATCAGCGCTGAGGAAGAGAAGAGAGAGAGAGAGGGAGGGTGGGACGGTCGACTGTGGAAGGGCGGTTTGTGGAACGAAAGAGTGGTGAGACGTGAGCTGTTCGACATCCTCCGGTGGCGCCCGCCACCTCCCGCCGGCGGGGGGGGGGCGGGGTTGGCTGAGGCTGACGTGCTGAAGCCTGAAGCTGCCGGCGCTTCCTATTTGGAGTGATTAAAAGAGCGCGCGGCCAAGGCTGACAGAATGCAGTGATTTCATGTTTTCGTTTCAGTTATTAAAAAAAAGTCAGTCTGCTAATCTCTCGAAAAGCCGGTAGTGCGCAAGGCTTTACCAAACCGACTCCTTTTTCAAGCCAGCAGACAGACAGCGGGTCAGTCATGAGCGGCAAGCCCCGCAGGAAGGTGTCCGCACCCACTGGGCCCGTGTCCTCGGTGCTCGGCCTGTTCCAATTGCAGCGAACGCCGCCATCTCCGCCGAGGGTTGCGGCCGGCAGTGGCGTCGGTGGGGTCGGTGGTGTCGCCAATTCGAGCACGTCGCCGGTGCCACCGCGACGTCGATGGGGCCGGCAGAGCGACGCCGCCTCCTCGCTGGCTGGCGCCGCGGCCGCTGCCGCCGCCGTGGCCGCCGCTGCAGCAACTTCCTCAGCGGCGAAGGACGCCGAGGAGGACGTCAATTCATCGGCCTCTCCATCTAGCGACGCCGAGGACGGCAGAGACGACGACAAGAAGAGGTCGCAGAAGTCGCACTTTCTTGGAAAACCGCCAATTCACCGGAGCCAATCGACCGGCGATTCAAGAGCTGTGGCTGCCGCTGTGGCAGCTGCGGCTTCGACTGGGGCGCAGCAAGGAGATAGACAGCTTATGCAGAAATTGGTTTTTTTACGGACAGTTGACTGCCCTTTGATCATTTGGCTGCAGTGTCTTTGATAAATGTACACCTTTTAGGGCAGGAATCCTACTGGGCTAGAGATAATGTACACTCTATGGGGCAGGAATCCTACAGGGCTAGAGATAATGTACACTCTATTGGGCAGGAATCCTACAGGGCTAGAGATAATGTACACTCTATGGGGCAGGAATCCTACAGGGCTAGAGATAATGTACACCTTTTAGGGCAGGAATCCTACTGGGCTAGAGATAATGTACACTCTATGGGGCAGGAATCCTACAGGGCTAGAGATAATGTACACTCTATGGGGCAGGAATCCTACAGGGCTAGAGATAATGTACACTCTATGGGGCAGGAATCCTACAGGGCTAGAGATAATGTACACTCTATGGGGCAGGAATCCTACAGGGCTAGAGATAATGTACACTCTATTGGGCAGGAATCATACAGGGCTAGAGATAATGTACACTCTATGGGGCAGGAATCCTACAGGGCTAGAGATAATGTACACCTTTTAGGGCAGGAATCCTACTGGGCTAGAGATAATGTACACTCTATGGGGCAGGAATCCTACAGGGCTAGAGATAATGTACACTCTATGGGGCAGGAATCCTACAGGGCTAGAGATAATGTACACTCTACCATACAGAGCTAAAATAACGTGCTCGGTTAATTCCATAAATTTCTTCTGAACAATTGCAGAAATCGAAGATGCAACCCGGCCAAGAAGCGGCAGAGTTGGGCGGAGTGTACGAAGGCGACCCCGACCAGCACCGACTGTCTTCTAGCGACTTGAGCCGGAGAAAAAAGAAGAGCATGTGAGTTCGGTGGTGAACTCAAGAGCACTTTATTTCTAAAAGTTGGCGATTTAGAATTTCGATAACTACTCCAGGCCGCACCTGGGTTTGGCTCCCACATCTGGGACGGGGTTGAGCTGCGATAATCTGCAAGGAAGTCGATTCCCTTGTTCAAATATAACTTTATGCTAGCTA
The DNA here is from genome assembly GCA_002269645.1 of Macrostomum lignano. NCBI lineage: Eukaryota > Metazoa > Platyhelminthes > Macrostomidae > Macrostomum > Macrostomum lignano. The sequence goes on from NIVC01001096.1 coordinate 242,147, forward strand.
AAGTATCCAGGCTTGTACGATTATAAAGCAGACTTGGAGCTTCGTAATTCAGAACTGCTTCAACTCTTCCCCCCTGTTAAAGATTATATAAGTGCAGTCGGGTTGACAGGTAAAGAGGAGAGGGAGCTCCACTCCCGACTCAATCGTCTTCATACAGCATTGAAACGATGCTTCTCCACATTGCTTGCCTTGAAGGCATCAAATTTCTATGCAAATAAACCCAGTCCCCAGAATTTCCCAATTCCAGCAGGGAGATTTGGGATTTTAAATAAGACCTTTTTTATTGTGTTGCACTAATCTAAGGACATCGGGACATCAGTGCACCGGATTCTTCAAGCTTTTCTCCATTTTTTGGTACATATAGATAAGCTCTGTCTGAAAGAGGTCTGGGCACTTAAGATTGTCCCTTATTTGAGAGTAGTTTGGGGTAGAGTGTTGGTTCTTTATCAGTTCTCAAGTGTTGGATTTGAGGTAGATTTAGTTGTAGATTTGATCGTAGATCGAAGATAGATTAGGGGTAGATCAGGGGTAGATAGAGCTAGATTGGGAGTACATTGTGGGTAGATCGAGGGTAGACTAGAGATAGATTGAGAGTTAGATTTAGGGGTCGATTGAGGGATAGATTGGGGGTAGATTTAGGGTAGATATGGGGTAGATTGGGGGTAGATCAGGGGTAAATCGGGATAGATTGGGGGTATACTGTACTGTGGGTAGATAAGAGGCAGCTTGGGCTAGATCGGGGTAGATCAGGGGTATATCAGAGGTAGATGGGTTAGATCAGGGGTAGATGGGGGGGAAGAAAGTGATACATTGGTGAGGGTAGATTGGGGAATGTTGCTGACATTAAAATACATACGAGCTAAATTGCCTCATTTATGTGGAGTGCAGTGCACACACACGATGCTCTCACTAGCGAATTAATCCCGATGACTGTGTACACTGCTTGCCCTGTAAAGATAGGCTGCAACTGTACGGCGCACTTTAGTGCCGGAAAGCTGATGCTAAGGTAAAGGTTTTAGAGAGAGGAGGCTTGAGGAGAGAGAGAGAGAGAGAGAGAGAGAGAACGGGCTTTAGTTACAGACACATGATGCGGAGCTGAGGTTCCTCAGCCCCCGTGCCCCCCCCCCCCGATGTTAGGAAGGATTGGGGAGATGGGAGGCTGAGAAAGGGAAGATAGAGAGACGGGCGTGAAGGCTCGCTTAACGCAGCCACTCTTCATTGGGAGAATATCGCCGCTCCCAACCCGATTCTAAGAAAGGGGATTATATATTAGTTGCTAGGGATAATTGGCCCGGCAATGCCGCCTTAGTCTGTTGATGAAATAAATTGTGAAACCATACAGCGACATGTTCGCGGAATCCGCATCAAATCGACGCATTTGCAGAGGCGAAAAATTGAGCTTCCTCAACTGGAAAGGACCAGGCGGTGGCGGCGGCGCCGGTAGCGAAATTTTTGCATCCGGCGCTTCTTCATCGAGCGTGAGACCGACTCGAGACCAGGTGGTGCGGTGGGGCAGCTCATTTGACAGCTTGTTGAATGACAAGTGTAAGTGACTCTTGATTGCGACTCTTTGTTGACGCGCTTTTAGCCATGTATTTGCCATGGACACTATAGCTATGGACACTAGCCATGGACACTATAGCTATGGACACTAGCCATGGACACTATAGCTATGGACACTAGCCATGGACACTATAGCTATGGACACTAGCCATGGACACTATAGCTATGGACACTAGCCATGGACACTAGCCATGGACACTAGCCATGGACACAAGCCATGGACCCTAACCCTGGACACTATAGCTATGGACACTAGCCATGGACACTATAGCCATGGACACTATAGCTATGGACACTATAGCTATGGACACTATAGCTATGGACACTAGCCATGGACACTATAGCTATGGACACTATAGCTGTGGACACTATAGCTATGGACACTATAGCTATGGACACTATAGCTATGTACACTAGCCATGGACACTAGCCATGGACACTATAGCTATGGACACTATAGCTGTGGACACTATAGCTATGGACACTATAGCTGTGGACACTAGCCATGGACACTATAGCTATGGACACTATAGCTGTGGACACTAGCCATGGACACTATAGCTGTGGACACTATAGCTGTGGACACTAGCCATGGACACTAGCCATGGACACTATAGCTATGGACACTATAGCTGTGGACACTAGCCATGGACACTAGCCATGGACACTAGCCATGGACACTATAACTGTGGACACTAGCCATGGACACTAGCCATGGACACTAGCCATGGACACTATAGCTGTGGACACTAGCCATGGACACTAGCCATGGACACTAGCCATGGACACTAGCATAATTTCCTCAGGACTGGCTGCGAGGGGATTTTGCCGAGATGTTGCGAATGTGCATATTTTATAAGGACTGCTCACGAGTGCAAGTTAGGTATTGACGAATTTTCAATGCTCCAACCGGTCTCGAACCCTCAGACGGGCTGGCGCTGTTCCGAGCGTTCCTCAAAACCGAATACTCGGATGAGAACATCGAATTCTGGGTGGCCTGCGAGGAGTTTCGCGCGCTGGTCGGGCACAAGAAGCAGGCGGCAAAGGCGCAGAAAATCTATAATGAATTCGTGGCCTTCCAGGCGCCGAGAGAGGTGAGCAGCCGAGTGGCTTTCGCCAGGGGGAGTGACAGACAGATTAGAGAGAAAGACAGATTCGAGTGACAGACAGGTTAGAGTGACATACAGAATAGAGTGACAGATAGACAGACAGATCGGAGTGAGAGACAGATAAATTGGTGCGACGACAGATTAGAGTGACAGCCACAGATTGGAGTGACAGCCAGACTGATTAGAGTGACAGACAGACAAATTAGAGTGACAGATAAATTGGTGCGACGACAGATTAGAGTGACAGCCACAGATTGGAGTGACAGCCAGACTGATTAGAGTGACAGACAGACTGATTAGAGTGACAGACAGACAAATTAGAGTGACAGACAGTTTTGAGTGACAGACAGGTTAGAGTGACAGACAGATTAGAGTGACAGACAGATTAGAGTGACAGACAGATTGGAGTGACATACAGATTGGAGTGACAGACAGATTGGAGTGACAGACAGATTAGAGTGACAGACAGATTAGAGTGACAGACAAATTGGAGTGACAGACAGATTAGAATGACAGACAGATTAGAGTGACAGACAGATTAGAATGACAGTCAGATTAGAGTGACAGATTAGAGTGACAGACAGACAAATTGGAGTGACAGTCAGATTAGAATGACAGACAGATTAGAATGACAGACAGATTAGAGTGACAGACAGATTAGAATGACAGACAGATTAGAATGACAGACAGATTAGAGTGACAGACAGACAGTTCAGAGAAATAGGCGCACACAAATGGAAGTGAGTGACAGACACACAAGCAGCAGTCTTTAAAGCAGTTCCTAACTAAATCATTGTGAACTCAAATTCAAAAAGAAATAAATTCAAAAGAAGAAACTGCTCATCTGAAAGAGACTCGCAGAAACAAAAAGAAAAAAATAGAGATCAGTTTTCTTTGATCAAAAATTTTTGCTCCCTAAAAAGGTAGGAAGGGTCTGGGGGCGCCACGGGCCGCATGGGAGTCATCACTGAGCTGACTGTCTTGCCACATTTCCAAGAATAATCTATGAGAGCTCTTTTCATGGCTTCATTATTCCCCGAGTTCTGCGGCGTCTCCCCAGCTGCTGGATTAGGGCTGGGGCAGGAAGGCCTCTGAACGAGACCGCACTTCCTTTTTTGGGGACGGAGGGGGCCGTGAGAGACGCGAGTGAGTGAGGCCCGCTCAAAAGGGCGAAAATGTCAAGGGGAGAGGGAGAAAAGTGAGGAGATTCAAATGAGCACGATGCATTAGCAATGGGGAATTGAAGCTGCATGGGCTGGCCGGGCTTCTTGGGTGGATAGATAGATAGATAGATAGATAGATAGATAGATAGATAGATAGACAGATAGATAGATAGATAGATAGATAGATAGATAGATAGATAGATAGATAGATAGATAGATAGATAGATAGATAGATAGATAGATAGATAGATAGATAGATAGATAGATAGATAGATAGATAGATAGATAGATAGATAGATAGATAGATAGATAGATAGATAGATAGATAGATAGATAGATAGATAGATAGATAGATAGATAGATAGATAGATAGATAGATAGATAAATAGATAGATAGATAGACAGACAGACAGATAGACAGATAGATAGATAGATAGATAGATAGATAGATAAATAGATAAATAGATAGACAGACAGACAGATAGATAAATAGATAAATAGATAGACAGACAGACAGATAGACAGACAGACAGACAGACAGACAGACAGACAGACAGACAGAAAGATAGACAGACAGACAGACAGACAGACAGACAGACAGACAGAAAGATAGACAGACAGACAGACAGACAGACAGACAGACAGACAGACAGACAGACAGACAGACAGACAGACAGACAGACAGACAGACAGACAGACAGACAGACAGACAGACAGACAGACAGACAGACAGACAGACAGACAGACAGACAGACAGACAGACAGACAGACAGACAGACAGACAGACAGACAGACAGACAGACAGACAGACAGACAGACAGACAGACAGACAGACAGACAGACAGACAGACAGACAGACAGACAGACAGACAGACAGACAGACAGACAGACAGACAGACAGACAGACAGACAGACAGACAGACAGACAGACAGACAGACAGACACTCAGCGCCCTGCTGGCTGTGGAATTAGGCTAATCTTCATCCCAAAGGCAGTTCCGCACGAGTTACTCTGTCAGTTCCGTCAGCAAGGTTAGGGGGGAGAGGCTGAGAGAGACAAGCCGTTTTATCGACCAGCTTCAGGACGCGAACTGCTCGAGGCCTTGGCAATATTTGAGCGAAGCGGAGAGGCCGTCGGGGGGAGGGTAGAAGCAAGGACTTCTAGACTAACAGGACGTAAAACTCAAAGATCGTGCAATTTTTTGGAGGCCACGATTTCCTGGAAAAAATACACTGCGAAGACAGGAAAAAATCAGTTTTTCGTCACAAAATCTGTGATTGTATTTGATCTGGGGCAGTGAAGACTACCATTCTTTTAATTTACCATGCACAACATGTTACTCTATTATATTTTCATATAGCTATGTAATGAAGTTTTAATTTTCATATTGTTTTCACTTTATTTCATAAGCCCAAAGTTGCAAACTCACAAGTGGCATTAGGCCTAGCCAAATATCAAATTCAAGAAAAGAAAAGCTATTTAAATTTGTAATATAATAATATTTTTAGCCTTTAAAATAAAAATTATAAAAGGACTAATCAATGTTTTTTTCTTATAGATACCTAGTAAAAATGGTTAGGGCCTATTTTTGTGATTAAGTCTATTCTTCTTAAATCTTAGTCTTAAATATAGGCTTGGCTTAAAAACTGATAATACAGCTTTCTCAAGCCTAGGTAACCAACCATATGAAACTATGTATTGGTGATCTATAATAAAAAAATCATTGTCTAAATTTAATTACTTATTAGGCTAGATAGTGTAGTGATAGGTCTAGTTCTAGTAGGCCTAGGAATTAGTATAGTTACTAAACCTACAATAATATCTTAAGACTAAGAGTACCTACTTGCAATGTTTTTATACTTTATTTTAAAAAGAACAACACAAAAAGTTTGGCTAATGCCACTTGTGAGTTTGCAACTTTGGGCTTATGAAATAAAGTGAAAACAATATGAAAATGAAAACTTCACTACACAGCTATATGAAAATATAATAGAGTAACATGTTGTGCATGTTAAATTAAAAGAATGGTAGTCTTCACTGCCCCAGATCAAATACAATCACAGATTTTGTGACGAAAAACAGATTTTTTCCTATCTTCGCAGTGTATTTTTTCCAGGAAATCGTGGCCTCCAAAAAATTGCACGATCTTTGAGTTTTACGTCCTGTTAGTCTAGAAGTCCTTGGGTAGAAGCCAAGCTTTAAGCCCCAACAGCTGGGAAAACTGCAGGGTCCTGTGGAATTATTTTCATTTTCAACTGTTTAGAGATTCATATTTAAACACGCCGCAACCCCCACCTTTCCTGGTGCGGCTTGACTATTAACATGCATTTTTGATGACGAAATTGCGGGAGTCTGACAGGAAAAGGAGAGGGGCGCAGAGAGTGGGGAATCAGGCAATCAAGTACGGCTCGTAGGCAGGGACCTCTGCGCTTACCTGGACTGGAATCGGGCATCGCCATGGGGCAGGGTCCTCTGCGCTTAGCTGGACTGGAATCGGGCATCGCCATGAGTTCAGGGACCTCTGCGCTTAGCTGCACTGGAATCGGGCATCACCATGAGGTCAGGAACCTCTGCGCTTACCTGGACTGGAATCGGGCATCGCCATGAGTTCAGGGACCTCTGCGCTTAGCTGCACTGGAATCGGGCATCACCATGAGGTCAGGAACCTCTGCGCTTACCTGGACTGGAATCGGGCATCGCCATGGGGCAGGGTCCTCTGCGCTTAGCTGGACTGGAATCGGGCATCGCCATGAGTTCAGGGACCTCTGCGCTTAGCTGGACTGGAATCGGGCATCGCCATGAGTTCAGGGACCTCTGCGCTTAGCTGCACTGGAATCGGGCATCGCCATGAAGTCAGGGACCTCTGCGCTTAGCTGGACTGGAATCGGGCATCACCATGAGGTCAGGGACCTCTGCGCTTAGCTGGACTGGAATCGGGCATCGCCATGGGGCAGGGACCTCTGCGCTTACCTGGACTGGAATCGGGCATCGCCATGGGGCAGGGACCTCTGCGCTTACCTGGACTGGAATCGGGCATCGCCATGGGGCAGGGACCTCTGCGCTTACCTGGATTGGAATGGAGACAGGGAGCTACACATGGACAGCTGAAATTGAAGTAAGCTACACTCGGTTTTCTTAGAAATGAGCTGCATGGATGCCGGTAAAGAACATAGATTTGCTGGATTGGCCATAGACAAATTCGGTCGATTCTCGAGCAATCCAGTACATTTCTTAGAAAATCGAGTGTAGCGACCTACTGTATCTTCAGTCTCAGTTGCAAGCTCTCAGTATTTTCTAGGATTTATAGGAAAATTATATAAAAGATATTCGGCTATACATAAATAGATCACGACGTGACATTTCGAGCTGGATTAGCGGCTAAAATCGATGCTGCATGCCACAGAGCCAATGTTCTTCACTTCTCAGAACATGTGGGGCACCAAAGGACTGCATGAGAAGAAAAACATTGGCAAGAAAGCCAAGACTTCTGTTTATAGGTCTCAGCTGCTCCGCCTAGCTGGTCACGATACTATTTATGTTTTCATAAATCTTGAAAATCTTCATAAATCTTGAAAATCTTCATAAATCTTGAAAATCTTCATAAATCTTGCAAATCTTCAAGGGAAATAAATCGATAGATTGACTGTTTGAACTTGTCAGGAAGGCGGGGGGGGGTAGTAGTGTAGGCTTTAGTGTCTGACATCCTGCCTGACTCCACCCTAAACCTCAGTTCGACTGCTGACACTCAGTCTGACTCCTCCTGACATCCAGTCTGACTCCTCCTGACATCCAGTCTGACACCCCTGACACCCAGTCTGACACCCCTGCTGACACCCAGTCTGACACCCCTGCTGACACTTAGTCTGACACCCCTGCTGACACTTAGTCTGACACCCCTGCTGACACCCAGACCCAGTCTGACACCCCTTCTGACACCCAGTCTGACACCCCTGACACCCAGTCTGACACCCCTGCTGACAGCCAGTCTGACACCCCTGACACCCAGTCTGACACCCCTGACACTTAGTCTGACTCCCCCTGACACTCAGTCTGGCACCCCTGACACCCAGTCTGACACCCCTGCTGACACCCAGTCTGACACCCCTGCTGACACCCAGTCTGACACCCCTCCTGACACTTAGTCTGACACCCCTCCTGACACCCAGTCTGACACCCCTGACACCCAGTCTGACACCCCTGATACTTAGTCTGATTCCCACTGATACCCAGTCTGACACCCGCCCATTTGTGTGTCAAAAATCGTTAAACCTATCTAAATTCGTTTAATAAAAACGCCAATATATAGCTAATTTATATCAAATCGCCACCAATTAACAGGTGAATTTGGACAGTACAACGCGCTTGACAACCATCAACTCCATGGGCAGCATTGACAAGCATCTGTTCGAGCAGGCCCAGAAACGAATCCAAGCCCTGATGGAGAAAGATTCTTACCAGCGCTTCCTGCGATCTGAGGTTTACCTGTCACACCTGAACAGCGCCTCAGCTGCTAGCAATAGGTCGAGCGGATTTAAGTAGGGTAATTAGGGGTATTATAGAACAGTATAGCTGGGACCGATTCGCATTATCAGGAAATGAACTAGCGCGCAACTGTACGCAGGCAAGCACTCAAACACACGCTCACACAAGGTGTACAGCCGCCCCTGACTTTCTGATGGTCAGGCATGTGCACTGTCTGTGCTTTGGGGGTTGCCACCGACCTCAATTAAATTTACAAACCGAAAACACGCACTCAATGTCAGAGTATAGTATAATAAAAATATTTAATAACTGCAATTATAACTTGATAACCAACATGTTTCCCTGGTTTCTTGTTTCCTCATGCATAAATACGTTTGTGCACACCGATGAATATACACTGCGTTGGTACATTTGACATGTATAGTGAATAATTTATGTTTTATTATGCAATATTTTTAATTTTAATAGTTGAGTTCGTTAGTTAAGTTAAGTATGTATAACTTTCGATCATAGCTAGTGACTTCATACTGTAACCGTAATCTTCATACTTACTGCGGAAAAAGCTATCGTTTGGAACAAAAGTTAATCTAAAGTTTTCAAGCCTTTTACCTTTTTAATAGTGGCTCTTTAGGCAGAAAAATGCACCAATGTTTTTTTATATTTTTATAACAATTGATATTTTTTATCGCAAGTTTAAAATCTCCCGGGCTTGGGCCCAGCTAATCTACTGTACTTTTCAAGGGTACTTGTTCCAACTGGACTATTTTAAAGCTGTAAAATGGATTGAAATTATGTTATATATATACTGATATGGTATATCTACCAGGTGACTCAAAATAAACAATATAATATAGTGTAGATATAGCCAATGTTAGTCATCACTGCAGTATGTATTGTAACTTGCCTATGCAATGTTCATTCCCTCCATATATTAATTTACAAATATCTACTTATTTAGGCACTCATTGTCGCGCCGCAGACACTCATTGTGGCGCCGCAGACACTCATTGTGGCGCCGCAGACACTCATTTTGGCGCCGCAGGCACTCATTGTGGCGCCGCAGGCACTCTTTTTTTCACCGCAGGCGCTATATTTTGTCGCCCTGAAGCAAAATTATTGACTTCCATAAATGGTCACAATGTTAGATGATGGGGGCATTGGCATGTCCCCCACCATAGCTTTTACTGGGGGGGGGGTCATGTCCCACTTGCCCCCCCAATGGCGACGAGTAAAAACGATACTCGTTACGATTCAGTTTTTAATAGTTACCATTCATTTTCACATCTTCACCGCACATCTTCTATAGCTTTATGAATACGAGCTAGCATTCCACTCCAGCTCAAATGCAGATCAAAATGGCAGGTCCAAGAGCAGGGTACCTCTCATTTCACCGATTCTCGTTTCGCCGATTCTCGTTTCGCCGAATCTCATTTCGCCGATTCTCGGTTCGCCGACATTCTCATTTCGCCGATTCTCATTTCGCCGACATTCTCATTTCGCCGATTCTCGTTTCGCCGACATTCTCATTTCGCCGATTCTCGTTTCGCCGACATTCTCATTTCGCCGATTCTCGTTTCGCCGACATTCTCATTTCGCCGATTCTCGTTTCGCCGACATTCTCATTTCGCCGATTCTCGTTTCGCCGACATTCTCATTTCGCCGATTCTCGTTTCGCCGACATTCTCATTTCGCCGATTCTCGGTTCGCCGAAATTAGTTTCATAACCATCTGGACATTAGACCATAGACAACTACACTAATGCAAGTGTGATTTAGATGTCTATGGCTTGAAAAATAAAGTTAAAATTAGGAATTCTTCCTTCTGTATAGTCTATGGTAATCCTTCTGCATAGTCTATGGTAAAAAGTCTATAGCCAGTGGTATATATGTATGGTAGGAGGTTGAGGAATAACATCCAACTTTCAAGCAAACGCACCATGGCTCAAGCAGCACTACAATTAGCTACCTTTTGTCCCAAGTTCGCGTGGAGGGCAGCTGCTTCACATTATGGGATATTTGTACCGGCTCGATAAGAAGACTGAAGCAAAAGCATTTTACAAGTGTCGCCGCGAAGGTTGCAATGCCAGGGCCATCGTCGAGGGTGGATATGTGTCGCACACGAGTGGAGAGCATCGTCATGCAATTGATGAAACTGAAGCCCAGAGGATGAAGTTTGTGCAGCATATCAAGAACGAGTGTACCAACAACAACGCTCCAATGCCTCAAGTATACCGGCAGGCCATTGCTATGGACGCCTTTCAAACAAACCCGGCAACATTGCCGACATTCGGTAGTATCAAGGATGCAGCATACCGTGCTTGGCACAAAAACTTGCCCCCTCATACTGCCACTCGAGCTGATTATATCGTTGATCCAGAGACTCAACAAACTCTGCGGGTTTTCGACATCAATGGAGGCACACCGAATCGCATCGTTGAGTTTTCATCGAACCAGCTGATCCGCGCACTCACAGAAACTGATCGCCTTCAAATCGACGGTACTTTCAACTCTGTTCCGAATATATTTGAGATGCTGACAATTATCCATGGCAAGGTGCTTGGAGCGTGGGAACCACTGGCTTTTTTCTCATGCCCAACAAGCAGCAAGTCACCTACGAAGCAATGTGGCACTACTTGCATGATGCCTGCAGACAACTGACTGGCCACTACCCAATGTGCAACCACTTCTTGGCCGATTTTGAGCTCGCCAGTATTTCAGCCATATCAGGACGATGGCCAGTTCACCCGCCACCGACAATCAAAGGCTGTCTCTTTCACTTCAACCAAGCTGTCTTGCGAAACACTCAGCGTCTTGGACTGCAGATAGCTTACCAGCAAGATCCAGATGTTCAGAAAATGGTTCGCAGACTGATGGCGCTTCCGTTGGTTCAACTTGATCACCTGGATGAGGCCTTCACTGATGTGATTATGGCCGACATGCCTGAACCCGGGCATGCTGCTCATCAAAACTGCCATGCGTTGTTAGACTACTTCCTGACCACTTGGTTGCAGCCAAACGCTCGCTATAGCCGATAAATGTGGAACCATTTTAATGAAGATGCAGACAGAACTATCAATGCCGCGGAGAGCCGACACCATGCGCTAAATTCAATAAGTCGCTACCATCGGCTCAATGTCCACGAATTCGTAAAGGAGTTGCGAGTTGAAATTGTCAATGCAGAGACACGCATTCAGCAGCGAGCCACGGGGAGTGTACCACCGCAGCCGAGGCTCCGAACCCGGCAACTAGCGAATGCTCTAGCGACCTTCAAAGGGCAGTTTCTCAGCGGCCAAAGAAATCTACGGGACTACGTGGATGCTTGCAGCTACACTTTGCACGACGCGGTTGTCTGAGTTTCAATTGAACTGAACTCGTAACGATATTAACAGTTTAAATTTTGTTGAAATGTCTGCTTCTGTGGTCTGTTATTCGACTTCTTACTGTTTGTGTTACGTAAGGATTTCATGGGTCCAGTATGAATGAAAAATAGAAATAGAATTGATTGCGAATGTGAAAGAAACAAATGCCGATTGAAATCGTTTCTGGTGGCTTTTGTGGTGAAATAAATATGTGGTTTTATTGCACTGACTTCTGAATTGAATATGAGTTAAAACTACGCTCGTAATGCTGGTAAGCTAACGAAATTAAGCTGCAAAGAGGCTATGGTAGGTAACTACTCGCGCAATATATATATTACCAATACAATACTTTATTTTTCAAGCCATAGACATCTAAATCACACTTGCATTAGTGTAGTTGTCTATGGTCTAATGTCCAGATGGTTATGAAACTAATTTCGGCGAACCGAGAATCGGCGAAATGAGAATGTCGGCGAAACGAGAATCGGCGAAACGAGAATCGGCGAAATGAGATTCGGCGAAACGAGAATCGGCGAAACGAGAATCGGCGAAACGAGAATCGGCGAAACGAGAATCGGCGAAACGAGAATCGGCGAAACGAGAATCGGCGAAACGAGAATCGGCGAAATGAGAATCGGCGAAACGAGAATCGGCGAACCGAGAATCGGCGAAACGAGAATCGGCGAAACGAGAATCGGCGAAACGAGAATCGGCGAAACGAGAATCGGCGAAACGAGAATCGGCGAAACGAGAATCGTCGAAACGAGAATCGGCGAAACGAGAATCGGTGAAACGAGAATCGGCGAAATGAGAGGTACCCCCAAGCAAGAGCATCTTAAGAACAGTCTACTTGAGAAGTCCTTGGACAGGTCATTTAGTACAGGCCATCCTGCGCCCTCTGTTAATTCGAGAACCGTTGTCGCTGGAAGCTTATGAAAACCTGAAGAGCTCACGTTCTCTCATGCTACTCTTAGTAATATCGTCACCCACAGCCATGGTTACAGCAGGTTCCCAGCAAACACTCTAGCTCAAAGCTCAAACACCCAAAAAAACAAACAACGGAGCCAAGAGTGAGTGAAGCATCAGAGTAGTCAAGGCGACAGGCACTGCTCATGGTTGTGCTGTACGAGCGTGGTTTTGAGAATGAGTAACCAAAACGCGTGAGGCTCGCCTCACTGCGCATGTTCATATATTTTGAGCCAAAACGGAGTGGTGGTCACACCGACCCCAACATGCACGCAATAACAAAAAACCCCTCTAACAGTGCCCACGCACTAACAAGTCGACTACACCACTTTTCCCCTAGAAGCAAAAGTAAGAGTCACGCAAATCTCGCCATGTAAAAGTCGGGCGGCCGCCGCTCTCTCGCTGACCGTCGTGGACCATTGCCCAGCTCCGCTGGAACAGCCGGCTCTGGCTCCTTGGGCACCTGTGGCTCCTCAGGCACCTCTGGCTCCTCAGGCACCTGTGGATCCTCAGGCACCTGTGGCTCCTCAGGCACCTCTGGCTCCTCAGGCACCTCTGGCTCCTCAGGCACCTCTGGCTCCTCGGGCACCTCTGGCTCCTCAGGCACCTCTGGCTCCTCGGGCACCTCTGGCTCCTCGGGGACCTCTGGCACCGGGTCCGATTGCAAATTTTACCGGTATGCGACACTCGTCCGAGACCACCAGCACGCGAGCAGGCAGGATGGCGGTCGACTTGACGACGTCCTCAGACGGCTCGAATACCCCTTGCTCGCCAGTGGAATCCACCTTGAGCCACACCAGTTTCTCGCTGCGTGCGGGCAGCTCCTTGGTTGCCAGGGCCGGTGCTGGCCCAAGGCTGCCGACCCTCAGGCTGACGCCTGTCCCTATCGGATGAGCCCACTGAAGCCGGAGTCGCATGGCCCATCAGCTCGAGTCACGCAGCTCGGTCGACGATGCCTGCCAGAGAGCACGAGTCAGCGTCCTTGTCCTTCAGCAGCGCAGCTCTCACGGCCGCTGGGAGGAGGAAGCTTTACATCCTTTTCTCGGGCTGCAATAAAAAACAACACCTCTAACAGTGCCAGAGCACTAACAAGCCGACTACAGTGCTAAGAGCTGTATCATCAGACGCCTCAGTGTATCCACAGCCTCCCTGTCAGTCTATTTAGGTGTTTTAATGCATTGTTTCTTAATCCATGATAAAGCATTTATTAAACAATGAGAAACCTCGTGCTTGCAAGACGTCACAGAATGCTCACTGCTTGCCCAGTGATTGGCAGGTGCCCTTAGCTACTGTATATTTGAATTGTCAAACAGCACTTACAACTTAAATGTGATCAGTTTCCCTATCTTAAATCTGCAGATAAGACTAATTGCTAAATATAGTTACATACCTGTGAAGAGAATTTGCAATTCTAAAAAAACATTCGCTGGTACAGAAGAAGCACATTGATTTAATGCTTACAGAAGCCTAACTGTATAATACAGCTGTTTATGAAGAGCAAAGGAGATTAGACAGGGTCTAAAAACAAAAAGGTATCCTGACAGAGTCGCATGTCCCTCAGCAGAAAAGCTACGAGCCCGGTGCTTAAACATGCAGTAATTCCTCATTGGCATTTTTATAGGCGCTTGCAGTTGTCCAATCACGGGAGCATGACCTGTTGTGAAAAAGATAAACAGTGAATGAGTGAGCTGACCTTGCAACACTTTCACTGCAGGTTCCACCTGACTTGATGCAGACTTTCTAAAGAGACACTCCGACACTGAGACACTCACTGAGACACTGAGACACTGAGACACTGAGACACTCAGACACTGAGACAGTGAGACACTGAGACACTGAGATACTGAGACACTGAGACACTGAGACAGTGAGACACTCAGACACTGAGACACTGAGACACTGAGACACTGAGACACTCAGACACTGAGACACTGAGACACTGAGACTGTGAGACACTGAGACACTGAGACTGTGAGACAATGAGACAATGAGACAATGAGACAATGAGACACAGAGACACTGAGACACTGAGACTCTGAGACTCTGAGACACTGAGACACTGAGACACTCAGACACTGAGACAATGAGACAATGAGACACTGAGACACTGAGACACTGAGACTCTGAGACACTGAGACACTGAGACACTGAGATACTGAGACACTGAGACACTGAGACACTGAGACACTGAGACACTGAGACACTGAGACACTGAGACACTGAGACACTGAGACACTGAGACACTGAGACACTGAGATACTGAGACACGGAGACACTGAGACAGTGAGACACTCAGACACTGAGACAGTGAGACACTGAGACTCTGAGACACTGAGACACTGAGACACTGAGATACTGAGACACTGAGACACTGAGACACTGAGACACTGAGACACTGAGACTCTGAGACACTGAGACACTGAGACACTGAGATACTGAGACACTGAGACACTGAGACACTGAGACACTGAGACACAGAGACACTGAGACACTGAGACTCTGAGACACTGAGACACTGAGACACTGAGACACTGAGACACAGTGCTGAGACCGAGACTAATGGGTCTACAAGTATAAAAAGGCCACTCACTTGGCTTGCGGAAACTCAGTCCTGCAATCGGTGATAGGTGTACACAGAGGCGAATGAGTCGTTGTCGGCTCCACAGGTCTGTGTGTAGCTTCCTCCACAACGGCGATTGCAATAGTGATCATCCATTTTTGTCCCTCGGTTAAGCAGTTTAGTGTCTCTACAGTAACAGTATTCTCCTTTACTTAAGCCGAATGCAGTTTTGTCCCTTACATATGCTGTGCACAGATAAGCGCAGTGCTCGACCGTCATGTCCTTAGATTTTTGGCCCTCTGTTAGGAACTTGCCGTGCCCGTAAAAGCAGCCAACATATTTCGCTGTAAAAAAGAATTAATAGCAAAATAATTTGAGCACAAAGTCTCATTGACAACAGTTATGCATGGTTTAGTGAGACAGCGAAGCAGTGACACAGAGAGATGGTGGGGCAGTGAGATGCGAGACAAAAAGAAAGGAGGCACCCCACTGTTGCTATGGACAGAGTAGTCAATGAAAATTATGAAAAATCGTTAACTTACGTTTGGAGTAAAGAGATAGTGGTGAAGCTCTCTCTTCTTTCTCTGAAATTTGACGAGCGGTTCTTGCTGAAGTGACTGCATGCAGAGGGGCTGCAGAGGGGCTGCAGAGGGGCTGCAGAGGGGCTGCAGAGGGGCTGCAGAGGGGCTGCAGAGGGGCTGCAGAGGGGCTGCAGAGGGGCTGCAGAGGGGCTGCAGAGGGGCTGCAGAGGGGCTGCAGAGGGGCTGCAGAGGGGCTGCAGAGGGGCTGCAGAGGGGCTGCAGAGGGGCTGCAGAGGGGCTGCAGAGGGGCTGCAGAGTGGCTGCAGAGGGGCTGCAGAGGGGCTGCAGAGGGGCTGCAGAGGGGCTGCAGAGGGGCTGCAGAGGGGCTGCAGAGGGGCTGCAGAGGGGCTGCAGAGGGGCTGCAGAGGAGCTGCAGAGGGGCTGCAGAAGGGCTGCAGAGGGGCTGCAGAGGGGCTGCAGAGGGGCTGCAGAGGGGCTGCAGAGGGGCTGCAGAGGGACTGGAAAGACGGGGAGATGAGAGGTCGAATAAATGGGGCAATTAGGTTATAAGAACACAATGGGAATTTATCTTGGGTCAGGCGGCAGGCCGTGTGAGTTGGAGCAGGTGTGGGCAATGCGGGGAGTTAACATGGAGTAAGCAGACAGGCGGTGGATTCGAGTTGAATCGAATTGACTTACTTTTCTTGGCAGATGAGCAGCCCAGCCCGCAGAGCAGTGTTGCAGCAAGACAGCTCAGAAGCAGCAGACGTCTGACAGACATTTCCAATGCAGAAAAAGCAGCAGAATCCCTTTGTACTCAAAGCTTGAGATGTCGAATTCGACTTACAGTAAACTCTTCTGTTAAGTGGACCTTCGCTCCGAGGGTGAAAAAACGATTGCGAGCCTCTCAGCTGCTGAGCTGCAGCCACAGACAGTTCTGTACAAAGCGATTCCTGTCTCACTGGCAGCGTCTGAGGGCCGCGATTGTCTATGGCTAACACCAGCTATATGGGCATGCGGAGCCGTGCACTTTTATTGGAGTGCAAGGGGAACCCGTTCTCAAATTTACCAGCTTTTTAATGAGCGTCGTCGTAGTGAGCGTGTTGTTAAACACTGCAGTCTAACAGTGGTTTAATGGTAGATTGTGTAGTATGATTTTCCTTTACTAAAGGCTCTTTAAAGGGTCTGTTTTCTAAGGCAAGACCAGAGGATTTTCACGCTCGTCTTAAAATGGCTTTGATCAATTGGAAACATCTTCCCTGCGAATCGTTAGATGGAGTTAGCGACAGTGAACTGAGCTTTATTACTGCGCTAAGTTATACTGATCACCATGGCGACACCGATCTGCAGAATATTATTGGCTTCCTCACGGATCTGCAGGCTAACTCGGAAGATGATGTTTCCGGAGTCAAATTGCCAGAATTACCTGAGTCTGTGGCTGCCGACATGGACCAAGGCGAGTTAGACTCGCTACCGCGCTCCACCCAAGAACAAATGATGCAACAGGGAAGTCGATTCATTGCCTTCATGCGCAAGCATACGACCAAAGAAGTACAAAGCATGACTAACGAGAAGCTAGGAGAGTATCTTCGTTTCTATTATTTTGGACTAAAGAAATCTGATGGAAGTCTGTATTCGCCTGCTACCCTTGTATGCATTCGAGCTAGTGTGCAGCGTTACCAAAGAAAGATACTCAAAGATGCAGACAGACATTATGAATGGGCCAGAGTTTGAAGCGGCGAACAGAATGCTTCGAGTGAAAGTTCGTCATTTCAGCGTTGAGGGTGCAGGAGTTGTTCAACAGTTTCAGCCTATTGAGGACGGAGACCTTCGAAAAATCAGGCAGCATTTTGACAGATCGACCGCAGAAGAACTTCAAGATGAGGTAGTTTTTGTCATTTTCTATACTCTAGGAGAGAGGCCAGGAGCATTTGGAGTCGATTCGAAAACGTGGGGCACGGATGGGCACAGCTACCTGAAGCTTCCGCCTTTGCCAACTAAAAACCAGTCTTCGGATCCGACCAAGTGCAAGGGCAACGTTGCAAAGCAGAGTCGCATCTATGGAGCTGAGAGAGATCTTATTCTTCACTACCAGTTATTGTTGCCAGAAGGAGACAATTTCTTTCCACGACCACTCGCTAATGCTTCTAATGGAGTCTTGAGGTTTTCTAGTCGCCAAGTGCGTGGCGTCAACTGGTTGTGCTCATTCATGGGACATCTCAGTGAAGTGTGTTCGCTTTCGCAGCGATACACGAACCATTGCATTCGCGTCACGCGCATCTCGGACCTATTTGTCAGCGGTCACAGCATGGACGAGATAATGGCCGTTACCGGACAACGTAGTGAAGCTACGGATGTGAAAAGTCTGTCAGCTGCAAGTGACAGCACGCTGGATAGTTCGTTGACTACACCATTCAACAATTTAGCAGGTACTTCGTTTATTACTTCACCAGCCGGTAGCACAGTGGCCGTTTCAGTAGCGCAACAACAATTGGATGTGAGTACAGCAGTGCGTAAGCCGATGTTTGCCAACTGTAGCTTTTCTAATTGTACTTTTAATTTATAATAAGTTAGGCTTCGACATCAGATTAATAGACACTTCGTATTTGGACAGTGACAAAGTTTGCTTTTGAGACCCTTTTTTCTTTTGCATGATTTGTTTGTCAATGCTTAATCCCGATCCGAATCTTCTAATTTCTTAAAATCTTAATCTTCTAATAATGTTAGAAATCCCAATCTTCCAATGCTAGGAATCCAAATCTCCTACTACTAGGAATCCCACTCTCCAAATTCTAGTAGTCACAATCTCCCAATCACTTTAATCACACCCTCCTTTAATCAAATTTATTTCAAAATACAAAATTTACGCATAGTTTGCTTTATTATATCATTGTTTGTTGTACCTGTACGCATATTTCATATCTATTTATGCCATTCTCAATTGCCTAGTGTATCTATCGTCATTTTTGTTAAATAAACTGTTAACTGATTATTCAGCAAGTTTTGTCTATGGTTGAAATTCGCTTTGGAAGTCTGAAATAATGGCGTTTTTTGGACAATCATTAAGACTCGGGTGGGCCATAGAACAATGGAGTCTTGGGGGTGTTGAGGACGTCCTTTGGGACATCGACGGCGGGCATGTAGATCGGAGCCGCCATGCGAGGGCGGTGATTGGCCAGCGCCGGCCATCCGGAGTCTGGAGGTCGAAGCTTACAAGATCCGCGGTGACAGGGCGCCTGGACTCTGCATGAAGGTAGAGGCTGCAATCGTAAGCTTCCTGGCGGCCTTGAGACCAAGCTTGCGAGCGAGAGTAGAGAGTAGGCGTGAGAGTCCTTTGGGTTGACGGCCATTGGGGCGGAGGGTCGCCATGATGGTCGGAACGAGGCCTCCGTTCGCTAAGGCAGAGACGAGAGAGTGGACTGTTCCATTGGAGTTTGCATTTCCAACGGCAGCGTTAAGGTGGGCGTTTGAACGAGGAATCGACGAACGTTGATTGGAACTCGCAAAGGTGGCTTCTGGAGATTAGTGTGGTGCAGCCCATCGCACTCGTGGCATCGTCGGGTGTCACGGCAGTCTCGAGTGTGGTGTCGGCGGAGGCAGTTGCGGCAGAGATTTTTCTTTCGGACAATCTTGAGGCGATCATGGGGCTTCCGCACCTCGCTGCAGGACATGGCGATGTGGTCGGAGCTGCTGGCGGTCGGTGGGCGCTTGTGCTGCGAGTGGATGGTGGCCGGGACGCAGCGTTGCTCGGAAGACTGGCGGAGGCAAATGCGCAGCTGGCACTGTGCTGAGGCGGCTCTGAGGGTCTTAAGCTTGCAGTCAAGATGGTCCTGGAGCTCTGCCATGATGGGCATGAGAGGCTACCTGTTAGAAGCGCGAAGATTGCGGATCTCGCTTTGTAATTCAAGCGGCAGGCGGCTCCAGAGCGCGTAGACGTCGCTGTCGAGGGTGCAGGCAAGCTCGCCGAGTCGAAGAAGCTGGCCAGTGGCCAGGCGGAGGGCATCCGTGAATTCCTCGAGCTCACCAAAGTTGGAAGCAGAACTGCAGTGAAGGGCGAGGAGACGCTGGAAGGAGGCGTTCTTTTGCTCCTACGTGTTGGAGTAGTTGGCCTGGAGGACACGGCAGGCCTCAGCGTAGTCGTTCGGCTGGTAGCCGTCGAAAGCACCGAGCTTCTTGAGAGCGGAGCCGGAGAGCAGACAGCGGAGTGCCTCGTATTTGTCGACGTCGTTAAGGCTGGAGCGGTCGACGCGGTATACGAAAGCGTCCCAGAAGCCCAGAATTGCAGCAGGGTCGGGCAATGCGTTCTTGAGAATGGTGGAGCGGATGAGCCCGGCCGGATCGTGAGCATCTGATGCGGGCGTTGAGGCAACTGGTGTCGAGGCAGGACGGATGGTGGTAGCGAGCTGTTGCATGGGCTGCTGGTTCTGCTGCATCATCGCGGTCATGGAGGCGAGGAGGGCTGGTCACGCCGGGTGTAGCAGGAGAGGCGGCAGAGATCGGTGCAGCGGCCTGAGCAGCAGGAAGAGCCATTGCTCCGGCTGAAGGAGTGGTGACGGGCCACTGAGGTGGAAAGGCGATTGCTGGTTTCCCTCAATTGGCCACGCTGATTGCTGTTCCCACTGACGGCGTGGAAGGCTTCTGTGGCGGACTGTGCAGAGTCATCTTCAAGCAGACCTCCTCGAGGAAAAGTGCGGCTGCGAGGACCATCCTAGGGGATCAGACCCTGGCGATGCATCTGGTCACACAGGGAGCCGCGGCCTTCGATTGGTATCATAGCAGAGATGGCTGCGGAATTCGATGTTAGCACATCGAGTCTTCCTGGGCTCGCAGTAGGTGCTGAAAGAGGGCCTTGGAGACGGTGCCAGCAGGCATAAAGGCGGAGTCTAGACAGGGACGGCGGAGATGACGCAGCAGGCAGTGCATCGGAAGAGTTCGGAGCTGTGCATCTGGCGAGAGACATTTGCGCAGATAATATAGAGTCGTCGATGAAGATAGTTTTCGTAGTGGTAGTCACTCTCTGCTGTGAAGATCGTTGTGGTGAATCTTTTAAGACGGGCTGGTTGGCAGGTTCTTAACCACGCTCTACTCCCAAATTGGCCAAGTGCTGATAGGACGACAAGTAACGAAGAATGAGCTAACTCTTGGCAGAGGCTATATTTAGCAACAGGCGGGCAGTGAAAGACCAGGCTTAAATTTAAAGGTAACAAAACTGGACCTCTTCGTGTGGCACGCGCACGGAGAGGCCTAAAATATCGATCGTGAAACTATTATACTGTACGGACCGCTCTAAATACGCGCACAACAAGCACAAGGTAAAACGACCCAATTGGGGGCCACACCAAACGCAAAAATACACGGAGAAGAAAGGAAATAATACGAATTTTGTCAGTTTATAGGCGTAAATCTGACATGTGGACACACCCTATAGACACTCACCCTATGGACACTCACCCTACGGACACTCAAATTATGGACACTCTACGGACGCTCAAATTATGGACACTCACCCTACGGACACTCACCATATGGACACTCATCCTATGGACACTCACTCCTCTTATGGACACTTAAATCCTGGACACTTACCTTCTGGACACTCACCTATTGACACTCACCTATAGTGTTCCATCCTATGTATTCATTTAATAATATACTGTACAAGTATTTACCTACTCAGTTTATCAAATTGTCGGCAGAAAGAAAATCAAAAAAATGATAATAAAATATAAAAACTCATAAAGGTTTCCAGCTATGAGCTATTCGCGTACTAAAGACTTGTTTATTTGACTTCCAAAAAGTTGAACTTTTTAGAAATTTTTAATAGCTACTACTGAAGAAACAGCTTTTTAAGAGCCTGGCTAAAATATGTACTTAGGAAAATAACTTGATCCAAAAATCCATATTTTTGGCGTTATAACTGCTATAACTCGCGACCAGCTATAGCTTCAGTTAGCGAGAAGAGGCGTCGCCATGGATTTTATGGTAGAGGGACAAAGCCAAGAATTCAACATGTACATGCACATTATATTCAGCATCGGTGTTGTCACCGCTCACTTGGCGCCGCAGACTCATTTAGTGCCACAGATACTTATTTTGGCGCCACAGCCACTCATTTCAGCGCAGCAGGCACTCATTTTGTTGTGCAGTCGCGCATTTTGGTGTCAATGGCACTTAGTTTAGCACCACAGACACTCATATTGGCGCTACGGACACTCATTTTGGCGCCACAGACATTCATTTTAGCGCCGAAGACTCTCGTTTTAATGCCAGAGACACTCATTTTGGTGCCGAGGGCACTTATTTTGGTGCCGCAGACACTCACTTTAGCGCCAGACACTCACTTTAGCGCCACAGACACTCAATTTAGCGCCACAGACACTCACTTTAGCGCCACAGACACTCACTTTAGCGCCACAGACACTCACTTTAGCGCCACAGACACTCACTTTAGCGCCACAGACACTCACTTTAGCGCCACAGACACTCATTTTCGCGCTTGCCGCGGACACTCATTTTGGTACCGCAGACACTCGTTCAATATTTTATAATCCATGATAAAGCATTTATTAAACAATAAGAAACCTCGTGCTTGCAAGACGTCACAGAATGCTCACTGCTTGCACAGTGATTGGCAGGTGCTCTTAGCTACTGTATATTTGAATTGTCAAACAGCACTTACAACTTAAATGTGATCAGTTTCCCTATCTTAAATCTGCAGATAAGACTAATTGCTAAATATAGTTACATACCTGTGATGAGAATTTGCAATCCTGCTACAGAAGAAGCACATTGATTTAATGCTTACAGAAGCCTAACTGTATAATACAGCTGTTTATGAAGAGCAAAGGAGATTAGACCAGGGTCTAAAAACAAAAAGGTATCCTGACAGAGTCGCATGTCCCTCAGCAGAAAAGCTACGAGCCCGGTGCTTAAACATGCAGTGATTCCTCATTGGCATTTTTATAGGCGCTTGCAGTTGTCCAATCACGGGAGCATGACCTGTTGTGAAAAAGATAAACAGTGAATGAGTGAGCTGACCTTGCAACACTTTCACTGCAGGTTCCACCTGACTTGATGCAGACTTTCTAAAGAGACACTCCGACACTGAGACACTGAGACACTGAGACACTGAGACACTGAGACACTGAGACACTGAGACACTCAGACACTGAGACAGTGAGACAGTGAGACACTGAGACACTGAGATACTGAGACACTGAGACACTGAGACACTGAGACACTGAGACACTGAGACACTGAGACACTGAGACACTGAGACACTGAGACACTGAGACACTGAGACACTGAGACACTGAGACACTCAGACACTCAGACACTGAGACACTGAGACACTGAGACACTGAGACACTGAGACACTGAGACACTGAGACACTGAGACACTGAGACACTGAGACACTGAGACTTTTGAGTAAACCTCAAACCCCTTGCACTCCAATAAAAGTGCACGGCTCCGCATGCCCATATAGCTGGTGTTAGCCATAGACAATCGCGGCCCTCAGACGCTGCCAGTGAGACAGGAATCGCTTTGTACAGAACTGTCTGTGGCTGCAGCTCAGCAGCTGAGAGGCTCGCAATCGTTTTTGTCATCCTCGGAGCGAAGGTCCACTTAACAGAAAAGTTTACTGTAAGTCGAATTCGACATCTCAAGCTTTAAGTACAAAGGGATTCTGCTGCTTTTTCTGCATTGGAAATGTCTGTCAGACGTCTGCTGCTTCTGAGCTGTCTTGCTGCAACACTGC
Source organism: Macrostomum lignano (assembly GCA_002269645.1). Classification (NCBI taxonomy): domain Eukaryota; kingdom Metazoa; phylum Platyhelminthes; family Macrostomidae; genus Macrostomum; species Macrostomum lignano. The sequence continues at coordinate 265,629 of NIVC01001096.1, forward strand.
TCTGCGGGCTGGGCTGCTCATCTGCCAAGAAAAGTAAGTCAATTCGATTCAACTCGAATCCACCGCCTGTCTGCTTACTCCATGTTAACTCCCCGCATTGCCCACACCTGCTCCAACTCACACGGCCTGCCGCCTAACCCAAGATAAATTCCCATTGTGTTCTTATAACCTAATTGCCCCATTTATTCGACCTCTCATCTCCCCGTCTTTCCAGCCCCTCTGCAGCCCCTCTGCAGCCCCTCTGCAGCCCCTCTGCAGCCCCTCTGCAGCCCCTCTGCAGCCCCTCTGTAGCCCCTCTGCAGCCACTCTGCAGCCCCTCTGCAGCCCCTCTGCAGCCACTCTGCAGCCCCTCTGCAGCCCCTCTGCAGCCCCTCTCCAGCCTCTCTGCAGCCCCTCTGCAGCCCCTCTGCAGCCCCTCTGCAGCCCCTCTGCAGCCTCTCTGCAGCCCCTCTGCAGCCCCTCTGCAGCCCCTCTGCAGCCCCTCTGCAGCCCCTCTGCAGCCCCTCTGCAGCCCCTCTGCAGCCACTCTGCAGCCCCTCTGCAGCCCCTCTGCAGCCCCTCTGCAGCCCTCTGCAGCCCCTCTGCAGCCCCTCTGCAGCCCCTCTGCAGCCCCTCTGCAGCCCCTCTGCAGCCCCTCTGCAGCCCCTCTGCAGCCCCTCTGCAGCCCCTCTGCAGCCCCTCTGCAGCCCCTCTGCAGCCCCTCTGCAGCCCCTCTGCAGCCCCTCTGCAGCCCCTCTGCATGCAGTCACTTCAGCAAGAACCGCTCGTCAAATTTCAGAGAAAGAAGAGAGAGCTTCACCACTATCTCTTTACTCCAAACGTAAGTGAACGATTTTTCATAATTTTCATTGACTACTCTGTCCATAGCAACAGTGGGGTGCCTCCTTTCTTTTTGTCTCGCATCTCACTGCCCCACCATCTCTCTGTGTCACTGCTTCGCTGTCTCACTAAACCATGCATAACTGTTGTCAATGAGACTTTGTGCTCAAATTATTTTGCTATTAATTTTTTTTTACAGCGAAATATGTTGGCTGCTTTTACGGGCACGGCAAGTTCCTAAGAGAGGGCCAAAAGTCTAAGGACATGACGGTCGAGCACTGCGCTTATCTGTGCACAGCATATGTAAGGGACAAAACTGCATTCGGCTTAAGTAAAGGAGAATACTGTTACTGTAGAGACACTAAACTGCTTAACCGAGGGACAAAAATGGATGATCACTATTGCAATCGCCGTTGTGGAGGAAGCTACACACAGACCTGTGGAGCCGACAACGACTCATTCGCCTCTGTGTACACCTATCACCGATTGCAGGACTGAGTTTCCGCAAGCCAAGTGAGTGGCCTTTTTATACTTGTAGACCCATTAGTCTCGGTCTCAGCACTGTGTCTCAGTGTCTCAGTGTCTCAGTGTCTCAGTGTCTCAGAGTCTCAGTGTCTCAGTGTCTCTGTGTCTCATTGTCTCATTGTCTCAGTGTCTCAGTGTCTCAGTGTCTCAGTGTCTCAGTGTCTCAGTGTCTCAGTGTCTCAGTGTCGGAGTGTCTCAGTGTCTCAGTGTCTCATCGTCTCATTGTCTCATTGTCTCACAGTCTCAGTGTCTCAGTGTCTCATTGTCTCATTGTCTCATTGTCTCATTGTCTCACAGTCTCAGTGTCTCAGAGTCTCAGTGTCTCAGTGTCTCTGTGTCTCATTGTCTCATTGTCTCATTGTCTCATTGTCTCACAGTCTCAGTGTCTCAGTGTCTCACAGTCTCAGTGTCTCGGTGTCTCAGTGTCTGAGTGTCTGAGTGTCTCAGTGTCTCAGTGTCTCAGTGTCTCAGTGTCTCAGTGTCTCACAGTCTCAGTGTCTCAGTGTCTGAGTGTCTCAGTGTCTCAGTGTCTCAGTGTCTCAGTGTCTCAGTGTCTCAGTGTCTCAGTGTCGGAGTGTCTCAGTGTCTCAGTGTCTCAGTGTCTCAGTGTCTCAGTGTCTCAGTGTCTGAGTGTCTTAGTGTCTCAGTGTCTCAGTGTCTCAGTGTCTCAGTGTCTCAGTGTCTCAGTGTCTCAGTGTCTCACTGTCTCAGTGTCTCAGTGTCTGAGTGTCTCACTGTCTCACTGTCTCAGTGTCTGAGTGTCTCACTGTCTCAGTGTCTCAGTGTCTCAGTGTCTCAGTGTCTCAGTGTCTCAGTGTCTCAGTGTCTCAGTGTCGGAGTGTCTCAGTGTCTCAGTGTCTCATCGTCTCATTGTCTCATTGTCTCACAGTCTCAGTGTCTCAGTGTCTCACAGTCTCAGTGTCTCAGTGTCTGAGTGTCTCAGTGTCTCAGAGTCTCAGTGTCTCAGTGTCTCTGTGTCTCATTGTCTCATTGTCTCATTGTCTCATTGTCTCACAGTCTCAGTGTCTCAGTGTCTCACAGTCTCAGTGTCTCAGTGTCTGAGTGTCTCAGTGTCTCAGTGTCTCAGTGTCTCAGTGTCTCAGTGTCTCAGTGTCTCAGTGTCGGAGTGTCTCAGTGTCTCAGTGTCTCAGTGTCTCAGTGTCTCAGTGTCTCAGTGTCTCAGTGTCTCAGTGTCTCAGTGTCTCAGTGTCTCAGAGTCTCAGTGTCTCAGTGTCTCTGTGTCTCATTGTCTCATTGTCTCATTGTCTCATTGTCTCACAGTCTCAGTGTCTCAGTGTCTCACAGTCTCAGTGTCTCATTGTCTCACAGTCTCAGTGTCTCAGTGTCTCATTGTCTCATTGTCTCATTGTCTCATTGTCTCACAGTCTCAGTGTCTCAGTGTCTCAGTGTCTCAGTGTCTCAGTGTCTCAGTGTCTCAGTGTCTCAGTGTCTCAGTGTCTCAGTGTCTCAGTGTCTCAGTATCTCAGTGTCTCAGTGTCTCACTGTCTCACTGTCTCAGTGTCTGAGTGTCTCAGTGTCTCAGTGTCTCAGTGTCTCAGTGTCTCAGTGTCTCAGTGTCTCAGTGTCGGAGTGTCTCTTTAGAAAGTCTGCATCAAGTCAGGTGGAACCTGCAGTGAAAGTGTTGCAAGGTCAGCTCACTCATTCACTGTTTATCTTTTTCACAACAGGTCATGCTCCCGTGATTGGACAACTGCAAGCGCCTATAAAAATGCCAATGAGGAATCACTGCATGTTTAAGCACCGGGCTCGTAGCTTTTCTGCTGAGGGACATGCGACTCTGTCAGGATACCTTTTTGTTTTTAGACCCTGGTCTAATCTCCTTTGCTCTTCATAAACAGCTGTATTATACAGTTAGGCTTCTGTAAGCATTAAATCAATGTGCTTCTTCTGTAGCAGGATTGCAAATTCTCATCACAGGTATGTAACTATATTTAGCAATTAGTCTTATCTGCAGATTTAAGATAGGGAAACTGATCACATTTAAGTTGTAAGTGCTGTTTGACAATTCAAATATACAGTAGCTAAGAGCACCTGCCAATCACTGTGCAAGCAGTGAGCATTCTGTGACGTCTTGCAAGCACGAGGTTTCTTATTGTTTAATAAATGCTTTATCATGGATTATAAAATATTGAACGAGTGTCTGCGGTACCAAAATGAGTGTCCGCGGCAAGCGCGAAAATGAGTGTCTGTGGCGCTAAAGTGAGTGTCTGTGGCGCTAAAGTGAGTGTCTGTGGCGCTAAAGTGAGTGTCTGTGGCGCTAAAGTGAGTGTCTGTGGCGCTAAAGTGAGTGTCTGTGGCGCTAAATTGAGTGTCTGTGGCGCTAAAGTGAGTGTCTGGCGCTAAAGTGAGTGTCTGCGGCACCAAAATAAGTGCCCTCGGCACCAAAATGAGTGTCTCTGGCATTAAAACGAGAGTCTTCGGCGCTAAAATGAATGTCTGTGGCGCCAAAATGAGTGTCCGTAGCGCCAATATGAGTGTCTGTGGTGCTAAACTAAGTGCCATTGACACCAAAATGCGCGACTGCACAACAAAATGAGTGCCTGCTGCGCTGAAATGAGTGGCTGTGGCGCCAAAATAAGTATCTGTGGCACTAAATGAGTCTGCGGCGCCAAGTGAGCGGTGACAACACCGATGCTGAATATAATGTGCATGTACATGTTGAATTCTTGGCTTTGTCCCTCTACCATAAAATCCATGGCGACGCCTCTTCTCGCTAACTGAAGCTATAGCTGGTCGCGAGTTATAGCAGTTATAACGCCAAAAATATGGATTTTTGGATCAAGTTATTTTCCTAAGTACATATTTTAGCCAGGCTCTTAAAAAGCTGTTTCTTCAGTAGTAGCTATTAAAAATTTCTAAAAAGTTCAACTTTTTGGAAGTCAAATAAACAAGTCTTTAGTACGCGAATAGCTCATAGCTGGAAACCTTTATGAGTTTTTATATTTTATTATCATTTTTTTGATTTTCTTTCTGCCGACAATTTGATAAACTGAGTAGGTAAATACTTGTACAGTATATTATTAAATGAATACATAGGATGGAACACTATAGGTGAGTGTCAATAGGTGAGTGTCCAGAAGGTAAGTGTCCAGGATTTAAGTGTCCATAAGAGGAGTGAGTGTCCATAGGATGAGTGTCCATATGGTGAGTGTCCGTAGGGTGAGTGTCCATAATTTGAGCGTCCGTAGAGTGTCCATAATTTGAGTGTCCGTAGGGTGAGTGTCCATAGGGTGAGTGTCTATAGGGTGTGTCCACATGTCAGATTTACGCCTATAAACTGACAAAATTCGTATTATTTCCTTTCTTCTCCGTGTATTTTTGCGTTTGGTGTGGCCCCCAATTGGGTCGTTTTACCTTGTGCTTGTTGTGCGCGTATTTAGAGCGGTCCGTACAGTATAATAGTTTCACGATCGATATTTTAGGCCTCTCCGTGCGCGTGCCACACGAAGAGGTCCAGTTTTGTTACCTTTAAATTTAAGCCTGGTCTTTCACTGCCCGCCTGTTGCTAAATATAGCCTCTGCCAAGAGTTAGCTCATTCTTCGTTACTTGTCGTCCTATCAGCACTTGGCCAATTTGGGAGTAGAGCGTGGTTAAGAACCTGCCAACCAGCCCGTCTTAAAAGATTCACCACAACGATCTTCACAGCAGAGAGTGACTACCACTACGAAAACTATCTTCATCGACGACTCTATATTATCTGCGCAAATGTCTCTCGCCAGATGCACAGCTCCGAACTCTTCCGATGCACTGCCTGCTGCGTCATCTCCGCCGTCCCTGTCTAGACTCCGCCTTTATGCCTGCTGGCACCGTCTCCAAGGCCCTCTTTCAGCACCTACTGCGAGCCCAGGAAGACTCGATGTGCTAACATCGAATTCCGCAGCCATCTCTGCTATGATACCAATCGAAGGCCGCGGCTCCCTGTGTGACCAGATGCATCGCCAGGGTCTGATCCCCTAGGATGGTCCTCGCAGCCGCACTTTTCCTCGAGGAGGTCTGCTTGAAGATGACTCTGCACAGTCCGCCACAGAAGCCTTCCACGCCGTCAGTGGGAACAGCAATCAGCGTGGCCAATTGAGGGAAACCAGCAATCGCCTTTCCACCTCAGTGGCCCGTCACCACTCCTTCAGCCGGAGCAATGGCTCTTCCTGCTGCTCAGGCCGCTGCACCGATCTCTGCCGCCTCTCCTGCTACACCCGGCGTGACCAGCCCTCCTCGCCTCCATGACCGCGATGATGCAGCAGAACCAGCAGCCCATGCAACAGCTCGCTACCACCATCCGTCCTGCCTCGACACCAGTTGCCTCAACGCCCGCATCAGATGCTCACGATCCGGCCGGGCTCATCCGCTCCACCATTCTCAAGAACGCATTGCCCGACCCTGCTGCAATTCTGGGCTTCTGGGACGCTTTCGTATACCGCGTCGACCGCTCCAGCCTTAACGACGTCGACAAATACGAGGCACTCCGCTGTCTGCTCTCCGGCTCCGCTCTCAAGAAGCTCGGTGCTTTCGACGGCTACCAGCCGAACGACTACGCTGAGGCCTGCCGTGTCCTCCAGGCCAACTACTCCAACACGTAGGAGCAAAAGAACGCCTCCTTCCAGCGTCTCCTCGCCCTTCACTGCAGTTCTGCTTCCAACTTTGGTGAGCTCGAGGAATTCACGGATGCCCTCCGCCTGGCCACTGGCCAGCTTCTTCGACTCGGCGAGCTTGCCTGCACCCTCGACAGCGACGTCTACGCGCTCTGGAGCCGCCTGCCGCTTGAATTACAAAGCGAGATCCGCAATCTTCGCGCTTCTAACAGGTAGCCTCTCATGCCCATCATGGCAGAGCTCCAGGACCATCTTGACTGCAAGCTTAAGACCCTCAGAGCCGCCTCAGCACAGTGCCAGCTGCGCATTTGCCTCCGCCAGTCTTCCGAGCAACGCTGCGTCCCGGCCACCATCCACTCGCAGCACAAGCGCCCACCGACCGCCAGCAGCTCCGACCACATCGCCATGTCCTGCAGCGAGGTGCGGAAGCCCCATGATCGCCTCAAGATTGTCCGAAAGAAAAATCTCTGCCGCAACTGCCTCCGCCGACACCACACTCGAGACTGCCGTGACACCCGACGATGCCACGAGTGCGATGGGCTGCACCACACTAATCTCCAGAAGCCACCTTTGCGAGTTCCAATCAACGTTCGTCGATTCCTCGTTCAAACGCCCACCTTAACGCTGCCGTTGGAAATGCAAACTCCAATGGAACAGTCCACTCTCTCGTCTCTGCCTTAGCGAACGGAGGCCTCGTTCCGACCATCATGGCGACCCTCCGCCCCAATGGCCGTCAACCCAAAGGACTCTCACGCCTACTCTCTACTCTCGCTCGCAAGCTTGGTCTCAAGGCCGCCAGGAAGCTTACGATTGCAGCCTCTACCTTCATGCAGAGTCCAGGCGCCCTGTCACCGCGGATCTTGTAAGCTTCGACCTCCAGACTCCGGATGGCCGGCGCTGGCCAATCACCGCCCTCGCATGGCGGCTCCGATCTACATGCCCGCCGTCGATGTCCCAAAGGACGTCCTCAACACCCCCAAGACTCCATTGTTCTATGGCCCACCCGAGTCTTAATGATTGTCCAAAAAACGCCATTATTTCAGACTTCCAAAGCGAATTTCAACCATAGACAAAACTTGCTGAATAATCAGTTAACAGTTTATTTAACAAAAATGACGATAGATACACTAGGCAATTGAGAATGGCATAAATAGATATGAAATATGCGTACAGGTACAACAAACAATGATATAATAAAGCAAACTATGCGTAAATTTTGTATTTTGAAATAAATTTGATTAAAGGAGGGTGTGATTAAAGTGATTGGGAGATTGTGACTACTAGAATTTGGAGAGTGGGATTCCTAGTAGTAGGAGATTTGGATTCCTAGCATTGGAAGATTGGGATTTCTAACATTATTAGAAGATTAAGATTTTAAGAAATTAGAAGATTCGGATCGGGATTAAGCATTGACAAACAAATCATGCAAAAGAAAAAAGGGTCTCAAAAGCAAACTTTGTCACTGTCCAAATACGAAGTGTCTATTAATCTGATGTCGAAGCCTAACTTATTATAAATTAAAAGTACAATTAGAAAAGCTACAGTTGGCAAACATCGGCTTACGCACTGCTGTACTCACATCCAATTGTTGTTGCGCTACTGAAACGGCCACTGTGCTACCGGCTGGTGAAGTAATAAACGAAGTACCTGCTAAATTGTTGAATGGTGTAGTCAACGAACTATCCAGCGTGCTGTCACTTGCAGCTGACAGACTTTTCACATCCGTAGCTTCACTACGTTGTCCGGTAACGGCCATTATCTCGTCCATGCTGTGACCGCTGACAAATAGGTCCGAGATGCGCGTGACGCGAATGCAATGGTTCGTGTATCGCTGCGAAAGCGAACACACTTCACTGAGATGTCCCATGAATGAGCACAACCAGTTGACGCCACGCACTTGGCGACTAGAAAACCTCAAGACTCCATTAGAAGCATTAGCGAGTGGTCGTGGAAAGAAATTGTCTCCTTCTGGCAACAATAACTGGTAGTGAAGAATAAGATCTCTCTCAGCTCCATAGATGCGACTCTGCTTTGCAACGTTGCCCTTGCACTTGGTCGGATCCGAAGACTGGTTTTTAGTTGGCAAAGGCGGAAGCTTCAGGTAGCTGTGCCCATCCGTGCCCCACGTTTTCGAATCGACTCCAAATGCTCCTGGCCTCTCTCCTAGAGTATAGAAAATGACAAAAACTACCTCATCTTGAAGTTCTTCTGCGGTCGATCTGTCAAAATGCTGCCTGATTTTTCGAAGGTCTCCGTCCTCAATAGGCTGAAACTGTTGAACAACTCCTGCACCCTCAACGCTGAAATGACGAACTTTCACTCGAAGCATTCTGTTCGCCGCTTCAAACTCTGGCCCATTCATAATGTCTGTCTGCATCTTTGAGTATCTTTCTTTGGTAACGCTGCACACTAGCTCGAATGCATACAAGGGTAGCAGGCGAATACAGACTTCCATCAGATTTCTTTAGTCCAAAATAATAGAAACGAAGATACTCTCCTAGCTTCTCGTTAGTCATGCTTTGTACTTCTTTGGTCGTATGCTTGCGCATGAAGGCAATGAATCGACTTCCCTGTTGCATCATTTGTTCTTGGGTGGAGCGCGGTAGCGAGTCTAACTCGCCTTGGTCCATGTCGGCAGCCACAGACTCAGGTAATTCTGGCAATTTGACTCCGGAAACATCATCTTCCGAGTTAGCCTGCAGATCCGTGAGGAAGCCAATAATATTCTGCAGATCGGTGTCGCCATGGTGATCAGTATAACTTAGCGCAGTAATAAAGCTCAGTTCACTGTCGCTAACTCCATCTAACGATTCGCAGGGAAGATGTTTCCAATTGATCAAAGCCATTTTAAGACGAGCGTGAAAATCCTCTGGTCTTGCCTTAGAAAACAGACCCTTTAAAGAGCCTTTAGTAAAGGAAAATCATACTACACAATCTACCATTAAACCACTGTTAGACTGCAGTGTTTAACAACACGCTCACTACGACGACGCTCATTAAAAAGCTGGTAAATTTGAGAACGGGTTCCCCTTGCACTCCAATAAAAGTGCACGGCTCCGCATGCCCATATAGCTGGTGTTAGCCATAGACAATCGCGGCCCTCAGACGCTGCCAGTGAGACAGGAATCGCTTTGTACAGAACTGTCTGTGGCTGCAGCTCAGCAGCTGAGAGGCTCGCAATCGTTTTTTCACCCTCGGAGCGAAGGTCCACTTAACAGAAGAGTTTACTGTAAGTCGAATTCGACATCTCAAGCTTTGAGTACAAAGGGATTCTGCTGCTTTTTCTGCATTGGAAATGTCTGTCAGACGTCTGCTGCTTCTGAGCTGTCTTGCTGCAACACTGCTCTGCGGGCTGGGCTGCTCATCTGCCAAGAAAAGTAAGTCAATTCGATTCAACTCGAATCCACCGCCTGTCTGCTTACTCCATGTTAACTCCCCGCATTGCCCACACCTGCTCCAACTCACACGGCCTGCCGCCTGACCCAAGATAAATTCCCATTGTGTTCTTATAACCTAATTGCCCCATTTATTCGACCTCTCATCTCCCCGTCTTTCCAGTCCCTCTGCAGCCCCTCTGCAGCCCCTCTGCAGCCCCTCTGCAGCCCCTCTGCAGCCCCTCTGCAGCCCCTCTGCAGCCCTTCTGCAGCCCCTCTGCAGCTCCTCTGCAGCCCCTCTGCAGCCCCTCTGCAGCCCCTCTGCAGCCCCTCTGCAGCCCCTCTGCAGCCCCTCTGCAGCCCCTCTGCAGCCCCTCTGCAGCCCCTCTGCAGCCACTCTGCAGCCACTCTGCAGCCCCTCTGCAGCCCCTCTGCAGCCCCTCTGCAGCCCCTCTGCAGCCCCTCTGCAGCCCCTCTGCAGCCCCTCTGCAGCCCCTCTGCATGCAGTCACTTCAGCAAGAACCGCTCGTCAAATTTCAGAGAAAGAAGAGAGAGCTTCACCACTATCTCTTTACTCCAAACGTAAGTGAACGATTTTTCATAATTTTCATTGACTACTCTGTCCATAGCAACAGTGGGGTGCCTCCTTTCTTTTTGTCTCGCATCTCACTGCCCCACCATCTCTCTGTGTCACTGCTTCGCTGTCTCACTAAACCATGCATAACTGTTGTCAATGAGACTTTGTGCTCAAATTATTTTGCTATTAATTCTTTTTTACAGCGAAATATGTTGGCTGCTTTTACGGGCACGGCAAGTTCCTAAGAGAGGGCCAAAAGTCTAAGGACATGACGGTCGAGCACTGCGCTTATCTGTGCACAGCATATGTAAGGGACAAAACTGCATTCGGCTTAAGTAAAGGAGAATACTGTTACTGTAGAGACACTAAACTGCTTAACCGAGGGACAAAAATGGATGATCACTATTGCAATCGCCGTTGTGGAGGAAGCTACACACAGACCTGTGGAGCCGACAACGACTCATTCGCCTCTGTGTACACCTATCACCGATTGCAGGACTGAGTTTCCGCAAGCCAAGTGAGTGGCCTTTTTATACTTGTAGACCCATTAGTCTCGGTCTCAGCACTGTGTCTAAGTGTCTCAGTGTCTCAGTGTCTCAGTGTCTCAGAGTCTCAGTGTCTCAGTGTCTCTGTGTCTCTGTGTCTCATTGTCTCATTGTCTCATTGTCTCATTGTCTCACAGTCTCAGTGTCTCAGTGTCTGAGTGTCTCAGTGTCTCAGAGTCTCAGTGTCTCAGTGTCTCTGTGTCTCATTGTCTCATTGTCTCATTGTCTCAGTGTCTCAGAGTCTCAGTGTCTCAGTGTCTCACAGTCTCAGTGTCTCAGTGTCTCAGTGTCTGAGTGTCTCACTGTCTCAGTGTCTCAGTGTCTCAGTGTCTCAGTGTCTCAGTGTCTCACTGTCTCACTGTCTCAGTGTCTGAGTGTCTCAGTGTCTCAGTGTCTCAGTGTCTCAGTGTCTCAGTGTCTCAGTGTCTCAGTGTCTCAGTGTCTCAGTGTCTCAGTGTCTCAGTGTCTCAGTGTCTCACTGTCTCACTGTCTCAGTGTCTGAGTGTCTCAGTGTCTCAGTGTCTCAGTGTCTCAGTGTCTCAGTGTCTCAGTGTCTCAGTGTCTCAGTGTCTCAGTGTCTCAGTGTCTGAGTGTCTCACTGTCTCAGTGTCTCAGTGTCTCAGTATCTCAGTGTCTCAGTGTCTCACTGTCTCACTGTCTCAGTGTCTGAGTGTCTCAGTGTCTCAGTGTCTCAGTGTCTCAGTGTCTCATTGTCTCAGTGTCTCAGTGTCTCAGTGTCTCAGTGTCTCAGTGTCTCATTGTCTCAGTGTCTCAGTGTCTCACTGTCTCAGTGTCTGAGTGTCTCACTGTCTCAGTGTCTCAGTGTCTCAGTGTCTCAGTGTCTCAGTGTCTCAGTGTCTCATTGTCTCAGTGTCTCAGTGTCTCAGTGTCTCAGTGTCTCAGTGTCTCAGTGTCGGAGTGTCTCTTTAGAAAGTCTGCATCAAGTCAGGTGGAACCTGCAGTGAAAGTGTTGCAAGGTCAGCTCACTCATTCACTGTTTATCTTTTTCACAACAGGTCATGCTCCCGTGATTGGACAACTGCAAGCGCCTATAAAAATGCCAATGAGGAATTACTGCATGTTTAAGCACCGGGCTCGTAGCTTTTCTGCTGAGGGACATGCGACTCTGTCAGGATACCTTTTTGTTTTTAGACCCTGGTCTAATCTCCTTTGCTCTTCATAAACAGCTGTATTATACAGTTAGGCTTCTGTAAGCATTAAATCAATGTGCTTCTTCTGTACCAGCGAATGTTTTTTTAGAATTGCAAATTCTCATCACAGGTATGTAACTATATTTAGCAATTAGTCTTATCTGCAGATTTAAGATAGGGAAACTGATCACATTTAAGTTGTAAGTGCTGTTTGACAATTCAAATATACAGTAGCTAAAGGCACCTGCCAATCACTGGGCAAGCAGTGAGCATTGTGTGACGTCTTGCAAGCGTGAGGTTTCTCATTGTTTAATAAATGCTTTATCGTGGATTAAGAAACACTGCATTAAAACACCGAAATAGACTGACAGGGAGGCTGTGGAGACACTGAGACGTCTGATGATGCATCGGCTTGTTAGTGAGAAATTTGTAGCACTGGCCGACTATGATACATGTACTCGTATTTCGTGATATCTCATTTACTCTGGGTCTGCTCATATGGTTGTGTTAACCTGAGCAAGATTTTCACTGGTCTGACTGACTGATGACAGATCTATAGACACCCACGAGCTGGCCATTTGCAGCACTCCTGCAGCAGCCGTTGCGCGGGATAAAAAACTTGAATCATTTTATAGCCAGTGTCCTCGAGGTTCCTGCCCACTACCCCACTCTAACTCCCCCGCCGCTTCGGATCTGTCCTCTGACATGAGCCTGGCTTCAAATGAAATCGTCTTCTCCACCACTCATGACTCATAATGCACGATTTTACACGTTTAAATCCTGTTACATTTTTATTTGATTCTGCGTGCAGGATTGCTGATCTTGCAGGCTTAAGCGTGCAGAATTGGTTTTGTCTATGGCTTTGAAACTGAGGCAAATGTGCGAGTGAAGGCGTGCACACTTGAAAGTTTGGCTGCCTCTATATTTATTAGTTTGCAAAGAGTTGGTAGGCGCAGAACAGGCGCGCACGAGGTGAGGGTGAATGCAAGCTCGTAAAAATCGACAACAACAACAATCAAATGCGATATTGTTTAAGTAACCAATCGATACAACTGCTTATGCATAGTAATGGAATCAGCATGGGTTTTAAAACCAAAAAGTCGGTCTCCTGACAGAGGCACAGGGGCCACTCAGCAGAAATCTGATTATTGAATATTTATTAGAGTTTCATAAATATATTCATCCGCGATTGTGGCTCTCAAATCACTGGAGCAGAACCTGTTGCGAAATGAGGAGCAGTGAGTGCTGGACTGATACTTTAACACGTTTATTGCAGACACTGAGACACTGAGACACTGAGACTGCGAGATACTGAGACACTGAGACACTGAGACAATGAGACACTGAGACACTGAGACACTGAGACACTGAGACACTGAGACACTGAGACTGCGAGATACTGAGACACTGAGACTGTGAGACAATGAGACACTGAGACACTGAGACACTGAGACACTGAGACACTGAGACACTGAGACAATGAGACACTGAGACACTGAGACACTGAGACACTGAGACACTGAGACACTGAGACACTGAGACACTGAGACACTGAGACACTGAGACACTGAGACTGCGAGATACTGAGACACTGAGACTGTGAGACAATGAGACACTGAGACACTGAGACACTGAGACACTGAGACACTGAGACACTGAGACACTGAGACACTGAGACACTGAGACACTGAGACACAGAGACACTGAGACACTGAGACAGTGAGACTGCGAGATACTGAGACACTGAGACTGTGAGACAATGAGACACTGAGACACTGAGACACTGAGACACTGAGACACTGAGTCACTGAGACACTGAGTCACTGAGACACTGAGACACTGAGACACTGAGACACTGAGACACTGAGACACTGAGACACTGAGACACTGAGACTGCGAGATACTGAGACACTGAGACTGTGAGACAATAAGACACTGAGACACTGAGACACTGAGACACTGAGACACTGAGTCACTGAGACACTGAGACACTGAGACACTGAGACACTGAGACACTGAGACACTGAGACACTGAGACACTGAGACACTGAGACACTGAGACACTGAGACACTGAGACACTGAGACACTGAGACACTGAGACACTGAGACACTGAGACACTGAGACTGCGAGATACTGAGACACTGAGACTGTGAGACAATGAGACACTGAGACACTGAGACACTGAGACACTGAGACACTGAGACACTGAGACACTGAGACACTGAGACACTGAGTCACTGAGACACAGAGTCACTGAGACACTGAGACACTGAGACACTGAGACACTGAGACAGTGAGACTGCGAGATACTGAGACACTGAGACTGTGAGACAATGAGACACTGAGACACTGAGACACTGAGACACTGAGACACTGAGTCACTGAGACACTGAGACACTGAGACACTGAGACACTGAGACACTGAGACACTGAGACACTGAGACACTGAGACACTGAGACACTGAGACACTGAGACACTGAGACACTGAGACACTGAGACACTGAGTCACTGAGACACAGAGTCACTGAGACACTGAGACACTGAGACACTGAGATACCAAACGACTGACTTACCTTCTCAGCTCTGCAGTTTGTACACACTGAGTGCACTGAAACCTCCACATCTGTTCTTTGTGTACCCCTTATCACAATAGGAGTTGCATAGAGAATCATCTGGCAGTGAATGGAAATCCAGCAGTTGGTCCAGTTCGGCACAGTAGCAGTAGACTTCTTGAAAGATACCCATCATACTGGCACCAGTGTAATTTTTCCCCAGGCACTCATAAACGCACTGCGTTCTAATCTTGATTTTATAGCTTTGAGCTTTGAGATAGTTAGTAGTGCGTTCGTTAAAATAGCAGCCAAGATACGTCCCTGTAAAAATTCAATAGGTAATGAAAAATGAAAAAGGAATGCACAAAACCGTGCAGGAATGCATTTCTGCGCCTAATGCTTTTTCAGTGAGATTTTACCATAGACACCCATTTCTGCACGCAAAAGAGTGCAAGAATGCCATTCCTGCATGGAAAATCAGCCGACAATGGAAATGACTGCACAGGGGCTGCAGAAACGAGGAGATGAGAGGTAGGAGATTCTAATAAATGGGGAGTAATTAGGGATATGAACACTATCGGAATTTTTCCGTGTGAGTTGGAGCAGGTGTGGGCAATGCGGGCAGTTGACTGGAGTGAGCAGACGGGCGGTGGATTTGAGTTCAGTCAATCCGTCTTACATTTCACAGAAGATGAATCGCCCAGCCCGCAGAGCAATGTTGCAGCAAGACAGCTCAGTAGCAGCAGACGTCTGACAGACATTTCCAATGCAGAAAAAGCAGCAGAAGCCCTTTGTACTCACAGCTTGAGATGTCGAATTCGACTGACAGTAAACTCTTCTGCTAAGTCGGTCTTCGCCCCGAGGGTGACAAAAACGATTGCGAGCTGCAGCCACAGACAGTTCTGTACAAAGCGATTCCTGTCTCACTGGCAGCGTCTGAGGGCCGCGATTGTCTATGGCTAACACCAGCTATATGGGCATGCGGAGCCGTGCACTTTTATTGGAGTGCAAGGGGAACCCGTTCTCAAATTTACCAGCTTTTTAATGAGCGTCGTAGTGAGCGTGTTGTTAAACACGCTATACCATTGTCGTTTACCACAGCGTGCAAGAAATACTTCTAGCATGCAGGAATGCAGCATGCATGCTAGCGCGCACTCGTGCAGATGTTATTCCCGCACTCATGACCGTGCTGGAATCATTCATTATTTCAGCATTAGCAGGCGTTTGAACCATAGTCGATTAGTTAACTATGCATGTATCCCCCTTTTGCCCCGGGCGAGTGTCTATGTGACGCATGTTTTCATTTATTTCCCTAGGTGAATAAATCATTTATTTCCCGCTGCCCCGCGGGCTGATAAATTTGTCTGTGGCCTAAATGTGGGGCTTCGCCCCCACACCCCCAGCGAGCAATCTGCCCCTCATCCCTGCTAGCAGCCAACATACCGAACGGGGGATACATATCATATTCCCCACTCATTTAGCTGTCTAGGGCCAAAAGCACTCGGTGTCTCGATCATTGACCTCGGCTTCGCCTCGGTCAATAAACGAGACACATCTTGCTTTTGCCCGCTAGACAACAAAATAAATGGGGAATATATACCATTTATCCCCACTTGGGCCGGGCCAAATAAATGGCTAAGCCATAGAAAAGAGCCATTCATTTATTTGGCGTCTCCCTTCTCCTTTTTCTCATTCCTTCTCGTTTTTTACCATAGACTACAGACCTTGGCACCGTCAGCCAAGCGAGGGATAAATAGAGTATTACCCCTATGGATTCATTTGAATAATCGCAAACAGTCTAACGTTACATGGCATTCTATAATGCACTGAAAAAGGATAGTCAAGACATTTTAGCTAACAAACAATGGAAAACGCGCGCATTAAGCACAAAAACAACACAGTAGTCATCGACTGCTCATCAGAAGTTGCTCATTAAAACTGAAACGTGCAATTCTTGAAGTGGCAGTTCTCGAAGAATCGAACTGCGCGTTCCGAATCCATCCGACCTGCAGATTAATGGACAATGTAAAAAATTCAGTTTCTATATAGCCATTAGTATAGCCACAAATTTACTTACAATGTTGACATATTACACTTACCATGCTTCACCCGCATCTCCTGTGTCACCTCCACTGAAGCATAGGTCGCACGGTTCGTTCAGTCGTCGACAGGAAGATTTTTCCAAATAATAAGCGGGGCTGTTTCACGAGATGCACCAGCCATAGTTGTTTGGCAAGACAAGTAGCTTTCACTCGCACTAGGTAGGGTCCGCTTTCCTGATTTCTTGCGAGACGTAAGCGAAATCAGCACTCATCAGTGTTGTCTATGGTCAAACTAAGACACACATCTCAGTCGTCTATGGGTAAAATAACTCTCAAAACAGCCAATTAAAGTGTGATAAAAAAGTGTGAAATAATGACCGCGCCCGGAACGCTGAAATAATGGCCGCCAGACTACGCTATGCTAAAATTAATGGCCTATATGTGTCTTATAGACAATGAAGTTGCGTACGCGCACTCGTGTTTGGCCATTATTTCAGTCCCTACCTATTACGCAATCTACCATTGTCGTTTACGAGCGTACCACAGCGTGCAAGAAATACTTCTAGCATGCAGGAATGCTTTAGTCTATGGGCAATTCTCCTTATTCTTCTAATGATTACACAGTATCTTGGCGTGCAGGAATGACTTCTGCATTCCTGCACGATCATGCCGTTTTATTTATAGAACAGAACTAATTAAGTAAAGACAACGTGCACAAAACAAGAAGAAAGAAACAAAGAAACATAGAGAAACTTCTCCCATATTCAATGTAAATTAAATCGCCCACTCAGTGACTTAGTTCTCGGTTCTTAGTCTCACTCGAATATAAACTCTACCGTATTTGTCTCTCCGTTGGCGAGAATCTTCACTCGCTTCGATTGGGCTGTTGTTAGGGTTGTCGATGATTCTGCAACCACAAGTGACGTCTTAACAACCGATGTTGACGCTGCACTTCCCGCGGCAGTAACCACCGCTGTAGTCTGAATCGCTGCTGTGGAACTGTTGCTAGTCGATGCTGACGCCGGCAATGTTCCATCCAGAGCAGTAGTAAGATGGCCACTCATCCCTGCCATTATTGAGTCTCTCTTCTTGCCTCGCCGAATGTATCGCTCCACCGATGCACTAGTCTATGGTAGTAAAAAGAGACATCTTTCGTTATCATTAAGCTCTACTATTTCAAACATTTATCCATATACTTTCAAGTAATTTCAAACTATTTTGCTTCTCACCTTGTGACCAGTAACCTTTGCTATCTTTTCGCGCTCGCAGAGATCTTCTTGAACAGCGGTCCCAATGTGTTAATTCCAATCGGCTGTTTGGTGTACCAGATGCCATCTCTTTGAAACTCTCGCTCATTTTTATTTTTAAAACTTCAGTATTTTAACCTTCCAAACCCACACTTTTGGTTTCGTTTCTTATACTGTAGCTTATTTTCTAGAAAAACGTGCAGGAATGACTTTGTCTATGGTCAAAGGACAATGCAGTCTAATATTGGTTTTTGCATGCTAAGTGAGACATTTTTCAAGCAATCTGAGACTGCATAGCAAAAACACTATTGTCTATGGCCACCCCTCGCTGCAGCCCAACTTTTTGGGATCGCCTTGCAAGCAAAGTGAGAAATTTTTTAAAGCTAAGTGAGAACCATATTGAAAACAAAGGCTGGGCTATGGCAAATCAACTGCGTCTAACAAGCAACCACCCCTTTTAATTTCGTAAAACCACCCCTTTGTTTTTAGAAAGTTTGTTTTTAGAACAATATTTTCAGAATGGTGCTGTCAGCGATTATTATTTTGGCGCCGCAGGCACCATTTTAGCGCCGCAGGCACTCATTTTAGCGCCGAAGGCACTCATTTTAGCGCCGAAGGCACTCATTTTAGCGCCGCAGGCACTCATTTTAGCGCCGCAGGCACTCATTTTAGCGCCGCAGGCACTCATTTTAGCGCCGCAGGCACTCATTTTAGCGCCGCAGGCACTCATTTTAGCGCCGAAGGCACTCATTTTAGCGCTGCAGGCACTCATTTTAGCGCCGCAGGCACTCATTTTAGCGCCGAAGGCACTCATTTTAGCGCCGAAGGCACTCATTTTAGCGCCGCAGGCACTCATTTTAGCGCCGAAGGCACTCATTTTAGCGCCGCAGGCACTCATTTTAGCGCCGAAGGCACTCATTTTAGCGCTGCAGGCACTCATTTTAGCGCCGCAGGCACTCATTTTAGCGCCGAAGGCACTCATTTTAGCGCTGCAGGCACTCATTTTAGCGCTGCAGGCACTCATTTTAGCGCCGCAGGCACTCATTTTAGCGCCGCAGGCACTCATTTTAGCGCCGAAGGCACTCATTTTAGCGCTGCAGGCACTCATTTTAGCGCTGCAGGCACTCATTTTAGCGCCGCAGGCACTCATTTTAGCGCCGAAGGCACTCATTTTAGCGCCGAAGGCACTCATTTTAGCGCCGCAGGCACTCATTTTAGCGCCGAAGGCACTCATTTTAGCGCCGCAGGCACTAATTTTAGCGCCGAAGGCACTCATTTTAGCGCCGAAGGCACTCATTTTAGCGCCGCAGGCACTCATTTTAGCGCCGCAGGCACTCATTTTAGCGCCGAAGGCACTCATTTTAGCGCCGCAGGCACTCATTTTAGCGCCGAAGGCACTCATTTTAGCGCCGAAGGCACTCATTTTAGCGCCGAAGGCACTCATTTTAGCGCCGCAGGCACTCATTTTAGCGCCGCAGGCACTCATTTTAGCGCCGCAGGCACTCATTTTAGCGCCGCAGGCACTCATTTTAGCGCCGAAGGCACTCATTTTAGCGCCGAAGGCACTCATTTTAGCGCCGCAGGCACTCATTTTAGCGCTGCAGGCACTCATTTTAGCGCCGCAGGCACTCATTTTAGCGCCGAAGGCACTCATTTTAGCGCCGCAGGCACTCATTTTAGCGCCGAAGGCACTCATTTTAGCGCCGCAGGCACTAATTTTAGCGCCGAAGGCACTCATTTTAGCGCCGAAGGCACTCATTTTAGCGCCGCAGGCACTAATTTTAGCGCCGAAGGCACTCATTTTAGCGCCGAAGGCACTCATTTTAGCGCCGCAGGCACTCATTTTAGCGCCGAAGGCACTCATTTTAGCGCCGAAGGCACTCATTTTAGCGCCGAAGGCACTCATTTTAGCGCCGCAGGCACTCATTTTAGCGCCGCAGGCACTCATTTTAGCGCCGAAGGCACTCATTTTAGCGCCGCAGGCACTCATTTTAGCGCCGAAGGCACTCATTTTAGCGCCGCAGGCACTCATTTTAGCGCCGAAGGCACTCATTTTAGCGCCGAAGGCACTCATTTTAGCGCCGAAGGCACTCATTTTAGCGCCGCAGGCACTCATTTTAGCGCCGAAGGCACTCATTTTAGCGCCGAAGGCACTCTATTGATTTCACAGCCCATGTCGGCGAGACCGCCAACAGTATCCGCGGCCGCATGCCTGTGGTGCTCGCCTACACCAAGGGGAGAAGCCTCCGAACTCTGTTTTGCCATAGTCGGCTCGGTCCTGCCAACTAATTCCTTTTTTGACGCCTGTACAGAGACCATTTTGCTTCTATTTTTTGCACTCTGCGCTTTCATTAGTTATATATATTGATGTTTTATGCGCTTGTGCACACCGCTCAATCGATTTTCCCTCACTGGCGTTATCGATCGCGTTAAAATATTGACGGCAATTCGCACCAAATACATTTTACTCGCATTCTGCCCTGACGAGGAGCAACTCACTTGAAATATCGGCAAATCTAACTAAACTGACTTTGTCAGTCCTTATATTTTATCGTGTCAGCGCCTGAGATTGGAGGCGCTCTCCTCTCTCCCACTCTCTCGATCTCCCTCTCTCTCTCTTCCCCTCTCACGCTAGAGTGCCAAAGCGAACTTTTTAAGAGCGAGACAGAGACTGGGAGTATCGTCAGCCGGGATTCGACATCTCAAGCTTTCGAGTACAAAGGGATTCTGCTGCTTTTTCTGCATTGGAAATGTCTGTCAGACGTCTGCTGCTTCTGAGCTGTCTTGCTGCAACACTGCTCTGCGGACTAGGCTGCTTATCTTCCAAGAAAGGTAAGAAGGATCGATTAAACTCAGATCCACTGCCCGTCTGCTCACTCCAGTCAACTGCCTGTCCTCATTGCCCCTTGACCCAGGATAAATTCCCATTGTGTTCATATCCCTAATTGCTCCTTATTTTTTCGAATCTCCCTGTATCTCCAGGCCCTCTTCAGACTCTTCTGCCTCTTCAGCAAGACTCCACACCTTAAATTTCAGAGAAAGCTACAGCTGAGAGCTACTCCCGTAAGCTAAAGTATGTTTTCAATTTTTTTACGATTCATTGCTTTTCCAGGAACAGTGCAGTGGAGTAGTGTCTCCCACTCTTTGCCTCACTGTCTCACTGTCTGTCTCACTGTCTGTCTCACTGTCTGTCTCACTGTCTGTCTCACTATCTGTCTCACTGTCTGTCTCACTGTCTGTCTCACTGTCTGTCTCACTGTCTGTCTCACTGTCTGTCTCACTCTCTGTCTCTCTGTCTGTCTCTCTGTCTGTCTCACTGTCTGTCTCACTGTCTGTCTCACTATCTGTCTCACTGTCTGTCTCTCTGTCTGTCTGTCTCACTGTCTGTCTCACTGTCTCTCTGTCTCACTGTCTGTCTCTCTGTCTGTCTCTCTGTCTCACTGTCTGTCTCACTGTCTGTCTCACTGTCTGTTTCACTGACTGTCTCACTGTCTGTCTCACTGTCTGTCTCACTGTCTGTCTCTCTGTCTGTCTGTCTCACTGTCTGTCTCACTGTCTCTCTGTCTCACTGTCTGTCTCTCTGTCTGTCTCTCTGTCTCACTGTCTGTCTCACTGTCTCTCTGTCTCACTGTCTGTCTCTCTGTCTGTCTGTCTGTCTCTCTGTCCGTCTCACCGTCTGTCTCTCTGTCTCACCGTCTGTCTCTCTGTCTGTCTGTCTCACTGTCTGTCTCTCTGTCTGTCTCACTGTCTGTCTCTCTGTCTCACTGTCTCTCTATCTCACTGTCTGTCTCTCCTTCTGTCTCTCTGTCTCTCTGTCTCACTGTCTGTCTCTCTGTCTCACTGTCTGTCTCACTGTCTGTCTCTCTGTCTGTCTGTCTGTCTCTCTGTCCGTCTCACTGTCTGTCTCTCTGTCTCACCGTCTGTCTCTCTGTCTGTCTGTCTCACTGTCTGTCTCTCTGTCTGTCTCACTGTCTGTCTCTCTGTCTCACTGTCTCTCTATCTCACTGTCTGTCTCTCTGTCTGTCTCTCTGTCTGTCTCACTGTCTCTCTATCTCACTGTCTGTCTCTCTGTCTGTCTCTCTGTCTGTCTCTCTGTCTCACTGTCTCACTGTCTGTCTCACTGTTTCTCTGTCTCAATGTCTGTCTCACTGTCTGTCTCTCTGTCTGTCTCTCTGTCTCATTGTCTCTCTGTCTGTCTGACTGTCTCGCTGTGCTCAATTTTTTCTTGCTATTCTTTTTTACAGCAAAGTATCTTGGCTGTTATGTTAGTAAAGCAGAGGTTTTAAAAAATGCGAGTTATAAAACCAAGGACATGACGATCGAGAACTGCGCTCAGCTGTGCACGGTGAAGAGACCGGGAAAAACATTAATGGGCTTGACTGAAGGAAAATACTGTCTCTGCGACAACGCAAAGTCCTCGTTTGGTTTATTTGCCATCAATCAGTGGTGCGACTTTGCTTGTGGCGGCGACCGCACACAGCACTGTGGGGGTAAAGAAGCCACCTCTGTGTACCAATTGCAGAACTGATTTGCTGCAGCCAAGTATGCGGCTTTTTTATGCGTGTAATCACATTTATCTCTGTCTGTGTCCCTGTTACAGGTTCTTAGTGTCTCATTGTCTCAGTGTCTCAGTGTCTCAGTGTCTCAGTGTCTCAGTGTCTCAGTGTCTCATTGTCTCAGTGTCTCAGTGTCTCAGTGTCTCAGTGTCTCATTGTCTCAGTGTCTCAGTGTCTCAGTGTCTCAGTGTCTCAGTGTCTCAGTGTCTCAGTGTCTCAGTGTCTCATTGTCTCAGTGTCTCAGTGTCTCATTGTCTCAGTGTCTCATTGTCTCAGTGTCTCAGTGTCTCAGTGTCTCAGTGTCTCAGTGTCTCAGTGTCTCAGTGTCTCAGTGTCTCATTGTCTCAGTGTCTCAGTGTCTCATTGTCTCAGTGTCTCATTGTCTCAGTGTCTCAGTGTCTCAGTGTCTCATTGTCTCAGTGTCTCAGTGTCTCATTGTCTCAGTGTCTCAGTGTCTCAGTGTCTCAGTGTCTCAGTGTCTCAGTGTCTCATTGTCTCAGTGTCTCAGTGTCTCATTGTCTCAGTGTCTCATTGTCTCAGTGTCTCAGTGTCTCAGTGTCTCATTGTCTCAGTGTCTCAGTGTCTCATTGTCTCAGTGTCTCAGTGTCTCAGTGTCTCAGTGTCTCATTGTCTCATTGTCTCAGTGTCTCATTGTCTCAGTGTCTCATTATCTCAGTGTCTCAGTGTCTCAGTGTCTCAGTGTCTCATTGTCTCAGTGTCTCAGTGTCTCATTGTCTCAGTGTCTCATTGTCTCAGTGTCTCAGTGTCTCAGTGTCTCAGTGTCTCAGTGTCTCAGTGTCTCATTGTCTCAGTGTCTCATTGTCTCAGTGTCTCAGTGTCTCAGTGTCTCAGTGTCTCATTGTCTCAGTGTCTCAGTGTCTCATTGTCTCAGTGTCTCATTGTCTCAGTGTCTCAGTGTCTCAGTGTCTCAGTGTCTCATTGTCTCAGTGTCTCAGTGTCTCATTGTCTCAGTGTCTCATTGTCTCAGTGTCTCAGTGTCTCAGTGTCTCAGTGTCTCAGTGTCTCAGTGTCTCATTGTCTCAGTGTCTCATTGTCTCAGTGTCTCAGTGTCTCATTGTCTCAGTGTCTCAGTGTCTCAGTGTCTCAGTGTCTCATTGTCTCATTGTCTCAGTGTCTCATTGTCTCAGTGTCTCAGTGTCTCAGTGTCTCAGTGTCTCATTGTCTCAGTGTCTCAGTGTCTCATTGTCTCAGTGTCTCATTGTCTCAGTGTCTCAGTGTCTCAGTGTCTCAGTGTCTCAGTGTCTCAGTGTCTCAGTGTCTCATTGTCTCAGTGTCTCATTGTCTCAGTGTCTCAGTGTCTCAGTGTCTCAGTGTCTCATTGTCTCAGTGTCTCAGTGTCTCATTGTCTCAGTGTCTCATTGTCTCAGTGTCTCAGTGTCTCAGTGTCTCAGTGTCTCAGTGTCTCAGTGTCTCAGTGTCTCAATGTCTCAGTGTCTCATTGTCTCAGTGTCTCAGGGTCTCAGTGTCTCAGTGTCTCATTGTCTCAGTGTCTCAGTGTCTCATTGTCTCAGTGTCTCATTGTCTCAGTGTCTCATTGTCTCAGTGTCTCAGTGTCTCAGTGTCTCAGTGTCTCATTGTCTCATTGTCTCAGTGTCTCAGTGTCTCAGTGTCTCAGTGTCTCATTGTCTCAGTGTCTCAGTGTCTCATTGTCTCATTGTCTCAGTGTCTCAGTGTCTCAGTGTCTCATTGTCTCAGTGTCTCAGTGTCTCAGTGTCTCATTGTCTCATTGTCTCAGTGTCTCAGTGTCTCAGTGTCTCAGTGTCTCATTGTCTCAGTGTCTCAGTGTCTCAGTGTCTCAGTGTCTCATTGTCTCAGTGTCTCAGTGTCTCAGTGTCTCATTGTCTCAGTGTCTCAGTGTCTCAGTGTCTCAGTGTCTCAGTGTCTCAGTGTCTCAGTGTCTCAGTGTCTCATTGTCTCAGTGTCTCAGTGTCTCATTGTCTCAGTGTCTCAGTGTCTCATTGTCTCAGTGTCTCAGTGTCTCAGTGTCTCAGTGTCTCATTGTCTCAGTGTCTCAGTGTCTCAGTGTCTCATTGTCTCAGTGTCTCAGTGTCTCAGTGTCTCAGTGTCTCAGTGTCTCAGTGTCTCAATGTCTCAGTGTCTCATTGTCTCAGTGTCTCAGTGTCTCAGTGTCTCAGTGTCTCAGTGTCTCAGTGTCTCAGTGTCTCAGTGTCTCAATGTCTCAGTGTCTCAGTGTCTCAGTGTCTCAGTGTCTCAGTGTCTCAGTGTCTCAGTGTCTCAGTGTCTCAGTGTCTCAGTGTCTCAGTGTCTCAATGTCTCAGTGTCTCAGTGTCTCATTGTCTCATTGTCTCAGTGTCTCAGTGTCTCAGTGTCTCATTGTCTCAGTGTCTCAGTGTCTCAGTGTCTCAGTGTCTCATTGTCTCATTGTCTCAGTGTCTCAGTGTCTCAGTGTCTCAGTGTCTCATTGTCTCAGTGTCTCAGTGTCTCAGTGTCTCAGTGTCTCATTGTCTCAGTGTCTCAGTGTCTCAGTGTCTCATTGTCTCAGTGTCTCAGTGTCTCAGTGTCTCAGTGTCTCAGTGTCTCAGTGTCTCAGTGTCTCAGTGTCTCATTGTCTCAGTGTCTCAGTGTCTCAGTGTCTCAGTGTCTCAGTGTCTCAGTGTCTCAGTGTCTCAGTGTCTCAGTGTCTCATTGTCTCAGTGTCTCAGTGTCTCAGTGTCTCATTGTCTCAGTGTCTCAGTGTCTCATTGTCTCAGTGTCTCAGTGTCTCATTGTCTCAGTGTCTCAGTGTCTCAGTGTCTCAGTGTCTCAGTGTCTCAGTGTCTCAGTGTCTCATTGTCTCAGTGTCTCAGTGTCTCATTGTCTCAGTGTCTCAGTGTCTCAGTGTCTCAGTGTCTCATTGTCTCAGTGTCTCAGTGTCTCAGTGTCTCATTGTCTCAGTGTCTCAGTGTCTCAGTGTCTCAGTGTCTCATTGTCTCAGTGTCTCAGTGTCTCAGTGTCTCATTGTCTCAGTGTCTCAGTGTCTCAGTGTCTCAGTGTCTCAGTGTCTCAGTGTCTCAATGTCTCAGTGTCTCATTGTCTCAGTGTCTCAGTGTCTCAGTGTCTCAGTGTCTCAGTGTCTCAGTGTCTCAGTGTCTCAGTGTCTCAATGTCTCAGTGTCTCAGTGTCTCAGTGTCTCATTGTCTCAGTGTCTCAGTGTCTCAGTGTCTCAGTGTCTCAGTGTCTCAGTGTCTCAGTGTCTCAATGTCTCAGTGTCTCAGTGCCTCAGTGTCTCATTGTCTCAGTGTCTCAGTGTCTCAGTGTCTCAGTGTCTCATTGTCTCAGTGTCTCAGTGTCTCAGTGTCTCATTGTCTCAGTGTCTCAGTGTCTCAGTGTCTCATTGTCTCAGTGTCTCATTGTCTCAGTGTCTCAGTGTCTCAGTGTCTCAGTGTCTCATTGTCTCAGTGTCTCAGTGTCTCATTGTCTCAGTGTCTCATTGTCTCAGTGTCTCAGTGTCTCAGTGTCTCAGTGTCTCATTGTCTCAGTGTCTCATTGTCTCAGTGTCTCATTGTCTCAGTGTCTCAGTGTCTCAGTGTCTCAGTGTCTCATTGTCTCAGTGTCTCAGTGTCTCATTGTCTCAGTGTCTCATTGTCTCAGTGTCTCAGTGTCTCAGTGTCTCAGTGTCTCATTGTCTCAGTGTCTCAGTGTCTCATTGTCTCAGTGTCTCATTGTCTCAGTGTCTCAGTGTCTCAGTGTCTCAGTGTCTCAGTGTCTCAGTGTCTCATTGTCTCAGTGTCTCATTGTCTCAGTGTCTCAGTGTCTCATTGTCTCAGTGTCTCAGTGTCTCAGTGTCTCAGTGTCTCATTGTCTCATTGTCTCAGTGTCTCATTGTCTCAGTGTCTCAGTGTCTCAGTGTCTCAGTGTCTCATTGTCTCAGTGTCTCAGTGTCTCATTGTCTCAGTGTCTCATTGTCTCAGTGTCTCAGTGTCTCAGTGTCTCAGTGTCTCAGTGTCTCAGTGTCTCATTGTCTCAGTGTCTCATTGTCTCAGTGTCTCAGTGTCTCAGTGTCTCAGTGTCTCATTGTCTCAGTGTCTCAGTGTCTCATTGTCTCAGTGTCTCATTGTCTCAGTGTCTCAGTGTCTCAGTGTCTCAGTGTCTCAGTGTCTCAGTGTCTCAGTGTCTCATGTCTCAGTGTCTCATTGTCTCAGTGTCTCAGGTCTCAGTGTCTCAGTGTCTCATTGTCTCAGTGTCTCAGTGTCTCATTGTCTCAGTGTCTCATTGTCTCAGTGTCTCAGTGTCTCAGTGTCTCAGTGTCTCATTGTCTCATTGTCTCAGTGTCTCAGTGTCTCAGTGTCTCAGTGTCTCATTGTCTCAGTGTCTCAGTGTCTCATTGTCTCATTGTCTCAGTGTCTCAGTGTCTCAGTGTCTCATTGTCTCAGTGTCTCAGTGTCTCAGTGTCTCAGTGTCTCATTGTCTCATTGTCTCAGTGTCTCAGTGTCTCAGTGTCTCAGTGTCTCATTGTCTCAGTGTCTCAGTGTCTCAGTGTCTCAGTGTCTCATTGTCTCAGTGTCTCAGTGTCTCAGTGTCTCATTGTCTCAGTGTCTCAGTGTCTCAGTGTCTCAGTGTCTCAGTGTCTCAGTGTCTCAGTGTCTCAGTGTCTCATTGTCTCAGTGTCTCAGTGTCTCATTGTCTCAGTGTCTCAGTGTCTCATTGTCTCAGTGTCTCAGTGTCTCAGTGTCTCAGTGTCTCATTGTCTCAGTGTCTCAGTGTCTCAGTGTCTCATTGTCTCAGTGTCTCAGTGTCTCAGTGTCTCAGTGTCTCAGTGTCTCAGTGTCTCAATGTCTCAGTGTCTCATTGTCTCAGTGTCTCAGTGTCTCAGTGTCTCAGTGTCTCAGTGTCTCAGTGTCTCAGTGTCTCAGTGTCTCAATGTCTCAGTGTCTCAGTGTCTCAGTGTCTCAGTGTCTCAGTGTCTCAGTGTCTCAGTGTCTCAGTGTCTCAGTGTCTCAGTGTCTCAGTGTCTCAGTGTCTCAGTGTCTCAGTGTCTCATTGTCTCATTGTCTCAGTGTCTCAGTGTCTCAGTGTCTCATTGTCTCAGTGTCTCAGTGTCTCAGTGTCTCAGTGTCTCATTGTCTCATTGTCTCAGTGTCTCAGTGTCTCAGTGTCTCAGTGTCTCATTGTCTCAGTGTCTCAGTGTCTCAGTGTCTCAGTGTCTCATTGTCTCAGTGTCTCAGTGTCTCAGTGTCTCATTGTCTCAGTGTCTCAGTGTCTCAGTGTCTCAGTGTCTCAGTGTCTCAGTGTCTCAGTGTCTCAGTGTCTCATTGTCTCAGTGTCTCAGTGTCTCAGTGTCTCAGTGTCTCAGTGTCTCAGTGTCTCAGTGTCTCAGTGTCTCAGTGTCTCATTGTCTCAGTGTCTCAGTGTCTCAGTGTCTCAGTGTCTCAGTGTCTCAGTGTCTCAGTGTCTCAGTGTCTCAGTGTCTCATTGTCTCAGTGTCTCAGTGTCTCAGTGTCTCAGTGTCTCATTGTCTCAGTGTCTCAGTGTCTCATTGTCTCAGTGTCTCAGTGTCTCATTGTCTCAGTGTCTCAGTGTCTCAGTGTCTCAGTGTCTCATTGTCTCAGTGTCTCAGTGTCTCAGTGTCTCATTGTCTCAGTGTCTCAGTGTCTCAGTGTCTCAGTGTCTCATTGTCTCAGTGTCTCAGTGTCTCAGTGTCTCATTGTCTCAGTGTCTCAGTGTCTCAGTGTCTCAGTGTCTCAGTGTCTCAGTGTCTCAATGTCTCAGTGTCTCATTGTCTCAGTGTCTCAGTGTCTCAGTGTCTCAGTGTCTCAGTGTCTCAGTGTCTCAGTGTCTCAGTGTCTCAATGTCTCAGTGTCTCAGTGTCTCAGTGTCTCAGTGTCTCAGTGTCTCAGTGTCTCAGTGTCTCAGTGTCTCAGTGTCTCAGTGTCTCAGTGTCTCAATGTCTCAGTGTCTCAGTGTCTCAGTGTCTCATTGTCTCAGTGTCTCAGTGTCTCAGTGTCTCAGTGTCTCATGTCTCAGTGTCTCAGTGTCTCAGTGTCTCATTGTCTCAGTGTCTCAGTGTCTCAGTGTCTCAGTGTCTCAGTGTCTCAGTGTCTCAGTGTCTCAGTGTCTCAGTGTCTCAGTGTCTCAGTGTCTCAGTGTCTCAGTGTCTCAGTGTCTCAGTGTCTCAGTGTCTCAGTGTCTCAGTGTCTCAGTGTCTCAGTGTCTCAGTGTCTCAGTGTCTCATGTCAAGTCAGCTGCAACGTGCAGTAGAAGTACAGAAATTTCAGACCACTGACTTACTGTTTATCATTTCACAACAGGTCATGCTCCAGTGATTCGACAGCCACAATCACCTATAGAAATTCAATGAGGAACCAATACATCCTTAAGCATCAAGTTAGCTTCTCTGCTTGAGTCACGTGCGACCGATCTGTCAGCACGCATTTATGTTTTGTAAAAAATTCTGATCATATGCTCTTCATAAACAGCTGTATTATACAGTTAGGCCTCTGTAAGTATTAAAGCCAATGTGCTTCTTCTGTAGTAGCGAATGCTTTTTATAATTGCATGTTCTCATCATAGTTCTCATTTAGCAACTAGTCTTGTTTGCAGATTTAAGATAGGGAAACTATAGATAATCACATTTATGTTGTAAGTGCTGCTTGACAATTTAAATATACAGTAGCTTGAGGTTTCTCATTCTTTAAATTAAATTATTTATCATGGACCATGAAATACTAACTTAAAACCCTGAAATCGACTGACAGGGAGGCTGTAGAGACACTGAGACGTCTGATGATGCAGCGTCCTCCAGCACATGAGCAGTGCCCGTCGTTTTGACTTCTGGGGTGGCTGCACTGTGACTTGTCTAATTGGTTCTGTGCATTTTTGAGTTGTCTAATTTACTACTCTGGACCGGCTCCGTGGGCCTCGGTGTAAATTGTATATATCCGCAAATCAGCCTTAGAGCAGTGTCCTTCATCCACAGGTCAACGGCAGCACCGGACTGAACTTCTTTGCTGGTCGCCGTTTTGGTGGGGGGTCTTTGTGGTGGGGTGGTGGCAAGCTGCTTCCATCTACCCCTTAATGCCGGTTTGCGTTGCGGTGCACTAGCTGTCCAAGGACTACTAAACACTCGAAATCTATGGAAAATCTTTTGAAGGCCACTTTTTCAAACAATGTCACTTTTGAATGGATGCACGTAGAAATTAATGGTCTTTTTTTCGCAGGGACTTTCGAACTTTATTACCCTTAATGATTAAATAGCATTTGCGGCATTGGCTTAACTTAATTTTCTTTAAATTTCCCTTTTCTTGTGTAATTAAGGTAACCAATTTTTTCAACAGGGTATGCCTTTCTATCTAAAATGAATTACATGCCTTAAACTCCATTTCTAACTCTTCTGAGGGTTCGATTAGCCATTTAGAATCTGTAAACAATATAAATAAATGTTAATTTTAAAGCGGTATAGTATCCAGCAAAATATTTAACTAAAGTGGCCTTCAAAACTTTTTCCCCATGAAAAGTGAGTCTAGCGTTGCTTTAGTTGTCCTTGTAGATGTCTACCTGCCCCGGCGTCCTTCGCCTAATCTCGACCTTGACGCCCCTCTGGGCACGTCCTGGTAAATTATATGCGATTCCCTGTACCAGCAGGATCCCTCTTTATCGCAGAACGTTGCTTCCTTCAGACGTGGACGCCGCCTCGATCTCAATGGTCACCTTTTCCGTGGCGGGGTCAAGGCAACCTGCAGGCCCTCAGACATGGCTCCGCTCTGTCTGCAGGGTGGCCTTTGCTAAAAACTGCACCGCTTATAACGGCTGGATGTCGTTATAAGGCACTCATTCTGGCACCGCAGGCACTCATTTTGGCACTGCAGGCACTCATTTTGGCACTGCAGGCACTCATTTTGGCACTGCAGGCACTCATTTTGGCACTGCAGGCACTCATTTTGGCACTTCAGGCACTCATTTTAGCACTGCAGGCACTCATTTTGGCACTGCAGGCACTCATTTTGGCACTGCAGGCACTCATTTTGGCACTGCAGGCACTCATTTTGGCACTGCAAGCACTCATTTTGGCACTGCAGGCACTCATTTTAGCACTGCAGGCACTCATTTTGGCACTGCAGGCACTCATTTTAGCGCCGCAGGCACTCATTTTGGCACTGCAGGCACTCATTTTGGCACTGCAGGCACTCATTTTGGCACTGCAAGCACTCATTTTGGCACTGCAGGCACTCATTTTGGCACTGCAGGCACTCATTTTGGCACTGCAGGCACTCATTTTGGCACTGCAGGCACTCATTTTGGCACTTCAGGCACTCATTTTAGCACTGCAGGCACTCATTTTGGCACTGCAGGCACTCATTTTAGCGCCGCAGGCACTCATTTTGGCACTGCAGGCACTCATTTTGGCACTGCAGGCACTCATTTTGGCACTGCAGGCACTCATTTTGGCGCCGCAGGCACTCATTTTGGCACTGCAAGCACTCATTCTGGCGCCACAGGGACTCATATTAGCGCCAAAGACACTCATTTTTGCGCCGCAGGCGTTATGTTTTGTCGCCCTGCAGCAAAATTTTTGCGATTTCAAAAAACGGGTCACAAAGTGCGGGGTGATGGTACAGAGTATTGGCATGTCCCCCATGTGGCGACGGCCTGCCTGCAACGTCGGATACTTTGGAGAGGGACTGGATGGGGGCTGGAGAGGGACTGGGGAGAGGTGACCACAATGGGAATTTTCGCTGGATCAGGCGGCAGGCAGGACATCCTGTGAGTTGGTTCTTGCGGCACAGAGACTGTAACATGACAATGATTGAATCAGGCCGCAACCTGTGTGAGACGCAGAGATGAAGACAATAAAGGAGAGACTGGAGGCAGGACACAGCAGGGTGAGAGGCAGGACACAGCAGGGTGAGAGGCAGGACACAGCAGGGTGAGAGGCAGGACACAACAGGGTGAGAGGCAGGACACAGCAGGGTGAGAGGCAGGACACAACAGGGTGAGAGGCAGGATACAGCAGGGTGAGAGGCAG
Organism: Macrostomum lignano; assembly: GCA_002269645.1. Lineage (NCBI taxonomy): Eukaryota > Metazoa > Platyhelminthes > Macrostomidae > Macrostomum > Macrostomum lignano. The sequence goes on from NIVC01001096.1 coordinate 296,614, forward strand.
GACACAACAGGGGGAGAGGCAGGACACAGCAGGGTGAGAGGCAGGACACAGCAGGGTGAGAGGCAGGACACAGCAGGGTGAGAGGCAGGACACAAAAGTTAGCATTGGCTCATTGCACAGCCCATGTACAATTAAAAGTGCTCAGTTGTACTTAGCATTCTGCTATCTGAAGCATATCTGCAATTCTCACCTCTAGAAGATCTTATCGCATGCAGGCGGCTGCTCTAGCCAGTTGACTCTACATGTATATTATTAAAAAGCCAAGAAAAACTTGGCTGCAGAAAAAGCAGGCAAGCAATCGACAACAGAAGAGTGCCAATCCAGAAGCAGAGAGTCAAAGTTTGTGTCAGCTGGCCGACCTGACCCGTCATGAGCAAGGAGCCGCAGCCACCGCCGCCGCCCTATCAGCAGCAGCAGCAGCAGCCGCCTCCGATGGGAGCCTACCCACCCAACACTGTGATTATCACCCCTCCTACTCTATTCAGAGATTTCCCAGTCAGCATCCAGTGCCCGCACTGTCACTGCAATGTCAGCACCCAGGTGACCAAGGACACAGGAGTGCTGCCATGGATAGCCTGCGGCGGCCTGGCGTTGCTTGGCTGTTGGCTCGGCTGCTGCCTGATCCCGTTCTGCATTGACGGACTGAAAGACGACATTCACTCGTGTCCCCAGTGCGGCAAGGTCGTCGGGCAGCACAAGAAGATTTGATAACGCAAAAGGACTCTGATGACCTCAATCATGGATTATCTATCAACTTTTTTGTTACAGATTTTGATTGAGGATTAATTGGTGAACTTCATAGTTCCAAATTCTGATTGATTAAATATTTTGTTCGTTCAAAATTGATTGAAAATATTCGACAGCGATCAAGCGTGGTCCGCTGCGAGAAATAAATGCGAATTACTAAATTTTGTCATGACTGACTGAATGTTGTCATGACTCTGTGGAAAGGTGCAGTTAACGGAATATCTGGAAAATGTCTGTTGTATCTGATCCGTCTATATCTGGATGACGTCAGTGTTATACCTGGATGATGTCAGTGTTATACCTGGATGATGTCAGTGTTATATCTGGATGATGTTAGGGTTATATCTGGATGATTTCAGTGTTATATCTGGATGATGTTAGGGTTATATCTGGATGATTTCAGTGTTATATCTGGATGATGTTAGGGTTATACGAGCTATCTGGATGATGTCAGTGTTATATCTGGATGATGTCAGTGTTATATCTGGATGATGCCAGTGTTATATCTGGATGATGTCAGTGTTATATCTGGATGATGTCAGTGTTATATCTGGATGATGCCAGTGTTATATCTGGATGATGTCAGTGTTATATCTGGATGATGCCAGTGTTATATCTGGATGATGTCAGTGTTATATCTGGATGATGCCAGTGTTATATCTGGATGATGTCAGTGTTATATCTGGATGATGTCTGTGTTATATCTGGATGATGTCTGTGTTATATCTGGATGATGTCAGTGTTATTTCTGGATGATGTCTGTGTTATATCTGGATGATGTCAGTGTTATATCTGGATGATGTCAGTGTTATATCTGGATGATGCCAGTGTTATATCTGGATGATGTCAGTGTTATATCTGGATGATGTCAGTGTTATTTCTGGATGATGTCAGTGTTATATCTGGATGATGTCTGTGTTATATCTGGATGATGTCAGTGTTATTTCTGGATGATGTCAGTGTTATATCTGGATGATGTCTGTGTTATATCTGGATGATGTCAGTGTTATTTCTGGATGATGTCAGTGTTATATCTGGATGATGTCTGTGTTATATCTGGATGATGTCAGTGTTATTTCTGGATGATGTCAGTGTTATATCTGGATGATGTCTGTGTTATATCTGGATGATGCTAGGGTTATATCTAGATCTATATTACAGCTGGAAAATGCCTGTGCTATAAATAGATGTCAGTTTGATAGTCGGAAGATATCAGTGAAATCTCTGGGGTGTCAGTGAATTCTATCAAGCTCTAGGAGGTAGGCAATTATTGATTAGGGGCCAATATTTAATTGCATGCTGCATGTGACTCTATTATAAACTTTGACGTCAACGTTGCTATGGTGACACGATAGAGCAATTATTATAATAATTATCCAACTACACTAAATCTAGATTATACTTGATTGCCTATCCAGCTATATTCACATGCGCAGGAATGGCGAACTTCTATCTAAACTCGATCGTTTCTAAGCAATAGCTGGAGCCCTTATCTCTCTATGTACTCCTATGCGTCACGGCGGGGAGGGTTGTCAGTGAAGCCAGTTAACAGTATATAATACTGTAGCGGTTGCCGCTGCTCAAGTCGGACCTCAAGTCCAAACAGATTACAGTAATTGGAAAGCTATAGGCCAACCATGAGTCAACCAGGTGAACCCGTTGTGCAGCAGCAGCCGCCGCCTGCCTACCCGATGCCGCCGCCGCAGCAGGGTGGCTACCCGCCACCTCCGCAGGGTTACCCTCCCGGTCCGGGCGGCTACCCCGGAGTCGTCACGGTTCCCCCGCCGGTGGTCTTCCGGGAATTACCTGTGACAATGACTTGTCCACACTGTCACGCCAGCATCAGCACACAGGTAACCATGGATACGGGCCTGTTGCCTTGGCTAATCTGCGGCGGCCTGTGCCTATTCGGCTGCTGGCTGGGCTGCTGCCTGATCCCATTCTGCATGGACGGCGTCAAGGACGCGATCCACACCTGTCCGCAGTGCCGAAAGGTGGTCGGGCACTACAAAAGAATTTGATTGCTGCAGGGCTCTGCCGCGGAGCAAGACTTTATAATCAGTGTTTTATGATTTCTCTTTACTAAATTTTTCCAAATAAACAGATATAGATCAACAGAATCAACTAATTAACGGCACCACATGCAGATGAATAAGCGCCTTCATCCTTTTAATTTCTAAGAATTGCAACACCGCATTCTTTTACTACTTTTATGCTATGCGATAGACAATCTCTATGCGAATTAGTAAGTGCAGGGAGCGACACAAGTGCAGGGAGTGACACACAAGTGTAGGGAGTGACACAAGTGCAGGGAGCGACACAAGTGCAGGGAGTGACACACAAGTGTAGGGAGTGACACAAGTGCAGGGAGTGACAAAAGTGCAGGGAGTGACACACCAGTGCAGAGAGTGACACACACCAGTTCAGGGAGTGACACACACAAGTGCAGGGAGTGACCCACATCAGTGAAGGGAGTGACACAAGTGCAGGGAGTGAAACACACCAGTGCAGGGAGTGACACACACCAGTGCAGAGTGACACACACACAAACACCAGTGCAGGGAGTAACCCAAACTAGTACAGGGAGTGACACACATCAGTGCAGAGTGACACACACACACACATACACACCAGTGCAGGGAGTGACCCAAACTAGTGCAGAGTGACACACACACACACATACACACCAGTGCAGGGAGTGACACACAGTGCAGAGTGACACACACACACACATACGCACCAGTGCAGTGAGTGACCCACACCAGTGCTGGGAGTGGCACACAATGTGCAATTAGCCACACCCCAAAGCGAGCAAAAGCTGGAGTTAGTCAGAAAATCTCAGCCAAGCGTCGTGAGCGAGGTTGGCTGTTAGCAACCAGTGGTATCTACTGTCAACATATGGCAAATCAATGCGCAGATAAGACTGTAAGAGACGTTGATAATGAATTTAGTCCCTCACAGCTATGGAATCGCTTCATTAGTTTTTATCGGTGCACAGCATGAGGCTAAATTTCGAAAAAAGGTCTTCTGAGTCGTGCGTGTGCGCAGAAAGCAAAGCCGTACTGAATTGCTTGATGTAAAACGCATTCAAACAAATAATTAATTGCGAAAGTCTTCTTTAACACGAGTAACTACCGATAGAAGTCTCACCCATAACTAAGAGAATATCCAAGATACTTACCCATAGACAGGGGAATATCCAACATATCTCACTCATAGACTAGAGAATATCCAAGATATCTCACCCATAGCTAAGAGAATATCCAAGATACCTACCCATAGACAGGGGAATATCCAACATATCTCACTCATAGACTAGAGAATATCCAAGATATCTCACCCATTGATAAGAGAATATCGAAGATATCTCACCCATAGCTAAGAGAATATCCAAGATACCTACCCATAGACAGGGGAATATCCAACATATCTCACTCATAGACTAGAGAATATCCAAGATATCTCACCCATTGATAAGAGAATATCGAAGATATCTCACCCATAGCTAAGAGAATATCCAAGATACCTACCCATAGACAGGGGAATATCCAACATATCTTACTCATAGACTAGAGAATATCTGAGATACCCCACCCATAGATAGGAGAATATCCAAGATATCATCTTACTAATAGACAAGATAATATGCAATATATCCTACCCATAGACGAGAGATAATCTACAAATTGAAAAGACAAATGAAAGGACAAAATAAAATTTGCACAAACTCTTCACAAAAAGCAGCGATCTCAGCGAGAATCGGAATGAAACCCGGCAACAGGAAAAAGCACTCGCTAAGAATTGGGTGCATCTTTTTAATTGGAAACAAAAAAAGAAAGAGATATTGATTTATAATCATAGAAATAATGTCGTATTGATCGAATAGGCCCGGTGCAGTTAAGGGAAAATTTATGATGCAGTGAAATTAATAATAAGTTTTGAAGCTGCAGTTATACATTAAAAGTAACTTGAAGCTTTGCGTTAAAACTTACGAGTAAGTTCAATTTTTTTAAAGTACTCAGACGGCAGAAAAACAAAAGTACAAACAGTTATAATTAAAATCGATGAAGTGACCTTCAGTTACATTTTTGATTAACGTATGGATGAGGTTGGGGCAGAGGGGAGAGAGGGTGAGACAGAGGGGAGATGTGAGACGGGGGGATGAGACAGGGGAGAGAGGGTGAGACAGAGAGGGGAGGTGAGACAGAGAGGGGAGGTGAGACAGGGGGATGAGACAGGGGAGAGAGGGTGAGACAGAGAGGGGAGGTGAGACAGGGGATAAGACAGGGGAGAGAGGGTGAGACAGAGAGGGGAGGTGAGACAGAGGGATGAGACAGGGGAGAGAGGGTGAGACAGAGAGGGGAGGTGAGACAGGGGATAAGACAGGGGAGAGAGGGTGAGACAGAGAGGGGAGGTGAGACAGGGGGATGAGACAGGGGAGAGAGGGTGAGACAGGGGAGAGAGGGTGAGACAAAGGAGAGAGGGGAGACAGGGGAGAGAGGGTGAGACAGAGAGGGGAGGGGAGACAGGGGAGAGAGTGTGAGACAGAGAGGGGAGGGGAGACAGGGGAGAGAGGGTGAGACAGAGAGGGGAAGGGAGACAGGGGGATGAGACAGGGGAGAGAGGGTGAGACAGAGGGGAGGTGAGACGGGGGGATGAGACAGGGGAGAGAGGGTGAGACAGAGAGGGGAGGGGAGACAGGGGAGAGAGGGTGAGACAGAGAGGGGAGGGGAGACAGGGGAGAGAGGGTGAAACAGAGAGGGGAGGGGAGACAGGGGAGAGAGGGTGAGACAGAGAGGGGAGGGGAGACAGGGGAGAGAGGGTGAGAAAGAGAGGGGAGACGAGACAGGGGAGAGAGGGTGAGACACCGTGGTTTGAAAATAGATGGACGAACAAAAGCAAAAGCAAGCAAGCAAGCCAGACAATACATAGAAGCAAATAGTTGGAGACCAAAAACAAGAAGAGAACAGACGTGGATACAGAGCAAAGTAGACATAAACAGTAGTTTAATAATAAAAAAACAATATAGAAAAACCTTCGAATGAAAATGGAGCCGAAAAATCAACTGGGCCTTTCGATGTGACAACTTAATTAATGACCTATTAAAATGATGCCAAAAAATATGGACAAAACTTTCGTTAGCCGAATAAAATATCCATAAAGTGTCGCCATGGTAACAGTAATTTCGGCGTTTGGTTAATAAAAACAAAAAATAACCAAGCCAGAAAATGGTTAGCAAATAAAATTGATCAAGAGAAACACAATAATGTCGTTAATATAAACACGAGAAAACATTGACATACTACTGTTCACATAAAACTGTATCAGTAGTACTAATAGTGAACTAAAAAAAGCCATGGAATATGCTGGAAAATTTAAGATAAATGAAGTTAGCTCGTAAGTAAAACACAAATAAGGAATGATGATAATTTTTTGTTTAATTTAAATTCTTAAATTGTCAGAAAAAAACAAAGAAAAACGCGCTAGTAGCTACTTATCAGCCGGGACAAATGATTTAGTAGTATGATGCGCCTATTTCAGGTTAGACGGATTTTCAAAACTCCAGAAACATTGGAAGAGACAAGGACACAATTACAAGGACAACAACGACAACAACTGGATTTGAAACGCCTTTAGAATTGAAACGATAATAAATGTGCGGACATTGGAAAATTGTCAACTGTGGAGCGCTAGATTGTTAGTGCCTGTTAAGCTAAGTTTTAAAACTGCTCGAATTCTTTTCAAACGCGATAACATGCACTACAGAGAACAGTGGGAATTGATACGGAGAGGCGAGACATAGAGGTGAAACGTATGTAGAGGTGAGAGGGAAAGGTGGGATGGGGAGGTGAGATGGGGAGGTGAGATGGAGGGCTGAGAGAGATGTGGAGGTGAGATGGAGGGCTGAGAGAGATGGGGAGGTGAGATGGAGGGCTGAGAGAGATGGGGAGGTGAGATGGAGGGCTGAGAGAGATGGGGAGGTGAGATGGAGGGCTGAGAGAGATAGGGAGGTGAAATGGAGAGCTGAGAGTCAGGGAGGTGAGATGAGGTGAGATCGAGAGCTGAGAGTCAGGGAGGTGAGATGAGGAGGTGAGATAAAGAGCTGAGAGACAAGGAGAGGAGATGAGGAGGTGAGAGATGCAGAGGGGAGTTGGAGAAGTGGATAGGGATGACCAACTGGCCTATTCAATGGCTGTAGATCAAAGACCAACCATTGCAAGAACCAACCCAACACTCGAACAGCAAAGCTAGACTTCATCAGCGCGTCTCATCAACAATAGCGATATCACAGGCTCAGATCGTCCATCTGCTCTGTGAGATTCAGATGCTCCACGTTGCTGCCGCCGCCGCAATCGCGCCTGCCGCCGGCTGACGGCAAGATGGACCGCTTGAGCTTGGACAGCACGGCCGAGCCGCCTGCGCCACCTCCACCGGATCGTCGACCACCCCGAACCGACACGTCCAGCTCGCCGTCGTCGTTGCCGGCGCCCCTGAACCGGTTGTCATCGTCGTCTTCGTCGTCGCCTTCGTTAACGGCGCAGGATTCTACGCCGGGCAGCTCGCCCTCCTTGGACTCCACCAACTGCATGTACTTGTATTGGAGGCTGCGGGAGGGAGGGGAATTGCGACTGCTGTAGGGCTGGGAATGACAGGCGGAGAGACAGACAGACACTAAGACAGACAGACAGACAGACAGACAGTAAGACAGACAGACAGACAGACAGACAGACAGACAGACAGACAGACAGACAGACAGACAGACAGACAGACAGACAGATAGACAGACAGACAGTAAGACAGACAGACAGTAAGACAGACAGACAGACAGACAGACAGAAAGACAGTAAGACAGACAGACAGACAGAAAGACAGAAAGACAGTAAGACAGACAGAAAGACAGAAAGACAGACAGACAGACAGAAAGACAGAAAGACAGACAGACACTAAGACACACAAACAGACAGACAGACAGACAGACAGACAGACAGACAAACAGACAGACAGACAGGCAGAGACAGAACTCACGTCTTATTCTTTCTGTAGCAGTGGCAGGCCAGGGCCAGAGACAAGAAGCCGATGAACAGCACGACAACCATAACAATGCCAACCGGCTTGTTCACCAGCGGACAGTCCACAACCTGCGTCTTTTTCGTTGGCTCTCCGCCAGGCAGGTAGCAGCGCCTGAAGTGCGGGCATTGGGAAGTATTGAAACGCAGATAGGGTTAAAAATTAATAGGTAAGAGAGGTGAGAGGGAGAGGCAAGTGGGAGGTGTGTGATAAAGGTGAGGAGCTGATAAGGCATATGAGGAATCTCATTAATACAGAGCCACAGTGCTTATTGCAATCAATCAGACTCACTTTGGCGGGTACATGTGTACAGTCTGCTTGCCCATGACGCACTCTCCGTTCACCCTTTCGTATTCCTTAGTCTGGCACAGTTTGCAGGCCTCCTTGGCCTCCATTAGCAGGTGAAAATTGCAGCCGTCGCAGGTGCCGTCGGGACAATTTGGCGGCAGGCTGAGGCGCGGAGTGGCGGCCTTGGGATCGCAGCGCAGAGTTACCAAGGTGACGCGGTGCTTGGAGCAGACCTGGATTGGATTGCAATTGTTTTTAGTTAATTATTATAAACTTCGGAAAAAGAACCAATTATCGATCGATGGTGAGTTCCCGGAAAAAATCAATAATCGATCGATGGGGAACTTCAGGAAAAGAATAAATTATCGATCGATGGTGAGTTCCCGGAAAAATCAATAATCGATCGATAAGAAACTTCCGGAAAAATCAAGAAACGATCGATGGAAACTTCCAAAAGAATAAAATTATCGATCGATGAGGAATTTCCGGAAAAATCAATAATCGATCGATGAGGAACTTAATAGAAAAACATCAAATAAATGCATGAAAAATAGGAGAAAATCAAAGAATCAAAAAGAAACCAGCAACAAGTTTGTGATCACCTCAGTAGTATAATCCGACTCAAAGAAGATGTGAGTGTCCATTTTGTCCGGATCGCTTTTCCAGCCGGACGCCTTGAGCATTGCCTCAGCGCCCGGGCTCTGCTCAGAATTGGTGGCGTTCACTAGCCGATCGGCGAAGGAGTTCGGCAGGGCGGCCAGGGTCAGACTGGAGTTGCCGTGATTCGGGACAATGGTGACGCGGCAGACAAAGGATTCAACAGATTTGTCCGCCAACTGAAAGGGGCGTAGGTTTGAACTTCTAGTTGACATTCTTGAAGATGCATGGATGTTAAGGTATATAGGAATGTGGATTTCTGTAGGTTAGAGATTTGGGACCTTGGGGTGACTCAGCACTTCTGCTCATTCCACCATTCTTTAAGATTAGGGATTGATGATTCTAGTTTAGGGATTTGGGATTCTTGTAGATTATGGATTTTGAATTCTTGTGCATTATGGATTTGGGGTTCTTGTAGATTATGGATTTGGGAATCTTGTAGATTATGGATTTGGGATTCTTGTAGATTCTGGATTTGGGAATCTTGTAAATTATGGATTTGGGATTCTTGCAGATTAGGGATTTAGGATTCTTGTAGATTATGGATTTTGAATTCTTGTGCATTATGGATTTGGGATTTATGGATTTGGGATTTTTGCAGATTTGGGATTTGGGATTCTTGTAGATTATGGATTTTGGATTCTTGTGCATTATGGACTTGGGAATCTTGTAAATTATGGAGTTCCCTAATTCTTGCAGATTAGGGATTTGGGATTCTTTTAGATTATGGATTTGGGATTCTTGTAAATTTGGAATTTGGGATTCTTGTAGATTAAGGATTAGGTAATCTTGAGATTTGGGATTTGGGAATCTTGAGATTTGGAATTTGGGATTCTTTTAGATTATGGATTTTGGATTCTTGTAGATTCTGGATTTTGGATTCTTGTAGATTATGGATTTTGAATTCTTGTGCATTATGGATTTGGGATTCTTGTAGATTATGGATTTGGGAATCTTGTAGATTATGGATTTGGGATTCTTGTAGATTCTGGATTTGGGAATCTTGTGCATTATGGATTTGGGATTCTTGTAGATTATGGATTTGGGAATCTTGTAGATTATGGATTTTGGATTCTTGTAGATTTGGGATTTGGGATTCTTGTAGATTATGGATTTGGGATTTTTGCAGATTTGGGATTTGGGATTCTTGTAGATTATGGATTTTGGATTCTTGTAAATTATGGATTTGGGATTCTTGTAGATTATGGATTTGGGATTCTTGTAGATTATGGATTTGGGATTCTTGTAGATTATGGATTTTGAATTCTTGTGCATTATGGATTTGGGATTCTTGTAGATTATGGATTTGGGAATCTTGTAGATTATGGATTTTGGATTCTTGTAAATTATGGATTTGGGATTCTTGTAGATTATGGATTTGGGATTCTTGTAGATTATGGATTTGGGATTCTTGTAGATTATGGATTGTGAATTCTTGTGCATTATGGATTTGGGATTCTTGTAGATTATGGATTTGGGAATCTTGTAGATTATGGATTTTGGATTCTTGTAGATTTGGGATTTGGGATTCTTGTAGATTATGGATTTGGGATTTTTGCAGATTTGGGATTTGGGATTCTTGTAGATTATGGATTTTGGATTCTTGTGCATTATGGACTTGGGAATCTTGTAAATTATGGAGTTCCCTAATTCTTGCAGATTAGGGATTTGGGATTCTTTTAGATTAAGGATTTAGGATTCTTTTAGATTATGGATTTGGGATTCTTGTAAATTTGGAATTTGGGATTCTTGTAGATTAAGGATTAGGTAATCTTGAGATTTGGGATTTGGGAATCTTGAGATTTGGAATTTGGGATTCTTGTAGATTCTGGATTTGGGATTCTTGTAGATAATGGATTTGGGAATCTTGTAAATTATGGATTTCGGATTCCTGCAGATTAGGGATTTGGGATTCTTGTAGATCAAGGATTTGGGATTCTTGTTGGAATTCTTGACCGACAAAATAGTTTTCTTTTTAAGACTCGGACTTTGAGAACTTTGCGAGTAATTCACAATACCTAATGACTACTCACCTTAGTAGCGTTGGACTCGCACTTAGCTTTAGTGCCAGCCGTCAGTGACACATTGTACACGTGAGTATATTGATTGCCCCGTCCAGTGAACAGTTTCGCTCCTCGAGCTAAATAATACTGACCGGGACTGAGCAGGTTAGTGAAATCGAACTCGGGACCGCCGAGGTGATCCGACTGTTTTGGTCCCTTGGGATTTAGCACGCAGGCGACGCCGTCAAGGGCTCGCATGCCGGCGGGGCAGGGAGCGCAGGAGTTCACGCCTTCGGCTGGGTGCTTGGCAACCACTTGGCCAGTTGGACAGGGGTAGCAGGTGATATTTTTCGAATCGTAGTACTTTCCAGCAGGACAGGGGATGCATCTGCAGTAGCAGTGGCGGTGGGTGGATGTAAATAATTTACTATGGAATATGAGAATCTGGAAGCTGAAGACCTGCGGATGTGCGATATGGAAACTGGGAATCGAAGGTTTGAGAATTTGGGATTTGGCAATGTGAGAATTTGGGATCTGGGAATGTGAGAATTTGGGATCTGGAAATGTGAGAATTTGGGATCTGGAAATGTGAGAATTTGGGATCTGGAAATGTGAGAATTTGGGATCTGGGATTCTGGGAATGTGAGAATTTGGGATCTGGCAATGTGAGAATTTGGGATCTGGCAATGTGAGAATTTGGGATCTGGCAATGTACGAATTTGGGATCTGGGAATGTGAGAATTTGGGATCTGGGAATGTGAGGATTTGGGATCTGGGAATATGGGAATTTGGGATCTGGGAATATGAAAATTTGGGATCTGGGAATGTGAGACTTTGGGATCTGGGAATGTGAGGATTTGGGATCTGGGAATATGAGGATTTGGGATCTGGGAATGTTAAGATTTGGGATCTAGGAATGCGAGGATTTGGGATCTGGGAATATGAGAATTTGGGATCTGGGAATATGAGAATTTGGGATCTGGGAATATGAGAATTTGGAATCTGGGAATGCGAGGATTCGGGATCTGGGAATATGAGGATTTGGGATCTGGAATATGAAAATTTGGGATCTGGGATTTGGGAATATGAGAATTTGGGATCTGGGAATGTGAGGATTTGGGATCTGGAAATATGAGGATTTGGGATCTGGGAATGTGAGAATTTGGGATCTGGGAACCGAAGATTTGGGACCTTAGAATGTGAGGATTTAGGATCTGGGAATGAGGATCTTGGAGCTGGAAACTGAGGATTTAGGATCTGGGGGAATTTTAAGATCTGGGATCTGGGAATGTTAAGATTTGAGATTTGGGAATGTGAGGATTTGGGATCTAGGAATGCGAGGATTCGGGATCTGGGAACTGTGAATTTGAGATCTGGGGACTGTGGATTTGGGATCTGGGGACTGTGGATTTGGGATCTGGGAACTGTGAATTTGAGATCTGGGGACTGTGGATTTGGGATATGGGAACTGTGGGTTTGAGATATGGGATCGGGGAACTTGGTAAGTGAGGATGTGGCATTCAGAATTTGACGATTTAGAAATTTACTCACTTATTGCCCTGAATGCCCAGAGGGCAGGCCTGACATCTGACTCCTCCGCTGCCAAGAGCATTGGGCGCCCTCACACTGTACACAGTGAGCACATTGCGCGACCAGTCTACACTTTCGCCGGTTGACGCAGCCGAACCAGCAGCGCTTTCATTGTCTTCAATAAATGGGGCCGGCTCGAAGATTAGGAAAAATTTGTGACGATCAGTTCGGCGGATTATGTACCTGGGAATTGCGTGGATTTAGGGTGATGCCATGTACGTAAGTACGTAGGATGTACATACGTGTAAGTACATGATAGATAGGATGTACATCGGTTTGTGGATTCTTCTGTTGTATCTTATTCAATATTCAACTTACTTGAATTGCGATCTTTTCTGCGACCCAGCCCAGGTCTTGATTTCCACGTGACGACGACTCTCGTACTGAATATAGAATAGTTTGATTTTATATAATATGACGCTGATAATACTGAGTGAAAAAGATCTAAGAGGCTTTACTTAGGATTGATGGTTTGAGCTAGTCCTAGAGAATTAGCATAGTTTGTGACTTCATCCGGCAAAAGGTGATGGTTTTAGTGGCCTAGCAACTGAGAATCTGGGAGGCTGGCCCAGCAACTGAGGATGTGGGAGGCTGGCCCAGCAACTGAGGACCTGGGAGGCTGGCCCAGCAACTGACACTCTGGGAGGCTGGCCCAGCAACTGAGGATCTGGGAGGCTGGCCCAGCAACTGACACTCTGGGAGGCTGGCCCAGCAACTGAGGATGTGGGAGGCTGGCCTAGCAACTGAGGACCTGGGAGGCTGGCCCAGCAACTGAGGATCTGGGAGGCTGGCCCAGCAACTGAGGATGTGGGAGGCTGGCCCAGCAACTGACACTCTGGGAGGCTGGCCCAGCAACTGACACTCTGGGAGGCTGGCCCAGCAACTGACACTCTGGGAGGCTGGCCCAGCAACTGACACTCTGGGAGGCAGGCCCAGCAACTGACACTCTGGGAGGCTGGCCCAGCAACTGAGGATCTGGGAGGCTGGCCCAGCAACTGAGGATCTGGGAGGCTGGCCCAGCAACTGACACTCTGGAGGCTGGCCCAGCAACTGAGGATCTGGGAGGCTGGCCCAGCAACTGACACTCTGAGAGGCTGGCCCAGCAACTGAGGATCTGGAAGGGTGGCCCAGCAACTGACACTCTGGGAGGCTGGCCCAGCAACTGAGGATCTGGGAGGCTGGCCCAGCAACTGACACTCTGAGAGGCTGGCCCAGCAACTGAGGATCTGGGAGGCTGGCCTAGCAACTGAGGATCTGGGAGGCTGGCCCAGCAACTGAGGATGTGGGAGGCTGGCCCAGCAACTGACACTTTGGGAGGCTGGCCCAGCAACTGAGGATGTGGGAGGCTGGCCCAGCAACTGAGGACCTGGGAGGCTGGCCCAGCAACTGAGGATCTGGGAGGCTGGCCCAGCAACTGAGGATGTGGGAGGCTGGCCCAGCAACTGACACTCTGGGAGGCTGGCCCAGCAACTGACACTCTGGGAGGCAGGCCCAGCAACTGACACTCTGGGAGGCTGGCCCAGCAACTGACACTCTGAGAGGCTGGCCCAGCAACTGAGGATCTGGAAGGGTGGCCCAGCAACTGACACTCTGGGAGGCTGGCCAAGCAACTGAGGATCTGGGAGGCTGGCCCAGCAACTGACACTCTGGGAGGCTGGCCCAGCAACTGAGGACCTGGGAGGCTGGCCCAGCAACTGACACTCTGGGAGGCAGGCCCAGCAACTGACACTCTGGGAGGCTGGCCCAGCAACTGAGGATCTGGGAGGCTGGCCCAGCAACTGAGGATCTGGGAGGCTGGCCCAGCAACTGACACTCTGGGAGGCTGGCCCAGCAACTGAGGACCTGGGAGGCTGGCCCAGAAACTGACACTCTGAGAGGCTGGCCCAGCAACTGAGGATCTGGGAGGCTGGCCTAGCAACTGAGGATCTGGGAGGCTGGCCTCTGGGAGGGTGGCCCAGCAACCGAGGATCTGGGAGGCTGATGATGGCCCAGCCTAAGCATTAATGCCGACAGCAAAGAATCTCACCTTAAGCAGGAACAGCCTACAGCGAGTGTCGCAGGTAACCTCAAAGTCGATAATCAGGGATCCAACAGGCGTGACATCGGCGGCAGCAGCAGCAGCGGCGGCAGCAGCAAATGACGCAGAAGTGTCGTCACCCTGCTGAGCACCCTGAGGCTGGTGAAATCCGGGCAAGTCCAAAGTCAAAACGCGCGAGTGGCGCGTACGGGTTGGCGCAGTCTGCACCCGGTCACCCATGAGCTGCCAGGCCTGCTCAGAGCAGGTGCTGGAGCCGTCCACTTGCAGCACCAGACAGGACAGGTTCATCAGCGGTGGAGTCACCAGCCAGTTGGAGGCCACGTATTCGTGCACGACCTGGCACAGGGGATCGGGGTCGGATTGGGATTGCGGATTACGGCGCTTCTGCCTTAGGTAATTAGGCGATTTTATTAATGGCTACTCTAATTGGCGATTTAATTAGGCGATTTTTACATGACTACTTTTATTAGGCGATTCTTAAATGGCTACTCTAATTGGGCGATTCCTAAATGGCTACTCTAATTGGGCGATTCCTAAATGGCTACTCTAATTGGGCGATTCCTAAATGGCTACTCTAATTGGCTGATTCCTAAATGGCTACTCTAATTGGCTGATTCCTAAATGGCTACTCTAATTGGGCGATTCCTAAATGGCTACTCTAATTGGGCGATTCCTAAATGGCTACTCTAATTGGGCGATTCTTAAATAGCTACTCTAATTGGGCGATTCCTAAATGGCTACTCTAATTGGCTGATTCCTAAATGGCGGCTACTCTAATTGGCTGATTCCTAAACGGCTACTCTAATTGGCTGATTCCTAAATGGCTACTCTAATTGGCTGATTCCTAAACGGCTACTCTAATTGGCTGATTCCTAAATGGCTACTCTAATTGGCTGATTCCTAAATGGCTACTCTAATTGGCTGATTCCTAAATGGCTACTCTAATTGGCTGATTCCTAAATGGCTACTCTAATTGGGCGATTCCTAAATGGATACTCTAATTAGGCGATTCTTAAATGGCTACTCTAATTGGGCGATTCTTAAATGGCTACTCTAATTGGGCGATTCTTAAATGGCTACTCTAATTGGGCGGTTCTTAAATGGCTACTCTAATTGGGCGATTCCTAAATGGCTACTCTAATTGGGCGATTCTTAAATAGCTACTCTAATTGGGCGATTCCTAAATGGCTACTCTAATTGGCTGATTCCTAAATGGCGGCTACTCTAATTGGCTGATTCCTAAACGGCTACTCTAATTGGCTGATTCCTAAACGGCTACTCTAATTGGCTGATTCCTAAATGGCTACTCTAATTGGCTGATTCCTAAATGGCTACTCTAATTGGCTGATTCCTAAATGGCTACTCTAATTGGCTGATTCCTAAATGGCTACTCTAATTGGGCGATTCCTAAATGGATACTCTAATTAGGCGATTCTTAAATGGCTACTCTAATTGGGCGATTCTTAAATGGCTACTCTAATTGGGCGATTCTTAAATGGCTACTCTAATTGGGCGGTTCTTAAATGGCTACTCTAATTGGGCGATTCTTAAATGGCTACTCTAATTGGGCGATTCTTAAATGTCTACTCTAATTGTGCGATTCAGATGGCATTTTTAATTCAAGCAAAGTTAATATAGGTAATTCCATAATTTCCTACACAGCTTGGCTGATATGAGAGCTCACTTGAGTCTTAGCCGGACACGGCTGGCACACGGTGCTATTCCCATCTGAGTATTGGCCCTCTGGACAGGCCTCGCATTGCAGCGGATCTTTCTCGCCGTTCGCAGCAGCCGCTCGCATCCCCGGATTGCAATAAACTCCCTTGCACGAGGCCGGCAGATTGCTGTTACCACCGGCGCCGCTATTGCTAGGCAAGGAGACTCCAGCGTCGCACACTTTCGGTTGAATCCAATTATAGCTAGGCCGAGTGACTTGATAATTGTTAGCCACAGTGCACGGCGATTGGGCATAAAACAGGGCATAGTCGGAGGCTGCACAAGCCGGCTTAGGCTTGCACGAGGCCGCACCGGGGCCGGAGTACTGCCCGGCTGGACAGGCCTGGCAACTCTGTCCGCTAGTTGAGTAAGTGTTCGCCTGACATTTGCTGCACTTAGGGGCTCCGATAGCACTGGAGTAGCCGGGGTGGCAGGACTGGCAGCTGTACACGTACGGTATGCCCGACACTTCAATAGAGTGGATAGCAATGATGGAGCTCGATTTTGAGGCCGAAGACGAGCTTGAAGGTCGGATTCGATCGGCCACCGGTACGATTTGCCAGCGGAGAACGTTCATGCCTACTTTTAGTGGCACCTGCGTTTCGGTTGGCGGGGCTTGATAGGTTTTATTGCAATAGCGAATTGTAAAAATCTGATTAATATGGGACTAAGGGATTTGTCACTGAAATCCCCGAATCCTTATTTAGATTTTTGTGTCACTGAAATCCCCGAATCCTCATTTAGATTTGTGTGTCACTGAAATCCCCAAATCCTCATTTAGATTTCTGTCACTGAAATCCCCGAATCCTCATTTAGATTTGTGTGTCACTGAAATCCCCAAATCCTCATTTAGATTTGTGTCACTGAAATCCCCGAATCCTCATTTAGATTTGTGTGCCAGCCACTGAAATCCCCAAATCCTCATTTAGATTTGTGTGCCAGCCACTGAAATCCCCGAATCCTCATTTAGATTTGTGTGCCAGCCACTGAAATCCCCAAATCCTCATTTAGATTTGTGTGCCAGCCACTGAAATCCCCAAATCCTCATTTAGATTTGTGTGCCAGCCACTGAAATCCCCGAATCCTCATTTAGATTTGTGTGCCAGCCACTGAAATCCCCAAATCCTCATTTAGATATGTCACTGAAATCCCAAAATCCTCATTTAGATTTGTCACTGAAATCCCCAAATCCCCATTTAGATTTGTCACTGAAATCCCCAAATCCTCATTTAGATTTGTGTGCCACTGAAATCCCCAAATCCTCATTTAGATTTGTGTGCCACTGAAATCCCCAAATCCTCATTTAGATTTGTGTGCCACTGAAATCCCCAAATCCTCATTTAGATTTGTGTACCACTGAAATCCCCAAATCCTCATTTAGATTTGTCACTGAAATCCCCAAATCCCCATTTAGTTTTTTGTTTGAAATCCCATTTATAGAAGTTTATTAGGGGAAGGTTTGTTGTATCACAGAAATCCTTATTACAGGAGATAAACATCATTAAAATGAGCTGAAGAGAGACTGAGACAAAAGAGAGAAGACAGATTTTAACGGACAATAAAAAAGGGAAAATATCAAGGCACTAAAAACACAAGCATCCAATTTGCAAGACACTCAAAACGCACGTCGAGTCGAATTAATCCCTGTTCGAGGATTAGCGGATTAAAACATCGCATCGAATTTCTTGCTCACGCAAAAAGCAGAGAGTAGAAGACCAGAGAGAGGCCTAGGCAGAAAGCTCAAGATTAGTAAATTGACGCCCGTAATGAAAAAATATTTTTCATTCGATCTAGTCGATTTAGTCCACACCAAAACTGCCAGGGTTTTTATAGGCCTAAGATAACTGAAGGTACCAACGTAGCGAGCCTGATTTATTTTACGGTCTGACCACGGCTGGTCCTGCACGAAAAAGTGCGTAGATTATCAGGATGCTATGATACTGAATAAAATACAATATACCCGTAAATATATACACTTTAAGCCAGGGAAGCATGCAGACGGGAGCAGGAGGGCATCGCCTCCCATCCCCCTCTAGGAGACAGGGGCGCCCAACAAGATAAGAGACAGGGCCACCCACCCAAGAGACAGGGCCGCCCACCCAAGAGACAGGGCCACCCACCCAAGAGACAGGGCCGCCCACCCAAGAGACAGGGCCGCCCACCCAAGAGACAGGGCCGCCCACCAAGAGACAGGGCCGCTCACTAGGAGACAGAGGCGCCTACCAAGCGACAGGGCCGCCCACCCAAGAGACAGGGCCGCCCACCAAGAGACAGGGCAACCCACCCAAGACAGGGCAGCCCACCCAAGAGACAGGGCCGCCCACCCAAGAGACAGGGCCGCCCACCCAGAGACAGGGCCGCCCACCCAGAGACAGGGCCGCCCACCCAAGAGACAGGGCCGCCCACCAAGAGACAGGGCCGCCCACCAAGGGACAGGGCCGCCCACCAAGAGACAGGGCCGCCCACCAAGAGACAGGGCCGCTCACCAAGAGACAGGGCCGCCCACCCAAGAGACAGGGCCGCCCACCAAGAGACAGGGCCGCCCACCAAGAGACAGGGCCGCCCACCCAAGAGACAGGGCCGCCCACCCAAGAGACAGGGCCGCCCACCCAAGAGACAGGGCCGCCCACCCAAGAGACAGGGCCGCCCACCCAAGAGACGAGGGCGCCCACCTAAGAGCAAATAAATGCGATATTAAGAGGCTCACCGTATGCCGTTTGATTTCATTTCTGTCAGTCTCGTCAAGAAGCGGACTGCCGCTGTCCTCACTGCTGCTAACGCTCTCGCACAGTCCGTTCTGCACTTCGAATGCAAATAATTCTAATTCACTTCGGTATTGATAGAGGAATGTCACGGAACCGCTGCTGACCACATTTACTGTGTAGGTGAGGCTGAGCTGGCAGTTGTTGTCGGACTGGCCAGATAAATACGATCCCATCGTCTTCCACCGGGCTCTGCGAAATTTGGAATTCGCTGGGATGTAGATTTCAAGTGCTTGGATCTAGATTGCAAATGCTGGGATCTAGATTGCAATGCTGGGTTCTAGGTTGCAAATGCTGGGATCTAGATTGCAAATGCTGGGATCTAGATTGCAAATGCTGGGATCTAGATTGCAAATGCTGGGATCTAGATTGCAAATGCTGGGATTTAGATTGCAAATGCTGGGATCTAGATTGCAAATGCTGGGATTTAGATTGCAAATGCTGGGATCTAGATTGCAATGCTGGGTTCTAGGTTGCAAATGCTGGGATCTAGATTGCAAATGCTGGGATTTAGATTGCAAATGCTGGGATCTAGATTGCAATGCTGGGTTCTAGGTTGCAAATGCTGGGATCTAGATTGCAAATGCTGGGATCTGGGTTGCAAATGCTGGGATCTAGGTTGCAAATGCTGAGATCTGGGTTGCAAATGCTGGGATCTAGATTGCAAATGCTGGGATCTAGTTTGCAAATGCTGGGATCTAGTTTGCAAATGCTGGGATTTGGATTGCAAAATTCTTAAATCTGAATTGCAGAAGAGGGGATCTATTTTGAAAACACTGGGATCTAGTTTGCAAACACTGGGATCTAGTTACAAATGCTGGGATCTAGTTTACAAATGCTGGGATCCAGATTGCAAATGCTGGGATCCAGATTGCAAATGCTGGGATCCAGATTAGAAATGCACATACAGGCACATCAATACTGTACGCACGCATGCACACACACACGCTCACACAGGGTGTACAGCAGCCCTGACTTTCTAATCGCAGGCATGTACACTCTGTGTGCCTTGAGGGCTGGCTGGTCCTCATGGGTGTGAATCGCGTGAATTTTGAATCGGGTAGCCCTTAATTATATTAAAATAAAACTATTTGACGAACTAAAAGCCAAACTTCTAATACATTTTTGCAGCCAACGTGAAAATCAACGAGTACAAGTTTGAGATATCCGAACCTGGAGCAGCTTCCAGCATCCTTAGTGTCAAGCCGATCGGCAGACGAAGTAAATCCGTCAGGCAAGCCGGCAGTCCACATGTCGAATCGAACTCCGGAGCCCAGAGAATAAGTGCCAGCCAAACAATTGGAGCAGTCGTTTTTTTCAACGTCCAGATATTGCCCAGATGGGCAGTTGATGTCTGAGTAAGGGGATTAAGTGGGAGACATCAGCAAGGGAAAACAGGCTGTTTTTCTACCTTCACATCATTTTTCAATAATATCAACGATGGACTCCAAGTTTTTATTCCATTCTTGTTGCCTCCCCAATGGGGGCGAAGATGGCTAGTCCACTATACTAAATTAAACGAGTTGTCTCTAGCTTATCTATGTGATTGATGGTTAAAAATGACTCATTATGCAAACGATGCTTACCACACTTCTTGCCAGGTACAGGGAATTCTACTGCGCCACCACTGCAGGTCTCATTTGGCACCTGCACTCTCCATCTGGCATTGTTGTGACACTCTGTGTAGACATACTTCAGTTGCGACTAGATATAGGTTTAAATTTAATGATTACAATGTTAAAAATTATCATATTGTGTATACAAAGCAAAACAAATATTTGCGAATAAAGAGTTATATACACCATTAAAATGTTCATAACCTAATTTAAATTAATGCTGATGAAATTCAATTTCAATAAATACTTTGGTTTAGCTCAAATGGCTATATTTGTTTACAAAATGAGCATTACTTTAAAACAAACAATTTCTATCAACTATTATTTTTAAATTAGTGTCTTAGACTGCCAGTGGCAACACTAGTCTGAATTTAAATGCATGTTTAAATGAATTTAATTTGATTGATAAATTAATGATTTTTGGTTCTAGAATAATTAACATATTTTTGTTGTCTATCATTAATGAGAACCTTTTATAGAAAACCCACAGTCCGTGGCACTGGCTCGTAGAAGGCGTCGGTCTTCTGCCGGGATTGCAGAGGCCTCAGAACACGGTCGCTCGGACGGATGACGTGGTCTGCTGCCCTGGAGAGTCGGTCGGCGAGCCGCTTTATCTCCTCTTTCGTCTGGCGGTTGCGGTCGGCGATGGCCGCTCTTGTCGCGTCGATGGGTTGCGAGTTTTGGAGGCTCGGGATCACATCGTTGATTTGCCTGCCAAATAGCAGACTAGCCGGTGCGACGCCTGTGGCGCAGTGTGGAGTGCGCCTGTACGCTGCCAGGTATTCGTCCAAGGCCAGCGTCCAGTCCCGACCTTCGAGGACCGCCGCGCGAATGGCTTTGTTCAGCCCCTGGTTGCACCGCTCCGTTGCGCCGTTGGCCTGAGGGTAGAGAGGCGTGATTCGATGGTGCCGGGCGCCTGATCCACCAGGAAGCTGCTGAACTCGGCCGATGCGAAGGGCGGGCCGTTATCCGTAGTTACCTTCGCCGGCTGCCTGAAGATGCTGAACCACCGGCGCAGCACCTTGATGACGGCGGAGGCGGTGGTGCTGGGCATGACCTCCACGAGCGGGAACCTGGAGAAGTGGTCCGTGCAGACGAGCAGCGACTTGCCGCTTACCGGTCCGAGGAAGTCCAGCCCCAGCTCGAGCCAGGGGCCCTCCGGTAGTTCGGTCGGCTTGAGCGGCGTGGTTTTCGGCGAGGTCTCGCGGGTGCAGGCCTGGCAGCTGATGCAGGCTGCCACGTGCGCTTCTACGGATGCTCGCATGCCGGGCCACCAGACCTTCGGTTGTAGGCGGTCCAGCGTTTTTCTGACGCCCTGGTGGGCCAGCTGCAGGCACCGGTATCGCAGAGCCGTCGGCATGTACAGTTGGCTGCGGCACAGCAGCAGGCCGTCCAGTTCGGACAACTCGTGGGCCACGCCGTGCAGTCCCTGTAGGCTCGGGTCGCTCTTGTCCCACTGGTTCCCGCGGATGGCGTGCAGAGCTGCTTGGACGGTGTAATCTTGGTCGGAGGCGGCCTTGATGATGGTCAGGCTGATGGACACCGGGGTGGCCGCCCGCACTGCCGTGGCCAAGTAGATCGCATCCGCCTGCTCGCCGACGTTGTTCGGCGGCATTGGCAGCGGCTGGCGGCTCAGGACGTCGGAAGGATTGCCGGCTCCGGGCTGGTAAACCACTTGGAAGACCAGGTCTTGCAGTCGCAGCGCCATGCGCTTAATGCGGGGCTACCAGCCGCAGGGATACCAGCGGCTTGTGGTCGGTGATCACCTTGAAGCTGCCGCCGCCGCTGAGGTAGTGATGAAACTTCAGGCCACCGTACTTCACCGCGAGCGCCTCCCGCTCCGTCTGGGAGTAGCGCTGCTCGGTCGGGCTCAGGCTGCGGCTCGCGTATGCCACCGGCCGCGTCGATCCGTCAGGTTGGACTTGGGCGAGGATGGCGCCGACGCCCGTGGGGCTGGCGTCCACGATTAGCTGGGTCGGAAGCTTGCTGTTGAAGAATGCCAGCGCCTCGCTGCTGGCGATCGTTTGCTTGATGTCCTTGAACGCGGCCTCCTGTTGTTCGCCCCCATGTCCACTCGGCGGCCTGCCGGGTCAGCTCTCGGAGCGGCCGGGCCATGTCGGACAGGTTGCTGATGAAGCGCGCGAGGAAGGTGACGAGGCCGAGGAACGAGCAGACCTCGGTCGCGTTGGTCGGCCGCTTGAAACTGTTGATGGCCGCCACTTTCTCGGTGCTGGGGTGAATGCCGACTGCAGATAGCCGCATGGCGAGGAAATCGACCTCTCGCTGAGCGAATCAGCACTTTTTGGGGTTCAGCGTGATGTTGCTGGCCTTCAGCCGGGCCAGGCAGTCTCGCAGGCTCTGATTGTGCTCTTCAATGTTCTTTGCGTACACTAGGATGTCGTCGTGCACCCAGCGGACGCCGGGCAGGACGCTGAGGACGGAGGTCATCACCCGCTGGAGGATCTCGGAGGCGGATGTGTAGCCCATGCAGAGCCGGCGCAGCCGCAGGAGCCCGATGGGCGTGGAGAACGTCAGCAGATCCCTGGACTCCTCGGCGACTTCAATTTGGTGGAACGCTTTGGCGACATCCAGCTCCGAGAAATACGTCGATCCGGCCATTTCGTCAGTTACCTCTTCGAATGTGGGGATCGGCTGCTTCTCCGGGATGACGTACTTGTTCACCTCGCGGAGGTCCTCCTGGGTGATGCGCACCTCTCCCTGCTCGGCCTTCGGGACCGAGACCATCCTGGAGCACCAGGCTGTTGGCCCGTGCACTCGCTCGATGATTCCCAGTGCAAGCTGCTCTTCCAGCTCCTTGATGACGGCAGCCCTGAGGTGCACTGACACTCGGGATGGCGGTTGGCAGACTGGGGTGGCATCTGATCTCAGCTTGATGGTGATGGTGACGCCCTTCGCGCATCTGATGCCCTGAAAGCGGTTGCTGAAGTCCGCCAGGATGCTCTCAAGCTGCAGCTTCTTGGGCAGGTGCTGATCCTCGCATCTCGCTGGTTTGGCCAGGCTGGCCACCACCGCCGAGTTTGAGCAGGCCTCTGGGCCGACTCTCAGCATACCGAGCTTCGTGCTGGACGCTCTGCCGAGGATTGGGGTGCAGCTGCTCCGGATGACAATGAAGTTCGCCTGCAGCTCGCGGTGGTTCGCCCTGACGGTGAGCGTCGTTTGACCGGCTGCCTCCAGCGGCTTGCTGGCGCCGAGCGCGAAGACTCTGGTGCTGGACGGCGCAAGTGGCATGCCGCGGCTGCAAATTCTGCGGAACGTCGCCATGTCCAGTACGTTGCAGCTTGCTCCGCTGTCGATCAGTGTGCAAACCTGCTGACCGTTGATGCTGTTGGGGAATTTGGCGCTATCGTCCTTGCCGATGAGCGTGCAGAACACCTCGTTGACTGGCTGGTCCGCAGGCTGGTCTTGCTCGGGCTGTAGGGCGTTGATCTTCGAGCGGCTGAGGCAGGCCTTGGCCAGGTGGTTGAACTTGCCGCAGTTGGTGCACCGCTTGCCTAGCGCCCTGTTGCAGCTCCTGTGACCCGACTCGCCGCACCGAATGCACTTCGCGGATGGCTGCGGCTGGCGCGACGGTTTCAGCGGCGGGTGGCGCTGGCGGCGCACCTGCGCCACTTCCTCGGAGGCTGCCGTTGTCCTGGACATGATGGCCGCCTGCTTCTCTGCTGCCTCGTGCGTCCTGGCCAGTTGGAGGGTGTCCGCCAGGTTGATGTTGGGGAGGTTCAGCAGCCGCTTTCTCAGCGACTCGCTGCGGCAGCTGGCCACAATTTGGTCCCTGACGAGCGAATAACGTAGGCTCTCGAACTGGCAGGCTTCCGAGGCGCTCCAGAGTCTGCTGTGCCAGGCGTCTATTGACTCGCCTTCGTCCTGCACGCACTGGCGGAATTGGTAGAGGAGAAACACAATGTTGTCGCGACCTTGGAAATGCTTGGTGAACAGAGCGATCAGCTGGTCGACCGTGGGTTCGACTGTAGGTTCACCTTCTGTTGTGTCGGTCTCTGTTATTATGATCTTGCTATACAGGTCGCTTACTTCTTTGCCTGCCGTGTATAGGAGGATCTGGCGTTTCTGTGTCTCGTTTGTGATGCCCGTGGCCGCCAGGTAGCGCGAAGGTTGGTTGACCACTAATGCCAGCGCTTACTTGTGGAGTGGGGGTCGTCTCTAATGCTAAAGTTACCTGGGGCCAGCAGTTGTAGGAAGGCCATGGTTCAGCCTTGCGACACCAATGTAATGACTCAGGAGTCAGGCAGTATTTGTGGCGTGCGAGAAAAAGTTCTTAACCCTCCAAGTAGGGTGGGACAATATTTATATATTTGGAAGCAATCTGATTGCAATGTGCACAAGAGCCGCATGCCTTACGTACATAAGTTGAGTAGCGACATGTACTTGCTAATACAATGTACAAGCTAGCACTAGCCAGAGTGGCATTACACAAATGTCCACAAATTTGTTTTACCATTTTATCCCACATTTTTGGATTTTGCCATGTATATAATTGAGGCCACGACTAGCTGTGGCCAGCTGGCCCCGAGCTTGTCCACTAGCTGCACTGCTGCCTATAAAAATTTCTAGTAAATTACTAGGTTTGCCATAGTCTAGAAAGTGGCCTTTATGCCAGGAAATTCTAATTGACAATCTTGTATACACTTGGCATATAGAATTTTCAGGTTCAATATGAAATGTACATAGTCAGCATACAAAAATAGCAGCATTCAGGGCTAATGTAATTATGTAGTTAAATATTAACCAACAAAAGCTCTTTGAAAAATAATTGGAAACTAGAATAAAAATACTAATAAAATTTATGAGAAAAAAAATAAAACAAAGAATATCAGTTTTAGCAAACAATAGCCATTTTGAAATTAATAGAACTCTTTTATTTTTAATAATATATATTCTTTTGAAAAATTGGCATTCAAACAACTCTGGAATTGGCATAAAAAAATAAATTCTACATTGTCCTAAAATTGAAAGAATATGAAATTTCATTCCCGTGTATGCCTGCCATGATCTAAACTATAGCAGGTTTGTCCTAATCAATTATAAGAATAGAGATACTAATGGAAGTGAGGTAGTCTATGCCAACAAGCTGAAGCATGTATATTAGCCCTATGCTCCTAACCTGTCTAGATAGCCAATGATTATAATAATAAAATGCCTTATAGTGGCTAGGTCCTAATATAAGTCTAATTGACTCTTTTATCAATGTTAATAACCTATGTAGTTTATAGCTACGCCACACTTAGAGACATGGCTGCTATGTCTCTAAGTTTTGGCATTATAGACATGGCCGCCATGTCTATAAGTATGGACCTAGTCACTATTAGAGACATAGCTGTCATGTCAATGAAACTTGCACAGCAGCCGTGTCATTAATATTGAATGGGTTTACACTTAGACATGGTAGGTGGCTATGTCGTTAATATTGAATGGGTTCATACTTAGAGACACGGTGGGTGGCCTTGTCTTTAATATTGGAGCTTATAGGCACAACTGCATGTATATAATCATTGATTGGATGAAAAAAGATTGATCGATTAAAAAGTCAGTTGTGACTTTTATAAAAATTAAATTAAACTAATTTTAATTTATTATTTTATTTTAATTAAAAACCTGGAAAAAGTTCAAGATGGAAAATTTTCTGTTTGCTAAAAAATTTCAAAGTAAAAAATAACTCTGACCATTGAGGATTCAAACCCTTGCTATACGTGATCCCAAGGCAATTGACATATCCACTAAGCCACCATTTGCTTCTGAGAGAGCCCTATAGAACACGCGTTTTATATTGATGATTATTGCCATGCCTATAAGCTCAAATATTATAGACATCGCCACTGTGCCTATAAGTACTCTGTTATAGTTAAGTTGTATATTTGCCATAATTTATTTGGATCATATATTAGTATATACCAGGTTCAATGCTAGAAAAAATGACAAGACCTCATTTGTATACTAGGTTTATATGCCAATACAAAACAATTGCCATTTGACACAATGTATATGCTATGTTATGTATGCTAGGATATATCCTAATGTATGCTAAAAAATGGTAAGACCCTTATTGTACATTGGGAAATCCTGGCATATATGTTGCCTTCCAAACTATGGCATTTTTGTATATTGCTAATAGAGCTAAGGCCTACCTTTATTTGCATGGCATTAAGTTAAATATTTGTCTAATTTGTTTTTTAGAATTAAAATCAACTATTTTTCAGTTGTATTCTGCTTTCTAGACTAGTACTCATATGTAGATATCATATATGCGCAACCCCCCTGATTTACACTA
This sequence comes from Macrostomum lignano, assembly GCA_002269645.1. Lineage (NCBI taxonomy): Eukaryota > Metazoa > Platyhelminthes > Macrostomidae > Macrostomum > Macrostomum lignano. The sequence goes on from NIVC01001096.1 coordinate 323,400, forward strand.
GCCATGCGACTTACTTTTTGACCAAAAATGCAACTTACCTGTGAAAGAAACCCTAATGCAATTTTGGCTAAATGGCAAGAGTAACTATAACTGTCTTATAAGGGCTAAATGCCTCATTATCTAATTAGTACTATGTCTGTATTCTTTAGGCTAGGCATTTTTACAACTTACCCCTAGTCCACCACAATTTATGGTGGCCAGATCGGCCAGGGCAGCCAGCGGTTGCGCATGTATGTAGATATTATATTTTAATTTTGCATTAACATAAGTCATAATTGTTTACATTTTAGTATTTAATTAATATTAATATACATTTATTATCATCTAATATTCTATTGAATAGGACTCAATATTTTTTGTTTCTCATTATATTACATTATGACCTCAGCAGTAGGTTAGGTTTTATAGATAAAAAATTATACAAAAAATTATGCCAAAAAAATAAAATTTCAAATATAGTAGAAGTAAAAACTAGTTCTTTACCGGTTGACATGCTTTTGTTACAACTGCAGGTCCTAATACATGAAGGAAGTTTAGACTAAGAGTAACAAACAAAAAGATTTGAGTTTGAGCCTTCAGCTTCACACCTTCCATTGTTTAAATTGTTTACAAAGGATTTTCTGCCTCAGTATTTAAACAGTCTTTGAAAAAAATTATTAAAAAGTAAACTGAAGGCGTATTTAATCTAGCCTTAAGCAAAGCCAGAACTTAGCTTAGTTGTTCACGGAGGCTTAGTTAAGCCTCTTAGGATAGGCCTAGACGGCTAGACCTAGTAGGCCTACTACAATTGTATAAAAATATTAAAAAGGAGCGAAATGAAAGAAGGATTAGGATGATCGCAGTAAAAAAATTTCTATAACCTGTAAATTGCTTCTGTAAATTATATTTTCTTCATACACAGTGCAGTTGCTCAATGCTACTCTCCACTTAATTAGGTACTTTTACTAAGCAACGTGTCCCCTAAATTTTCTTCGAAACAAAAGCAAAAGCAAGACATGGGTGATTACTCATCGAGAGGTTTTGGAGGTTCTGAGGTTTTTCAGAGGTTTCATTTCGAACAAATATTTTTGCACAAAAATTTTAATACTGTACAAAAATTGAAATCTTACTGAAATTTATTAATGAATACAAATTTTCTTTAGAATATAGCTCGGAGGTTTGGATTCTTTTTAATTTTTCTTCTGATAGGCACGCGCGGAAATTATTTAACTTAGGCAACTATTTTATGCTTAAGAAAGTGGTTTTTTAAAAACACTGCACGCAACACAACACACTGGTGGGTCGTTCGCAAATTCTAGGAGGAGCAAAAATTTTAACAATTTTCCGAACATTTACTATTGTTACTGCCATATTCAAAATAATAGGACACTTTTATCTGTGAATAAAGATAATTTTTGGGTTGAACTTTATCATGCAAAAGTGTTTTTAATCATCTGGCGGTATTAAGCGATAATTAGCGATGAAAAAATTCAAATTCAATCATTTCACCGATGTTAATTTTTGATACTACAAGATGTCTGTAGCTAAAACAAGTTGTTGTTGTGTTGAAACCTTGCTATATTACATTTAAAATGAAAGCTTATATAAATTTAATTTAAGAATTTTTTAAAGCTCAATAAACTGCACTGTAAATGATTTTATAGACGCTTAACTGGACGCCTAGCATTTCCGGTGGGATAGCCTCTTTGCGTCTCACAAAATGTATTTTTTAGCTGACGTCTAGAATGTGCGCTTAAAATGATACATTTTGATGCAGATAATTAGAAAAACATGTCTTATTATCTTTTTGTAAAAAATTATTATGAAATAGAGCACTATTGTTGATAAAAATAATTAAAAGCAACCATGCATCGCAATTAACTCCTACTTTGAAGCACAAAATAAATATCCTGTAACCACACTAGCATTCTCCATGGAGCACCTTTTGAGCTGAAATTTTACACAGATATCCAGTAAAGTAAACTGAGCAAATGATTTTTTTTGTTTTTGAAAATACTTCAATTTGGCTATGTATCAGTTAGTTCATTGGACATATTTATTATATTTTTATTAAAATCCTTGTAACCAAGCTACAGAGAAACATGTGCAAAACTGGACCTTGAAATTTGACCTGAATGATCAGCAAATGTGTATCTCGAAATGATTTTTTTTTGTTTTCATCAAGTCATTCTATGCTAATTTTTTCTGAAGGGAAAGATACCATATATTTAGAGTCAATAGGGGAAGCATTTAGACTTATTCAATAGTCATTAAAATTGCAACTATATTATTATAATATAGTAATAATATTATACATGTATTATATAGTAATATTAACTTCTAAGATGCCCTTATAAATTTAAGTAAAGACAACAGGCCTTAATTAATTAATCAGCATTTTGAAGAAACTGACCTTATACAGATGGGCCCCAAGCTAAGAAATGAATGTAGAGCTTATTTCGTGTAAGGTATAAAAATCGATTTATTATAATAAATACTCCTAATAAATTGGTTAAGTTAGTTATTTACCTTGAATTATTTTAATTTAATAATTAAATATATAAATTTGTTTCACTTCTTACTGCATTTAAATAGAGTACCTCTCTACTATACTATAGAAGTATAGTAAAAGTATGGTAAAAAGGTATAGTAAAAATTTTCTTTGGTTTAATCCCAGCTTGCCTCAGTTTTTTAGTCTTAATACGAGCTAGATAGTAAGTGTTGATTAATTTGCTCCATCACCTTTTGCCACGGAAACAGCACATGTCGGACATGCAACACTCTTCCTGATCCCTGGATCCAAGATGACTGCTTCTGCTTCTTCAATGCTTGAAAACTGAGCTCATGGAGCTTTAGGTTATGCTGTCAGAGTGCTGCTGCCGGTGCTGTGTGTGTATGTGTGTGTCTTCTGTGGGTAGGTTCCCTGTCCCTCAGTTTAGCCACTGTTGTGGGCTAACTGGAGGAATTGCCGTTGTCGGTGCTGCAGGTGGCACTGCATGGTAGTATTGACGCTGTCAGTGACGCTGGCAAAGGCTTGGACGAAGCTAGGTGCCGTCATTGTCAGAAGGACATGCGTGTGCTGCTTAGACCAGTGCGCACATTCGACTGGACTCGTATCTGGTGCAGTCTGGTGTATTCACTGAGATTGTGTGGATCTGCCTCCTCGCATCACCTCAACCAGGCTCAATTTCTTTTGTAGAATTTTCGTGCGCTGCTTAACTGCATCTTGTGCCTGCTGAGTGATGCCAAGAATTGTGCCACACAATAATTTGGCCCATAAACTACTCGTATATTATACATATGTATGCACAGCACACACACACGCAGTTCATTCTTATTAAATGTACTAGTTAATGGAATTCTCATCTCATGAGCTCTAGTCTATGGACAAACCTGAAATTACTAGAATATCTAGATAGATCTAAACTTCTTTGAGCAGCGCGCTGCGCTGCGAGCAAAATACATGTAGATTCCTTAGCGCAACTAATTAATAGTGTAGTACAGTCTACAGCCTGAAGTAGCCTGTGTAAGATGCGGAGGGATGATTTTTGCATAGGAAGCCACTACGGTAAGGTTGATGGAACTATGGGGAGGTGAGAGATTCAAAGCGAGGGACGGAAGCCATGCATAGTTCGATCATAAGTTTAATTTTGCATGAGTCTGGGGATGCATTAACGAGAGGCGGACGAGAGCATAGAAATAAAGCGGGCTAAATATATTAATACACAAAATTACATGTACTAGCTAGTAATTTCAGAATGGTCAGCGACTCCTCCGATTTGTATCCGCGACCGCGTGCCCACAAATCCCCCGGCAGACCCTGTCGCAGTTGGTGGTTGTGCACAGAATACAATGTTAATTTTCGAGCTTCTCTGCAAAAAATGCGTGATGCACTCAAGATGCGTGCTATAGTCTACTTCTTTGATTAGATGGCTGGGTTTTGCCTTTTCGCTTGTGATCATCAAAAGCGTGGGCGTCATTGCTACTGGTGTTTCAGTGTGCGCATTATGTCTGGTTATCATATTATGTGCATGTGCAGTGTCTTTTACCTACATTTTTGTTTGTCTCTGTTTCCTGCATGCTCTTTCGCATTTTTACACCTCGCACATCCTCATTTTTCTCAATTAACAAGTGAAATCTTTTCTTAAAGACTAATTGCTATTTTAGTTAAGCTAGTAGGTTTTTGGTAATTAAATAATTCAATTTTGTCTATTTTCCAAAAAGTTTCAAAAAATGAATTAATTAAAATAAATTTGAATTATTTTAAGTTAATTGGAGTAAAATGTCTAATAAGTAACTATAATTTTTTATTTTAAGTACATGTAGCTTTGGTATAAGTATTAATGTAATAAGTACTTAAAGTAAAATCAAGCAAGTTATAGTTTTCAGAAATTATGCTACAAATAATCAAATATATACTAGTATCCGAATTCCTTTATTAAGGAACATGCAGTCGATATTAAATCCACAATGTGCTTTTTGGTGTTCAAGGATAGTTCCCTGACTTTTTCTATTATTAGTTAGATTTTATTATATTTAATGTAAAAATAAAAACAATTCTATTCACCATAAAAATGAACATTCTTTATTTGTCGAATCATCTTAACTTTGAAAAGATACATAGTGAAAACTTGATTTTTAATTCAACCTTTCAAGACTTATTTAGACTTCTTAATTCAGTGATTAGTTAAACTGATCGAAGTCCTTTCGAGTGCATGCTATAATAATTTCGCACTTTTTCGCACACGATAATTTTAAATGTCTGGGATTTAGAGCAGAGTAACAAAATGCTGTGCTCAAAAACATTTCCTTTGTCAATTTCTTGTTCTTTTATTTTTGCAAAAGAAATTTAACTGCATATTTAAAGTAAAAATAGAAGAAAATTTTATTTTCTCTTTAATATTTTTGTCGTTTATTTTCCGCAACAAAGAATAACAAATAGCCTTGATTTCTTGTCAATTTCAAGTTTTCTTGTGGTTTTAGTAGCAGCTTCTTACAGAAATTGTCAAAAGAATTTTTTTGTACGATTATTGGTCGATGTATAAACTTTTTTTGCAATAACAAAAAGTTGTGACCTAGCTTTGAGAACGACCCTGGTAATGTCATCGTTGCCATTGGCATTTACATTCAAGGTGCAAAAACAAAATAAAAAATATTCGACTTAAAGGCGCTGCTTGAAATATACTGAAAACATATAGACAGCTGTTTCATCCATTTCCTGTTTTTACTTTTGAGTGCTGCATACCATTTTGCATTCGAATTATGTAATGACATTGACGACCTGCATGCATACTGCCTCAGAGAAGTAAATAGAAGAATTATTCTTGTCTCAATGTTTTTTATAAATATATGATGGCCTAGAATTACAAGTATGCATTTTTATTACTTAAAGCAGAGCATTTAACTTTTAATCATAAAATTTATTTTAATTACTAAAAGCTATTAGCTTTTCTCTCAAAAAATAACACTAGTTGCACAACTGCTACTGCTGACAAAAGCTCTAACACCTTAGATTTAGTTCTTATACAAACAAAATGCTTGCAGTAAGACTTTGTACATGTATTGTATTGCACCACCTTTGTTTGATGCTAAAAATATATGTTGAGCAATAAGCTAGATAGCCGATACCAATATTTTTACTAGAATTAAAACTAAAAAGTCATTGGACACATTTTTGACATTGTTTATTTAAAAATATCATAATTTCTTCAATATAAATGTATTATTGGCATCTTTAAAGATTGCAAGAACAAATGTATAGGAAAATCATTATGTTTATTGACTTTTGAAATTGATTGTTTATGAAAAGTTATAGATAAAAGTAATCATAATCAATGCCTTTTATTTCAACATACTTTGTTTCAGCTGCCAATACCATGCCTGAACTACCGCTTGCCTGGTCTCCTGCCTGCATTCTGAGCCTGTACAGGCCAACAATGCTTCATGTTTGTCTAATCTAATAACAGGCATTATGGCATTCCATGTCCTATACCCACTTATGTTGCGTCTTAGTGCAACCTAGCTCGCCACCCTTAGAGCTTTGGCAGGCTGGTTGCTTTTGTGGTGGCAATTGGTTTGGTTGTCAGCATACAGAAGATGGCTGTGCTCTAGCTACTAACCAGATGACATCAACCGACAGCCTAGGGGCTAATCTACTGCGCACTGCCTTCGAGATGAGTGACTGAAGTTCTTCAACTGCTTGCTGGCTGACGCGCTACAGCCTTCGTTTTTGCAGGCATCGTCTTTAATATGCGCATTAACTCCTAAAGTTAAGAACTTCACTTTCATCTGAGTAAATAACAAGAAAAGACTTATATTCTCTCATGTAAAGATCTGAAATGTGAACTTTTAAACTGTTTTGATTTGACTCTCAAAGAATATTTATAATATAGCGTATTTAGGTAATGTAACAGCAATGTATAGATAAATATACATACTGATAGAGAAAATACAAAACGTTCCTTCTTTGTTTTTGAAATGCATTCTTGCAATGTTCGATGTTTTAAAAATGTAAAGCCTAAAAAATAAGGCAAGACCAATTGGCAACTACTGTGAAGCTCGTTTGCTTGTATCAAGTTGGCGTTCGCTGGCTGACATTGGGTTATCTATCAGACTTGGAGTCTCGCCGCACTAAACCCTTGAAAAAACATTAGCCAGCCTTTTGAGATGCAGCATAGCATTCCAGGTTCAATGACATGTCTATGAAGATGCATCCTACATCGTCAAGACCACCGAGGTGATCGAGACCTCAATATTGTAGGGTGAGGAACATGGGCGATGCTTCTCCAGTGCGCAGTTTCCGCTACGGCCAGCAAAGTGCAATTGGGCAGTCGCATTATGTCAGTTGTAGTGAGTTCCATTTGGATCAGCACTCGGCTGCTGCTGCTGTTGGACAAAAATGCTTGGTGTGAGTTCCCTTGACACAATTCCCGCAGGGCAATCAGGTGGGCTGCAAATTCCTCTCCAAGATTGGCACCAGCATGCCTGACATTGGTTTTCATGGCCTCCAATTGAGACTATCGAACCAGTTGATGCTGGAAGCCCAAAAATGCGACAATGGGACTCGAGTGCTGCAATGATGAGCAACAACGCTGAAGTCGAGCTGCACCAAAATGTCCTGTAATGGGTAATAGTGAAATGAGGAATTTTATCTGTCTAATCATTGGAATGAACTTCCCTGAAAGGTCATGCCATAATTTTTGCTGAAAATCGCGCCATTAGGAATTTAGGGACACTAGCCATGTAACATGTATGAATGTCATCTCTTGCCCCAACCATTGGCCTTTGCTTTCAGCTACCCTTGATCCTCATAACATGTATATTGGAAAGACAGCATTTAGAAAATTTACTCACTTGTTGCAGTCAAATGTAGTGAAGACCTTGGGGTGTCAAGAAAGACACTTGGTGGATTAATTTAATCGACTTCTAGAAGCATATCATCTTGTGCAAAGGTATTTTAGTAGGTCATTGCTTTGCACAAATTCCCATAGTTTGATGGGCTCTGGAAAGATGGCATGATTGATAAAGGAATACAATGTTAGTCTTACATTTTAGTATATGGATGTAGTGTAAGTACTTAACATCATAAGAAAATCTAAAGATTTATAACCTTCTCCCCAACATGGTTGGCACCATGCATTTCATTGGCATGACAACTACTGTGGATGATAAGAGAGTATATTGGTTTAATATTAAAAAAATTCACTTATAAAGTTAATTAAAAACTGAATAAAAATGTGATAACTAGGCATACATAAGTACAAGCTACTATTTACTTTGAATATTTGCATAAAAAGACAAAAACCAAAGCAAGTTACTAATGTATAAGAGTAATAGAAATTGTACTCACCCATATCAACTTAAATTATAACTGAATATAAATAGCTATTAATAAATTATAATTAAAATTAAAAAGTAAAAATTTCAGTTCATTAGAGCTTTCAAATTTATACATAGAGGTAGAGCAATCAAATAAAAAATTGCCATTTTTAAAGCCTGGTGAAGAGAATTATTCACTAGGATTAGAGACTTAGTCTTAGGTAATAAATATTTTTATCCTGTGCATAGTGTGTTAGGATTTAGGATGATGATGTAAAAATAGTAAAATAATATAAAATAAAAATAATTTTTTAGTAAATTGGATATAAAATAAAAAAAGAATATCAAATAAGTGAAATAAAAATAATATATTTTACATTAAATATGCCTAGTAAAATACTTAGGGCCTTTAGTTAGTTAGACTAACAATCTATATTAAATAGCGACTGATACTGATTTGATGAAAAAAATACTGACTTGGTCTTGTTAGTGTTAGTCATAATTTAAGTCTGGCTTAAAAATTGATAGCTTTCTTAAGACCAAGTAAAAAACAATATGAAATTCGCATTGGTAAATAGTGTCTGTATTTAATTACATGGACAGGTCTAGTAGAAATTAGGATAGTTACGAATATGCATTGAAAGGGAACAACACACACTTGTGACGATTCGCAACTTTGCGCTTATGAAATGAAATGTCATGGAAGTCCCTACCACTTCGCACAAAAACAGTTAAATAATTTTCGCGCGTGCCTATCAGAAGCAAAATTAAAAAGAATCCGAAACCTCCGAGCTATATTCTAAAGAAAATTTGTATTCATTAGTAAATTACAGTAAGATTTTAATTTTTGTACAGTATTAAAATTTTTGTGCAAAAATATTTGTTCAAAATGAAACCTCTGAAAAACCTCAAAACCTCCGAAACCTCTCGATGAGAATCACCCGCAAGACATCGCTTCAAGGCTTGCTCGCCAAAATTAACAAACTCTAATGAAACTACAAAGTAGTTACGTACTAATTGGTACTACTGATGAAAAAAAAATTTAAACATTTTTAATGAAAAGTGTTAAATTATAAAATTACTTATTATTTCTCAGATTTGACTTCCGACAATGAAGCATTAAGCCTCTTCGCATTACCAATTCCAGAACAAGAATCGGTTCGAATATCCCAAGAAAAACAGCATTATAACTATTTAACTCTGTTAATATTTGACTGCCTTTACAGCCTCACTTTGCACAACTTTTCACTTTCTTCTTGGCGATTTTCATTCAATAATTAAGAGTTTATAGCAAGTATAAGCCCACTAGTTAAGGAGACAAAGTTATCCTTTACAAATTGGTTCTGGTTCTAGAACCAGAACAAGGAATATGAAGAGCCTCATTGTAAACTCCAGTACTTTGGCTTACGTCAGAAACTACTGCAGCTGAACTCTAGGTTTCTGTTGAAAGCGCTACTATAGCTCGTTAAACTATATTTAACCGAGTTCAGCACCACTTACTGGTATGGTCCGGCTTAATGTCTGCAACAAATTGGCAACAAAATCTAGCTTTACTGTCTAGAGAGTTGCATTAGACCGCAACTATTGGAAGCAGTTAATATGGTTTCTCAAGTGGATTGAAAAAAATTCTGAATTAGTCAACATGATAATATAAGTCTATAATAATTATGATTATTTGCATGACGGCTGCAACCCTGCAAACAAAAATACTATGCTTGCTATTTTAGTGTACGTGGTATTCTATACTGGTGGGACTACTCATTTGCAAATTTAATATGCAGGTTGGCAGGTATCTCAAAATTTATTGACTTTGCTTGAGTCGAGCTGGATTAAGTTTGGATTGTCACACTGGCGATCATGAAGTTGCTTCTTAGAGAAACTGCAGACTAGCGCAGCATGTAGAGTATGATTTGAAATAATTAAATGAAAACAAAGTTCGCAAGCAATAAAAATCTTTTATTCCATGCTTCTGTGCTTCCACGGATGCCAAGCCGTAAACGCCATGTTTAATATATTTGGATCTAACGCTTTATTATATGGCTATGAATCCAACCAACGTAAAACAGCGCATTCGCGAATATGAAGGTAAGTTGAATATTCAATAATTATAGTTAGCATGTACTATTAGCATCGGTCAACGCAACCGACGCGCCTCCCGCTCAGACTCTAACAGAGTGAGAATATCGCCCTCGCGTACTGGGCCCTTCACGTTGCGAATAATCGATCTACTGCTCTCGTCGAGAAATTCAACGCGAACCTGGGTGCACTGGCCTTGGGATCCGGTTCGGCCAACCACCTTGGTGACGCGGGCAAGACGGGGCTGTCCGGTTTTTGAGTCCATTGTTATTTGAGCTGAAATTTTTTTTTTAATTTTGTTAGAAACGTTCAATGACAAAATCTACGCAAAGATTTCAAATTGAGTAGACAAGGTGTAAAATTAGAGTTCTTGCTAACAGAAAATAATTAGTGACATACGAGTCGTATAAAGAAAGCAAAATCGCTTAAATCAAATTTACAAATATGTAAAAAAATAGATTCGGAGTAGATAAATGGTAGGCTCAGAGTAGATAATTAGCGGACTCAGGGAAGATAATTAGCGGAGTCAGGGTAGATAATTGGTAGGCTCAGAGAAGATAATTGTAGACTTAAAGTTGATAAATGTAGATTTAAAGCAGATATTTGGTTGTCACAAGGTAGATAACTGGTAGATTCAACGTAGATAAACTGGTAGTTTATAAGTAGATAAATGGAAGCCAAAGGTTACGCTTAGATACGTGGATGGAAGCCAAATAAAATGAAGGAAGAGAATGATTACAGCTAAATACAGGGCATCTAAAAACAACCTGCAGAAGCCTATACAAAAAGGTAAATGAATATCGCAAATAAAAGCTTTTTTTCTATCATTCTCTTATCCAAAATAGGGGCACACAATGCCATGGTGCCAATTGAATTACAGCAAAAAGCTGTAATTAATTATCAATTTACTTGTAGCAGACTTGTACCATGCTGCACTCGGGGACAATGAGTTGGTTTATTGTTGCAATTTTATTAATATTAATTATAAGGCTGATCATACAATTAGAGATGGCCACAAAAATGTCGCGAAACTGCAATTTTAAAAGACAATAAATTTGGAGACAATTTCAAAAGTGCAATACTCGTAAAACTGCTGTCAACACACGCCAGTCATCAGCAACCTTAATAGTAGTTTTTTGCGAAGTTTCAATATCGCCAGCAAATATTTTTGCAGTTTAATTTGACGCACAAATTAAAGAATTCCCAACAAAATATTGAATGAAATGCGATGGTTAAATATTAGTTTGGAGAGAACAAACGAAAAAAAACAGACAAAAAATAACAAATTTTAGCTGGGAATCGTTACGAGACTAGTATTGTTGGGAACTTGTTACGCCGAAAAAATGTGAGTTTTGTTAAGAATAGAAAGTGTCAAATTAGCTCGTAATTAAGAGGTTTTATTATTTAAAAAGCGTATGCAAACATGAGCCCCTCACCTCCCGTTCTCGAACCCAATAAGCGTTAAAACAAGCAGAAAAAACTACTGACAGAAAAATGCGGACGAAGTCGAAACTGCGCAAAACTAATTAACCAAGCTTATGACGACTCCGCTTTTTTACCGAGGCTTTCCTTTGCGTCTAAAAATTTTTAGTCTAAAATTGACGTCACTGTTAAGCCTTCAGCGCTTGTTTCTTCTGTTGCAGCTTAGCTTTCTTATTCTTGTTCTTATTCTTCTTTTTGTTATTAGTAGTAGCTGGCTGTGACTGCTGCTTAGGGGCGGCAGGAGCGGCAGGCTGATTAGATGGTTTCTTTGGCAGAGACGGCTGCTGCTCCGGCTTCTGTTTTACGCCAGCAACGTCGCCATTGGCATCGGCGGCCAATTTTCGCTGTTTCCTCTCGGCGGCCAGCTGATTCTTATAGCTGGCCGATCGGCCAAACGCTACGCGCAGCTTGCAGCCTCGCACAGCGGCACCCTGGGCGGATTTCAAAGCTTTCAAAGCGTCGGCAGGCTGTGCGTATTCAGCGAACGCGTAGCCAGCCGTTGACTTGTCGCGCAGGGTTGGCACTTTAACACTAGTCGCGTTCGGGAACAGAGCGGCCAACTCCTCTTTAGTGGCGTCTTTGGCAACATTAGTAATAAATAGTTGGCGCGTATTCAAAGTGGCCACATCAACGCTGCCAGTTTGTGCCATTTTGGCTACCAATTCAGACCCGTTGAACATTTTGCCATTGAGCATATTCACCCATTTGGCGGCCGTGGTCGAGTCTTTGTATTGAAGGAAAGCGTAGCTCCGATTTTCCGATTTATTCTTTGGATTGCAAGGAATTCGAGAGGATACAGTCTCTTTAGATAGCTCTTTTAGCATAGCCTGGGTGCAGCCCTTCGGAATCGGGGTGATGAACACAGTGCAGTTAAGCGACTCAGTCATTAGACGCTTGATTTCTTCTACAACATCCGGCGGTCCCGGGTCCGACTCGGCGACGACAGAAGTGGCTGGTTGCTTTTTCTGCTTGTTGGCGGCTTGAGTAGAAGCTTCTTCGGCTGGACGCTTCTGGCCGCGCTGCTGTTCTTGCTGTTGTTGCTTTTGCTGCTGCTGCTGCTTGGCAGAAGCGTCAGTCTTTGCTAGCTTAGCAGGTGGCGCAGCCTCTTCTTCTTCATCGTCGTCGTCCTCGTCTTCATCATCGTCATCATCATCTTCTTCGCTGTCGCTCTCAGCTGGACGCTTCATGCGCGACAAAGCTAGCGGCTCCAGCTTCTGTTGACCTTTCTTTTGGACCGGGAGGGCAGCTGGCTCTTCTTCGTCGTCGTCTTCATCATCTTCCTCATCGTCCGAGGAGCCTGCGTCGGCCAGCAGCTTGGCAATGGATTCTTCGTTGACATCCTCGTCTAGTTCGTCGTCATCTAGATCCTCTTCGTCTTCGTCTTCTTCTTCCTCCTCGTCGTCGTCGTCTTCATCATCATCGTCGTCCAAATCGTCGTCTTCGTCGCTGTCCTCTTCCAGCTTTCGCTTGGCCTGCGGGCGAGAAAAAATATTATCACTTTTTTTTAAAATGGGATGAATACAACCAGAAATGCATCGAAAAATTGTAAGAGCAGAACTCACCGGCAGTTTGACAAGCTGTCCAGCAGGTGATTTATTACTGCCAGCTGTTCCTGCGGCTGCAGCGGTGGCGGGCGACTTAGCAGCGGTAGCAACGGCGGTAGCTGGCGACTTAGCTGAAGCGGCAATAGCCGGTTTCTTTGAAGGCGGCGGAGCTTCTTCGTCATCGTCATCGTCGTCTTCTTCATCATCCTCATCGTCTTCGTCGGAGCCGGCAGCGGCTAGCATCTTCTCGATCTTGTCCATGTCCATCTCCTCTTCATCGTCATCATCGTCGTCTTCCTCTTCGTCATCATCCAAATCTTCGTCGTCATCATCATCGTCTTCCTGTTCGACCTTCTTCGCAGCCGGTTTCGCCGCGGCGGCTGGCTGGAATAAAATAGGGATTAAACTACTGAGATTGTGAGATGGGGAATAAGCTTCTGACATTGTGAGATGAGGAATAAGCTACTGACATTGTGAGATGGGGAATAAGCTACTGAGATTGTGAGATGGGGAATAAGCTACTGAGATTGTGAGATGGGGAATAAGCTACTGACACTGTGAGATGGGGAATAAGCTTCTGACACTGTGAGATGGGGAATAAGCTACTGACATTGTGAGATGGGGAATAAGCTTCTGACACTGTGAGATGGGGAATAAGCTACTGAGATTGTGAGATGGGGAATAAGCTTCTGACACTGTGAGATGGGGAATAAGCTACTGACATTGTGAGATGGGGAATAAGCTTCTGACACTGTGAGATGGGGAATAAGCTACTGACATTGTGAGATGGGGAATAAGCTTCTGACACTGTGAGATGGGGAATAAGCTACTGACATTGTGAGATGGGAAATAAGCTTCTGACACTGTGAGATGGGGAATAAGCTTCTGACACTGTGAGATGGGGAATAAGCTACTGACACTGTGAGATGGGGAATAAGCTACTGACATTGTGAGATGGGGAATAAGCTACTGACACTGTGAGATGGGGAATAAGCTACTGAGATTGTGAGATGGGGAATAAGCTTCTGACATTGTGAGATGGGGAATAAGCTACTGAGATTGTGAGATGGGGAATAAGCTACTGAGATTGTGAGATGGGGAATAAGCTACTGACATTGTGAGATGGGAAATAAGCTTCTGACACTGTGAGATGGGGAATAAGCTTCTGACACTGTGAGATGGGGAATAAGCTACTGACACTGTGAGATGGGGAATAAGCTACTGACATTGTGAGATGGGGAATAAGCTACTGACACTGTGAGATGGGGAATAAGCTACTGAGATTGTGAGATGGGGAATAAGCTTCTGACATTGTGAGATGGGGAATAAGCTACTGAGATTGTGAGATGGGGAATAAGCTACTGAGATTGTGAGATGGGGAATAAGCTACTGACATTGTGAGATGGGGAATAAGCTTCTGACACTGTGAGATGGGGAATAAGCTTCTGACACTGTGAGATGGGGAATAAGCTACTGACACTGTGAGATGGGGAATAAGCTACTGACATTGTGAGATGGGGAATAAGCTACTGAGATTGTGAGATGGGGAATAAGCTTCTGACATTGTGAGATGGGGAATAAGCTACTGAGATTGTGAGATGGGGAATAAGCTACTGAGATTGTGAGATGGGGAATAAGCTTCTGACATTGTGAGATGGGAAATAAGCTTCTGACACTGTGAGATGGGGAATAAGCTTCTGACACTGTGAGATGGGGAATAAGCTACTGAGATTGTGAGATGGGGAATAAGCTACTGACATTGTGAGATGGGGAATAAGCTACTGACACTGTGAGATGGGGATTAAGCTACTGACACTGTGAGATGGGGAATAAGCTACTGACACTGTGAGATGGGGAATAAGCTACTGACACTGTGAGATAGGGAATAAGCTACTGACACTGTGAGATGGTGAATAAGCTACTGACACTGTGAGATGGGGAATAAGCTACTGACATTGTGAGATGGGGATTAAACTACTGACATTGTGAGATGGGGAATAAGCTACTGACAAAGACTAAATGACGTGGACAAAACCTTAAATACTGCCAATGTACGCAAATGTCGAGTGAACGAGACAAAATCTACTAAGCGCTAAAAGAAAGGCAAAGTTGAAACTCTCGTTCTAGTTTAAAGACACGACGAACTGCGTTGATGGACAATACTTTGCGCCGCTACGAAAACCGACGCGTTAACTGATTTTTTTAAATGAACGGACGGTGAGCAATGAGCGGCATTTGGTTTAGTTTCTTTTAACAGACTCAATAGGATTCTTAGGGGCTGTAGCCACGTGGTCTAGCGCGGCGCTCTGATGTGCAAGAGGCCCAGGCTTGATTCCAAGTGCAGTCACATTAATTTGGGGCTAAATTAGATTCTCGTAAGGCACAGTGATGCCGAACGATAAATAAAGTTAGGGGAGTTGTGTACACTCCTGTGTGAGTGTGTGCCTGGGCATTTGACTGTGTTCGTATTCGCGCGCTTATGCGCCTGCTCAGGGGAGTTGGCGAAATGGGCAGTATTGCCTCTCGCCGGTTGTATGACAATGTCGCTTAAAGTGCACACAGCCCCCTGCCTCTAATAATAAAAAACGGGCTCGTAAAACTACTTGTAGTAATCTAAATATACTAAAAATGAAAATCTTATTCACTAAAAATAAAGTAGGACGAAATGCAAAATGAAAAAAACTGAATTAAAAAGACCCAGATTGAACTACTTACTAAGTAACAAGCAGAGCTGATATTAGACAATGAATTAAAACACTTACAGATTTTCCTGCCGGAGATTTGGCAGCCGAAGCAGGAGCAGTCTGCTTCTGCTGTTTCTGCAGCTGCTTGAGCTTGCCCATCAGTTCCGGACTCAAATCGTCATCATCCTCGTCTTCGTCATCGTCATCTTCGTCTCCGCCTTCTTCATCGTCGCCGCTGCTAAACTCCAATTCGCTGTCGTCTTCTCCTTCCATGCCTTCTTCGTCCTCGTCCTCGTCTTCCTCGTCATCATCGTCATCGCCACCAGACGATGGCTTTTTCTGTTGCGGCCTGTTGCCACCCTGTTAGGTGATTAAATAAAGCAGGTGATATTTGAACACATTTTCTGGCGTGTAGAAACAGCAGACATTGCAGATTCGAAATCTATCTACGACAGGGGTTGGCAAACTCAGGCCCGCTGGCTACTCCCTCTGGCCCCTCTGGCCATTCAAAGTTGTGAATGGTCCCACTGGCCATTTAGAGTTGTGAATGGTCCCTCTGGCCATTTAGAGTTGTGAATGGTCCCTCTGGCCATTCAAGAGTTGTGAATGGTCCCTCTGGCCATTTAGAGTTGTGAATGGTCCCTCTGGCCATTTAGTTGTGAATGGTCCCTCTGGCCATTCAGAGTTGTGAATGGTCCCTCTGGCCATTCAGAGTTGTGAATGGTCCCTCTGGCCATTCAGAGTTGTGAATGGTCCCTCTGGCCATTCAGAGTTGTGAATGGTCCCTCTGGCCATTCAGAGTTGTGAATGGTCCCTCTGGCCATCCCTATCTCTACTGCCCGCAGTCATACACTAGATTCTCTATCTAATTGAGGTAAAAAAATTTGCCGACCCCTGATCCAAGAGAACATAAGGGAAGATCTTAAGACATTTATTAAAAAACTGACAGAGTTAAGATCTAACGTCTAGTGAACCTAGACCAAGAATGATCCCAGAGTCACTTGCGTCGCCCTACAATTGCTGCCTGTAACACAGGGAAAAATAGGAAAGAAGTGACTCTAAACCGACTTTAAACCGACGAGATATCACGATAAAAGTCGCCTAAAAGTCAATTTGAGGCACTTTATTGTCTGCGACTCTGTGGCCGTACAGTCGGTCTCTGGGGCGTGCTAGTGTTGCTGTAAAGTTACTCAGCCCACCTGCGTCATCTTGTAGAACTAAGAATCGCATTTAGCATTTATAAAAACTCTATCTAGTCTACTAGAGTTAGTAGACAGTTAAGCACCAACACAACGACTCTTGGATGACTCTTCTACGATTCTATAACTCACGTGATTACGTGAAAGTCACAAGAGTCGCTATAGTCACTAATTGGTTGTTTGCAGTAATTCTTTTACCGGTTCAAAATTGATCCAAAAATAATATCTGATTTGTAGTTGTAGAACATTATTAATTGTTCATATAATTATCTGCGCACCTGAAATCCACCACCGCGCTTAAAAGCACTGGCGCTGCCACGATTGCCGTTGAAGACGCCGCCTCTTCTAGCAACCTGCTGCTTGCCGTCGCCAGCTTTAACGCCTTTGAACGGCTGAATCTGGGCGAATGGCTTTTTGTCGCCGGGCGTGGCCGGACTGCGGGATTGATCCTTTTGAAAGTAGCGACCGCCGCCACCGCCGCCGCCGCGGTTGCCGGGGCTGCCACGACCGCCGCGGTTGCCGGGGCTGCCACGACCGCCGCGGTTGCCGGGGCTGCCACGACCGCCGCGGTGTCCCGGGCTTGAACTGAATCGGCCGCCGCCGCCACCTCGGTTTCCGCCCCTGCCACCGCCCCCTCTGTTTCCGCCTCTGCCTCTATTGAAATTGCCTCGCATCTGGAAATATTGAAGGCTTTGAAAATTAATAGAAGTACAAATGCAGTGAACTAAGTGATATGTTCTAGTTCTGATGCAATATTGCAAGCAAGGCACCATCAATTTTAGTTTCTGGCACTCCAGTGATTTTTAAGCTTGAGAATCTTTTAAGCAAAAAAACTATAAAAGAGCAAACAATTTCCTATCTCTCCTGTGGGTCATGATCCTAATTTTAGTGTGGGAGAAGGGGGCAGCCCATCTCTTGATCAATAGATCTGCTAGTGTATGCATTTAGTTTTTTGTTTTCTGTTAATTTTTGGTAGTCTATTCTTTTGATCAAAATTTAGCTATTTCAGTTTTGCATATGGAACCAATGCCAAACTTGGACTGTTGTCAGTTTGTTTACCTAAGGTCAGTGCTAGGGTAAACAGTTTGTCTATTATTGTATCTAATGAAAACAATATCTAGCAATAAAGTGGTTAAAACATAAATTAGTGCAAAGAGCAATATTTGCTGCAAATAAAGCACTTTTATTTTTTACCATTTAGTGCTACTTTTGTTAGGGATAAATGTGGATTCATCTTAAATAAGTTTTAAATCTTGTAAAAATTTTGCATGAAGTATAAAGTTAATGTAGTTTCTTAAGGCATTTCTTAGAGCACTACACAATGCAATGAATTGAAATGCATAGCATTGCTGAAGGTTATATTGTAGTGTTCTGCCATAAGGGCAGTGTTCCCACTCAGCAACCTTCATTTTTTCGCGCCATGGATATTTTTTGCGCCATCATCACTCTTTACCTCTAAGGCTCTAATGCAGTGTGATGCCCATTGAGATATTTAAAAAAACTAATATCTCAACTAATACCTAACATCTAGGGACCTTAATCATAAATCATCCAATTTTAGACAAGATAAAACACTACAATTTGGCAAACATGGGTTGAAAAATGGCAACAACAACATGGGCATCAGACTATTAATTTCTCTAAATCAATACTGCAATTATAATTACAATTAACAGTAAAGTATAATTTGTATAGTAAAACATAGAAAAATGGAAAAAAAGGAAGGAAGCAAAAAAGTGCCATAACTGGCACTATTTCCTGCAATCTCAACAGACAGCTGCTACAGTAGATCAAGAAAAAAGGCCAGTATTATTATTAAGGCATGCAATGCCTTAATAAAAGTATTCATTTCTCACTTCTGACAGAATTTGGAATATCATATGTCAATATATTCAATCATAAATTACAAATGGGGGCACCTCAATATCTAAACTTAAAACTTGAAAACACCTAACAGGCTCTTACAATTACAAGGCTGCCATCCTGTGCCATAATTTAGTCAAATTGGATTGTAAAGTGTAGATTTTTTAATTATGCTCCTGGTCTTGGCACATAATGTCACAATATAATTATATTATGCTCCTAGCCTCATAAATATCTAAGAATTATTACTACATGCTAATAGGCAATTTATGATTAAGGATACGAAAGTTTACTATAAACTAGAAAATGACAAAAATAAAACAAATGGATCTCATATTGCTGTCTCTACTGCAGATGAAACTTCTTGCTCTGCATGCTTTCAAAGTTTCAGGCAACCTTTTGCCTATCAAGGAAGACAACAGAATGTCAGTAGTAGCACACTTAAGTACAGACTTTGTTATACAATGACTTTCTTCTTTTTTCTTTAGAAGCTTTGTATGCTCGTGTTGTAAATCTTCTAGCTCCTTGTCTATTGACTGCATATTTTTTGCACTTCCTCTTGCAACCTTTGGCACTTCTCCCTCTCAGCAATCTTGCACTCAATTTCACTAGCCTTTGCCTATAGCGCCTCTTCAGCATTGCAAAATGTCTTGCTGGCCCTCTTCTCTGGTCTGTTTTGTTACAAACAGTGCCAAATGTTAAAAGCTTCAAAAAAGCATCCAAAAATGTGGAAAAGGGTTATAAATTATGCACAAACTTTCCACATTTTTAGATTCACATCAAGCCTTACTAATCATGCATTGGCAAAATATTGCCTTATTTTTTAGCATGGCACAAATTTGTGCCAGAGTGGGAACATTGCATAAGGGGGATCCATATGTCAGCCATAAACAAAACTATGGCTTCTTCCAATTTTCTATGTTTTATAGTCGTAACCCCAATATTACTATATTACCATAGTCTTTAAAGCCATAGTTCTAACAAAAAGTTAAATAAAGTTTGAATCAGGAGGATAACTTAGTACTTAAAAAATTAAAATAAAGGTAGAAACTCAAACTAACACTTAAATGCCTTTTGTTAGATTACATTTCAATCTATCTAACTATACTAAAAATTGTCTGTTGGTATGTATGTGTGTGATCTTTTCAACAATAATTAAGAATTTGCTAATATTTTATTGTACTAAATTTGGTATAATTTTTAAGTTTCTGAATCTATAATGCAGTTTATACTAAGTATCTTTGTTTTATTTTACCTTTAATATTTATTATTTTTTAATTTATAACTATAGCTATAGGAATCTATAGAATATAATACAATTATTATATTTTTGCAGTCTTAGCCATAAGAACAGCTATCTACCATAGGCATATCTGTAGCTATCATAAACACTTATTTTACCATATTTGCCATAGGATCCTATAGCCATAGCCATAGCTATGGTAGAACACTAATTGTATTGTCTATTATATTACAAAAGGTTGTATTTCAAAATTAAGTAAATACAAGCTAAATGAAATAAAAAAGTTAAAAATAATAAAAGCTAAATACATATCATCTTTTTAAGTTATATTATGTAGCCAATGATACATAGGCCTAAACAAACTATAAATGTATAACAAATGATTTCCCTTTATTTTAAATATTGGCAACTAAAATAGACAAATTAATTAACTAATCATGTAATTTTAGTATATAATATGATATATCATGCTAAAAAATAATTTATTATCAATCAATCAATCAACTATCAATCTATTATTGAACTATAGTAAAAAATGGCCTTTTTCATAGAAAATTCTGGCACAAAAGGGGTTAGACATGTGTTGCACTGGCATATTCCAGTGCAGAAACAAGCAAGGGAGAAAAATCTAGCATAGTATAGGCCTAAAATTTGCTAGAATTTGGTGCAAGAAGAAACTTTCAACAAGACAATATTTTCTACTGATAGAAAATTAGCATCTATAATTTCTTGTTATTAGCACTTTTTGTTTGCTAGTATATTGATGGCTTTTTATTTAATTTATGTGAATATTGCATTTTTTATGAAACAAATTCCAATATAAGTTTTTTCAGTATTTTTCAAATAGAAAATTATTGGGCATAGTTCTAGTTTACTTCGTTATATTATTCTGCCTTTTGTTAAATTATTTTACCCCATTTTTCTGCTTCGCAATTATAAGCCACTTCATGATGGTGAAGTCATCCCGACTGGCTTCTACCATCTTGCGAATTCTGAAGTTTCTTTTAGTATAGTTTAAAAGCTCCCCGCCAAACTCTGCAGCCAGATTTTGATCTGAAATTTATACTCCTTCACCCGGATTGTGCCGGAAAAGAGCTTGTTTTCGGACCACAACCGGACGAAACCGGAGCAGAACAAAACCGGACAAAGACCGGTCCAATAAATTCCAAGAATCGGACAAATCCGGAACAATGAGCGCCGGTTATTCGTCCGGAATATTGTCCGCTTGTTTGTTATGTGAGCATCCGTTTTGAGCGTGACGAAAAACTGGTGCAGGAGGGGTAATGCGTCATTTCTGTACCGGATTTTCGCCCGGTATTTTGACTGGGCGCCGAGCCGTCGTTTCACCGGTACGCAACGGACAATATTCCGGTTCGGAAAGCTGGTTTAATAATGGCTATAATTGCTATCCCGCTAAAAATGGGCTTCTTCTTCGGCTGCTTCTGGCTGGAAGTACCGATGCTTCCAGAAAATGAAGCAGCTGAGTGTAGGAAACACTGGCTGTCTTTAACTCCGCAAAGCCGGTCCCAAGCCTGGTTGCAAAAGGAGGAGGGTTGAAGAAGCCTTGACTCTCTTGTAAATTTACAAGAGAGTCGAGGCTTACGTTAACGTAAGTCGATCTGCTGAGATAACTGCGGCTAGCAGCGAGGGGTAATACAACCTCGCAGATGTTGGGGAGTTTGTTTGTCAAATAAATTGATGCGTTACTGAAGATGTAGTGGAAACATCTTCTGTTTTGGTTCAATTTGTTTATCGCACTTGTTCTTTCTTTCCTGTATTATTTATGCCATACGTCGTACATCCGTTATCCAAAATCCAGCAACCCTAAATTTTTCTTTCTTTCTTTCTTGGCTAAGAGTCGCGTCCTATTATATTTTCAGGGCCATTAAATCTGCAGGGCCATTATATCCTACATAGGTCCTACAAGAAATAGCTAAGAAGTATTTTAAATTAGGTCAAAGTCTAAGTCTAAGTTTGTCACAGAAGTCAAACCGCTAGATAAGTTTATAAACTTATAGCTCATTTACTCGTAGATTCTGTTCCTTCGACATGTACGCGTGCTAATGAATCAGTAATACCCCCGCCCTCAGCTGCCTAGACGTATGGAGGATGATGAAAAAAGGCTGCACAGGCGGTTGTACATGCGGGCATACCGGTTTCGAAGAAAGTTAAATGCAGCAACTCTAGCCCGATCGCGATCCCCCGTGGAGAAACGCGGCGCTGGCACGTCAGCTGACGCTGACGCTGCAAGTGCAGCTTCTAACGGCGCTGTTAGCAGTGACGATGACAGTGATGCTGTTACTGTTGATCCTGCTCCTGGTGACAGTGACGGTGGCACATCTGGTCAACAAGCATGCTGTGATCAGGTTGACCCATCGGCTGACAGTGACAATACCGAACCTGCGGATGACTGTAACAGTGAGTCTGCATCTGCAGACAACGAGACTAATTGTGAGAGCGTTGATGTCGCATCCTCATCTGACTCTGGTAATAGCTTCTCAGATGTCGGTGACAGTAAGTAATGTCACATACATTATAATTGCATATTGCGATGCAGATGCATATACACCTCCCTCTAAAGTCATTTCATTCGTTTCATTTTTGATCAAAGGCGACTTTGACAGTGACGAAGACGCACCGCTGCCGGTACCTGATGCACAACTGCATCAGCCGTTCCATCCAGCGCTTCCGGGAACGCTGGGCCAGGCTGCGTCAGACATTATGCTGTTTGTCATAGAGACTGCGTTCGGAACATTTGTCGCTGTTGCAGTGTCTCTTGCGGGCACTGTTCTCTGAGACGGAGTTTTCAGGCGCAAATTTCTCGGGCCGAAAGCTGGGGGACCAGCTGACTGCTGCCGCTAACCCAGCCAAACTGCTTATCGCTAAGCAGTGGCTGCAGAACGTTGGCGTCATCGCCACTAAGCGCCAACTACAACGCGCTTTCTCGCGTTGCCGTGAGACGGCACGCGTTCGCCAGGGTCTGCCGAAACTGAAGTGCCGCCGTATCACCGGCCCGAGGCCCGGATCGAGCGGCCCGAGGCCAAGCGCTACCAAGAGGCCGAAGAAGGCCTCCTCGACGACAGACTCCCATGCCATCGTTGTTGTCATGGAGGAGCCTGATGAGAACCATCCGGTTCTCATTTACCCTTCGCCTGCGACTGCGGCTACGGATACGTTGGCGGCTTCAGTGACGACGGCTAACCTCGTCACGAGCATGGACGATTTGCAGTCGGCCGGTAGCCTCGTTGACTTGCTGAAGCTTGTGGTTGACGGTTGGTTCGGCCAATTGAACATCCTTTATCACCTTTATCACCTTTATGACTCATTTGTGAGTGCCAGAAGGGAAGCAACACATTTGTAAGGGACCATGTGTGATTTGCGATGTTCGGTGCTTTCGATGTTTCGGAAGTAAAAATAAATTGCCATGGAAATGGAAAGGTTGACAAATGCCTGGATTGAAAAAAAGTACTTCCTTTTAAACTCTTCAATTTTCTTTTCATTTTCTATTCGCGTGGAAGACTGCCTCCTGCTCCGGAGAGAACGGTTCAAGATTAAACCGGGCCGGTCCGGCTTTCGGTCCGGTCTCGATCCCATTTGGATCGGTCAATGCCACGGTCCAGCAACCGGCGCAACATCTGGCTCTCTTTGACCGGATCAGGCACCGGAACAAAACTGGCGCAACATCTGGCTCTCTTTGACCGGATCAGGCACCGGAACAAACTTCGGAATAATCACCGGACATAAAACAGGGCAAAGGCGATAAAATCTGAACGCCTGGTCCTGAAACGTAACTTTTTGTCCGGCTCTGTTCCGGTTTCTTTACACTGTGGATATGGGCCGATTCCAGACAATAAACCGGATCAAGATACTGGTGCTAAAAGCAAAAAATCGGACGAATTAAGTTTGGCAGGTCGGTGCAGCTGGGCGACAGGCCATAATGGCTGAAAGTGTTGTGGTAAGAGTACAGATGCAAGAAAATACATGAAATTAATATAACGAAGTAAAGTAGAATTATGAAATAATATAACAAAGTAAACTAGAACTATGCCAATTATTGATTTTTGCTTTTTAAAAAAGTTGCAGTAGCCTACACAATGCAAACAAATTTTTATATAGGAATAGTTTTGGTGCATGGCACAAGCAAACTTTTTTGATAAGAATTGTTTTAGTATATAATATATGAATATGGTACAATCAAACTTTTTTGATAGGATTCATTCTAGCACAGGCATACTATGATCTTGACTATGGCCACTGAATAGTCATTTTGATTTTGTCTATTATAGTAATATAAAAGGGGCACATGATATATAACTCTCTAAGCTACTTGACAACTGTACTAGGCCCTATGCACAAACTATAATAGCTCAAGAATTAACCAATTGCTTGAATTATTAAAAGTTGACAAGCTTATGCAGTACAGATACCAACATACATGCGCAACAGTCAGCCGAGTCAGCCGATCCAGCTGACTGATTTGGCAGCCAACCAAGGAAGTCGCAAAAATTCCATCCCGAAAAAATAACCAAGAAGTAGTACTAAGTAGCTGACAAGGCATGTTGGCTTAATAAGGCAGTCATAGTTACTCCTGCCGTTTACCCAAAGTTGCGTTAATTTTGCTTCAGGGTTTTTTTACATGTAAGTCGCATTTTTGGCCAAAAACTATGTCACATTTTTGTTAAAACTAAATCGCATGGCCGACCGAATTTTGGAGGTTGCGCATGAATGAATACCAACTAAACTGTACAGTGAGTGTACCAATTTATATAATTCTAGGCCTAGGCTACACTATGTCTGTTTTTAAGTAGATTAGAGTCTAGACCTATATCATTGACAAAAAAGTTAAATTCAAAGTGAAGTCTTGAATAAATGTTAGTCCTAGGCCTAAAGCTTAGATGAACTATGCTATGGATATAGCATATTATGGATATATGGATATGGACTATGGTTATGATAACAGTGCCACTGCGGCACTGCCACTATTATTGGATAAGTTGTTTTATGACAAAGTCTAATTGTCTAACCAACTAGATACAAATTGCATAGTCATAAGATAGTAAGAAAAAAATTAATTTAACTAAAACAACGGGAAAATCTTAACTTCTGGCAGCGCACTAACTTGCTTGCAACCGTTAGAAGCAGCAACATGTGAATGCCTGCTGATCATGCGCCATGTGCGAGCCGTAAGTTGCGAAGAGTGAATTTTAAAACTGTTCAAAGTCACTATTGTTTGTGCATTTAAAATCGAAGCAGTTAAACACCCATGCCTAGTAGATACCAAAGGTAGCCATAATTCTTGCAGTGCAAGCATAAAATAATATTTTTTGTTTCTATTGCTAAATAATAAGCATCAGTAGACTCAAATAAAGCACATACTTAACGTTTTTGCAGCATCAGTAGGTGGTTTTCACAATGGGCAACGAAATGCAGCGGCAAAAAATCCCATGTGCTAAACTGAGTATCAGCAGTCACAATTCTTAATTGTTCGCATGCTTCGAGTCTTTTTTGTTTTCCTACATGTACACTATAATATCAATAACTAGAATTTAATCTAATCGTTGCCTAAGGCTAGCTTGCACACACGTCTTTCATAACTCACCGTTTGCTTTCGTTGATAGTTAAAAGGGTATGACTTTCCCCTTAAGTCTTCGGTCGTTAGTTGATGCTTTTTAATAGCGGTCAGTAGAGGTCAGTTTTATATATCCTCATGGACTTTTTTTGTTACATATGTAGATGACAATTAACTATAAAAATGAAAACTCTGTCTATGGCCAAGATCCATTGCAAATCTTCTTACCTAAAAGGAGATGGAACAGAAGATTAGGAAGAGCAACAGGGGAGAGTCCAGAGACAAGAAAAAAGAAAATAAAGAAAATAAAAGTCCAGGGAGAGGCGAGAAAAGATATACATGTAAGAGAAGAGAAGAGGAGAGGAGAGGAGAGGAGAGGAGAGGAGAGGAGAGGAGAGGAGAGGAGAGGAGAGGAGAGGAGAAGAGAAGAGAGGAGAATAGAGGAGAAGAGAGGAGAGAGTGTAAAGAGGAGATAGAGAAGAGAAGAGAGGAGATAAGAGGGATGAGACAGGAGAAGAGAGAGAAGACAAGAGAGAGTAGAGAGAAGAGAGGAGCGATAAGAGATAAGAGAGAGGGGGGAAAGAAGAGAGAATAAAGAGGAGAAAGAAGAGAGGAGAGATGAGATATGAGAGAGAGGGGGGAGAGAAGAGAGAATAAAGAGGAGAAAGAAGAGATGAGAGAAGAGGGATGAATGAAGAGAGGAGAGAGAAGACAAGAGAGAGAAAAGAGAGGAGAAAGCTAGGAGAGAAAAAATATTTGATAGATAAGATCAGAAAAGAAAGGAGAGAGGAAAGAGGGGAAGAGAAGGGAAGGGAAGGGAAGAGAGGGAAAGAAGTTTTAAAGGGCACGAGGGAAGTAGAGGCAGAGGCCAGAATTTGCCAAGGCAAGGTTTAGACAGACGTTATTCTGCGCGGCACCCCAGCCGCGCTTTTGTTTTGTTTTTTAGTTTAACTTCAGGTTTGGGATTGCGATTGGAAACTAACATGAGTGCTGTATTACATGTATAGGGATGAAGCAGCGCTTATTAATTTTCTACCAATCTCTTGCAAATCGGTGACATGCAGTCCTAAAGATGGGCTTTCACCAATTGCTGCATTTGGTTGAAACTGTAACTTTGTTCTTGAGCTCAAGGCCAAGGTTTACCTAAACCTGTCGCAAAGACTTTCGACATGACTGGCTATATCAGAGAGAGCCAATTTGTGTCCATGAATGATGTAGGAATGACTTTTAAATTTAAAAATGCATGCAACAATATAGTTCCGAGGATTCGAATTTAGCGGGTTTAAAATATCGGGTTTCAACAGTTTGAATTCGATCTTATATGTATTTAATTATTAGTGATGTTAGTCATTGATTGTTCTCGAGTCAAAGCTAGTTCATGGGCGTAATATCCATTCTTTCCTTCAAAAATGAATGAAAAAGCAAGCATTTTAAATCGGCAAAAGAAAGGAATTTACAAATCCATCGGATCTATTTTATTAACAAAATAATTGGATTCATACACTTGAACGAAAACCTGACTCCAGGGTTTTGAAATCTCACCCAAAAGCGTAAAAAAAGTATTTTTTTCCCGAAAAAATGAGCAAAGGAGATCGAGAGGAGTTAAAGTTAAAAAACTTTCTTATTCGTCACATTCAGCATAGGCTGCAGACTCTTGTGTTTTCTCTGAAGCAGGAGCCGGGTTATTAGTCTTTGTTTCAGAGGCAGTCCCCTGTAAACTTTTAATTTTTGTTCTTATCTTCTCTGCTGGCGAATGCTCGAAAGATTTCCGGCCGTATACGAACGAATCCAGTTGCGTCGGGAAGGTATCAATACGGAAGTTCCTCAGATATAAAACGTAGTCATTTAAGTCTTCGTTGATGCGCCACTGTGTGTACCAGTGAGGTGGCTTAGTTCGCTGGCGCTTTGGTCTGAAGCCGATGAGGCGTTCAGCATCCGTTGAGTACATCCAAACGAAGTTCTTCTGAGCGCAAATTAGACCTATATGTAAAAAATGTAGAAAGCCAGTCGTTAGATTCAAGGTAGAAAACTCCGCTATTCGAGCCAGTGGCTGTGCGTGCACCCTGGCGCACTCTAAGCGACAAGCGACATAGGCGCACTCTATCTTGTCGCACAACCGGCAAGAGGCATTACTGCCATTCCACCGACGCGCCTGAGCAGGCACACAAGCACGCGGATACGTACGCAGTCATACGCACAGGCACACACTCACACAGGAGTGTACAGCGGCCCTACTTTATTTATAGTTCGGCATGTACACTTCACTGTGCCTTGGGGAGTTGGTCCTCAAGCTGGTTGTTAATTTCACGAGCAGAGCCAAGCCGAGATTCCAATTTAGCCTTCAATTAATGTGCATGCACTTGGAATCGAGCCCGGGCCGCTGGCACATTAGAGCGCCGCGTTAGACCACGAGGCTACGGCCCCTCCCAATCTATTTGCTCTAATTAAATCCCAATCCAAGAGCTTTCATTCACCAGGCTGATTGACTGGCACGTCGGGCAGATCTAGCCACAGCCCGGCATCTCTCGTGGCCTTGTCCCGCTGATTCAATTCGAACACAAGAGCCAGCGATTCGGTCAGCACGGCTGGCAGGACGCGATTCTGCGTGTCAGACCTTGCGTCCGGCTCATCGCATCCCGGATAAGTCATCACGTCATGCAGCCAGATCTCTTTATTGGCGTCGAGCATCAGGTCCAGTCCAAACAGCTGCCAGCTGCCTGGCTTGTCGCCCACAATGCTGTCAATCTGGCTGGCCAAGTTGTTAACAATTCGATGCAAACGACGCAAAAATCGATGCTCCGAATTTGTCGAATCCGAGGTCGACGACGAAGGCTGATTTGACGATGACGAAGTCGTTGGCCAGAGTGCGGAATCGAGCTCGCGACTATTAGTGATAGACGGCAGGCCGAGAGATTCGCGCGCATCGTCGTATGGTCGGCAATAATCGGCCGAGCTGTTCGAGGCAGTCTTTTCCCGGCCATGTCTCGAATAGTCGGGGTCCCAGGTGAACGGCCACGTGAAGTGACAGCGCAGATCATTGCTTTTCTCTTCGTACTCGCGTTGAGCGATGCGAATGTAGCCAGGGTGAAGGAAGGCAACGACCCGTCGGTCAGTGAGGACGGACACGAGTAGGAACATTCTCAAATCGAAACGTCGGCCTTCTAACAACTGAGGATTTGTTAGGTGTCTGCAAGTGCAAGCGAAGTAGAATGACATATATAGCTGCAATCTTGATTCGAATAGTTTTACGCAGTAAAGATCATAGGACACAAGACACCAAGACAACAAAAACCAAGACAATTACACAGCCGCTAAAGAGACTAAGACACTAGATACTACGTGTAGGACACTAGGACACTTAAGGCACAAGAACACAACACTTAATAATACACTAGGACCAGGAACCGTAAGATGTTACTAAAACCAAAGTTGCTATGAGATTGCAAACTAAAGACAGAGAAGCTATACAAAAGGACACTTAGGACAACTAGGACATTTAAGACCACTAGGACACTTAGGTCCACCAGGACACTTAGGAAAACTAGGACACTTAGGACCACTCGGACATTTAGGACAACTAGGACACTTACGACCACTAGGGCATATAAGACAACTGTCAATAGGATATTTGGGACCACTAGGACACTTAGGACAACTATCAATACGACATTTAGGTCAACTAGGACACTTACAACCACTAGGGACACTTATGACCACTATAAATAGGATACTCGGAACTACTAGGGCACTTAGGACAACTATCAATAGGACACTTGGGACCACTAGGACACATAGGACACCAAGACATTAGGATACTATTTCCATGTAGGTAGTTGAAGACACTAAGGACACTAGGCCTATAAGACACAAGACACCAAAGCACAAAGACATTAGGTCACTAATGACACAGGGACAATTGAACACAAAGACGCATAATAGGACAATTGAGCAATAGGACACGCAGCCAGTTATCCAATAACCTTTGCAGCACAAAGAACTGTCCTCGCAGCCGCCTATGCAGGTCGTAGCGCACAAAAGTCTCCAGCTCCGCGGCCGAATCGATCAGCTGAACTCCGTTGCCGCCTTTAAGGGAGGCGGCTCGAATCAACCAGCGCTGCTTGTCGCCATAGGCACCCTCTGAAAAGTGAACGGATTGAACTCAATTGTTCTACCTTAGAGCTCAATTGTCACTAGCTATCTTAGCTCTAGGTTTACTTACTGAGCATATTATCGCAAACATATTCAAATTTCTTCTTAGTAGCCAGTACAATCGTGTCCGGGATGAACAAATTCTCCTGGAAGCAGGTGCACATCCGTTTGCCACGCTGCGGACAATCTGGTTCACTGCACACCTGACCAAAGTCGTGCTTCATGTAGATGTGGTGGCACATCTGAAATAGAATCGATATCTAGAGGTGTTAACGAGCATTAAAGAATTTCTTATTTAAGGAATTACGAGCTAGGTTCATTCAATGAATTTTGAGTTTTTTTAGGGGCAATTAGAACCTACATGTAAAGGCTTGTTGACACTGCCAAAAAATGAAATCAATTTTTTGGTATTCTCCTCATCTGGTTTTCCCTCGTGTGATTTGATAGCTCATTTAATGGTGCTAACAGTGAATGTTGAACTCTAATGAACTTTAAGGATCTGCATAAGGACTGGGACGTCGATTTTCGCTAAGGTCACAACTTAATCGAACCCAACGGTATGAAGTTTTGAGCTTGAGAAGTGAAATCTGAGCTTGTGAGAAAACAGTCATTTTGCTTTCTTAAAGCTTCCAAAATTTTTTTTAAATATGGTAATATGATGATAATAAAAAGCCTGAAGATCTACCCCCAGCACCTTAATGCGTTTTTAACCGACTTTGTTTCGTCACTTGGAAATGTAGGCTATGCTGGACTTTAGGAAATGCAAACTTTAGGACATGCTAAACTTTAGATTTATGCAAACCAAGGAGACCAGTACGTAAAACCAGCCATACTAAATTTTCCGAATCTCGGCTAGGATCCTTAGTGCAACACAATCCCCAATCGGGTAATGAATTTTTTTTATCAAGATTCGTCAATCGTACCGACTGCTTTTCAATGAACGCCACTTTGGGCGGCTTGTCACTCGGACCCCGGTGCTGTTCGCGAATTTTCTCCGGATCTCGGCACCAGTGCCCCGGGTAGCACTGGCCTTCGCTGGCCACGCAGCCGCTTAGTCGAGCCACCAGGCACTGCAGATCTGTCAGTACCCGGTCCAGGTTCACTTGGTTGATGAAAAACACCTGGCAAGGTGGATTAAGTGCACCCGAATCTCGCTAGCGGGCCCTGGTTGACTGGATCGTACTATTCAGAGAAGCACATTCATTGAATTACCTGTTCTGGCGATACTGCATCCCTAGCTCCGCCAGTGCCTCCAATATCAGCCAGCATTCGCAGCGCCTGTTCACGGCTAAGCCACAGAAACATTCGCTCCTGATAAACTGGCAGCCTGCCCGCCTCCATCATGCCCATCCTCTGGCAGAATTCCACGACAAGCCGGTCTAACAGCGGGTGCACCGCGGCAAGATTTTGATCAGCGGCGTCTTCTTCGCCTTCGACGTTGCTGCCGCTGTCGCCTCGTCCGCGACGCCGCGATCGAGTGACAAGAAATCGCAACGACTTTGGTAGTACTCGAGGATTATTCAACGATAGTCGTCTAGTATACCTCTGAGGGAGTTAGAGTTCGAGGGGATGCGTGTCGAGCGGCGGGCTTCTCTATTGTGCGATGAGGACCAACTGACAAGGCGGTGAGTATGTACATGCTCAAGAATGAGAAATTCAGCTATAGACCTTAAACAACCTTTTTACGTATCTGTATTCATGTGCAAGCTCAATATTCAACGTAATGGACATGACTGCTTGCCATGACGACATTCCAGACTAGTCAAATGCTTCACAGAGGTTTATCACCCTAGTCTCCAAAACTGACCTACATTTTGGCACACAAAAAGCTAGATGTGAGTAAATTTGTTGTCAAAAAACGTTATTTCTTACTGCAGGCTGTACAGTTCGGACTCGGTGCTATACAATTTCTCAGCTTTCTTCATCGCCAGAGCGGCCCGAGTCAGCTTCCGTCTGCTGGACGCAGTGCCGGTTGCCGCGCCACCTTCGACAGCCGCATTTTCATCGGTTTGGTCATCTTCGGGAGCTTTTTCGCCCGGACCAGCTTCCGCTAAAATCAATGCCAATGGTATATTCAGTTGGTGGTTTAGCATAGAACTTGCCTGAGTTAGCGGCAGTGATCCAGACACTGTACTGGAGGCAGTGGTATGCTTAAACGACAATCGAAATTGAAAGTAGTAAGCTTGAGGTATAAAACGATTTGAGGTAAATTTTTAGGGCTTCTTGAAGTTTATGTTGATAAAATACTTCCAATTTTCCGATTTTTCTAAAACTTGTGGTGGACACTTATGGGACACCGAAAATCTCAAAATGCAAATAAAACAGCAGAAAGTTACCTGTACGGTTGGTGCAATCACAATTTACTCGATTTCCTATTCTCTTAATGAGGTTCGGTAAGCAAAAGTTTCTACAAATACATTTTTGAAAGTGTATCCACTAGACTTTTCATATAGTAGCACATGTGCTAGAACCTCATTAGGCCAATTAAAGATTAATATTAATATCTGAAAAATAATATGCAATTGTCTTTTATAGTTGATGATAATAGTTTTTCAATTTACTTATAATGCATAGACAGTGCCATGTCACTGTTCGCTTTTTTTAAAAACTGCCACGTCACGACCCGCCTGATCTTTGCACTTGCGCATTTTAACTGCACCCAGCCAAAGCAACTTTGAAGCACTTTGCACCTCTCTTCTCAAGTCTCAACCAATAACTGTACAAGGCTACTTTACTAATTCTAGTGTATTAAGGCAATAACAGCACTTGATTTCGGTAAGCAAATTCGGTCTCCATGCCTCTATTGAAGTTTATGTTTATATAATCAATCCTCATGAAGAATCTCCCCACCCTAAAACCCCCATTCCCCATGCCCCGGTGGTTGGTTTTAAGCTATAACGCCCCCCTATTAGGATTGAAAAAAATCAACACAATCTTCAATAGGTCTCCATGCCTCTATTGAAGTTTATGTTGATAAAATCAATCCTTATGAAGAATCTCCCCACCCTAAAACCCCCATTCCCCATGCCCCAGTGGTTGGCTTTAAGCTACATATAATTGGGTTAAAGCTACCAAAAAATGGATCTCAAATTTGAAATCAGCACCATCAAAAACCCCTATAGAGACGGAATTATGATCCTATCAAAATTGGAAGTATTTTATCAACATAAACTTCAAGAAGCCCAAATTGGCTATAACCCCTATAGAGACGGAATTATGATCCTATCAAAATTGGAAGTATTTTATCAACATAAACTTCAAGAAGCCCAATTTTTAGGGCTTGATTCCCTTGTGGTTTAGGGCTCGATTCCCTTGTGGTTTAGGGCTCGATTCCCTTGTGGTTTAGGGCTCGATTCCCTTGTGGTTTAGGGCTCGATTCCCTTGTGGTTTAGGGCTCGATTCCTTGTGGTTTAAGGCTCGATTCCCTTGTGGTTTAGGGCTCGATTCCCTGGTGGTTTAGGACTCGATTCCCTTGTGGTTTAGGGCTCGATTCCTTGTGGTTTAAGGCTCGATTCCCTTGTGGTTTAGGGCTCGATTCCTTGTGGTTTAAGGCTCGATTCCCTTGTGGTTTAGGGCTCGATTCCTTGTGGTTTAAGGCTCGATTCCCTTGTGGTTTAGGGCTCGATTCCCTGGTGGTTTAGGACTCGATTCCCTTGTGGTTTAGGGTCGATTCCCTTGTGGTTTAGGGCTCGATTCCCTTGTGGTTTAGGGCTCGATTCCCTTGTGGCTTAGGGTTCGATTCCCTTGTGGCTTAGGGTTCGATTCTCTGGTGGTTTAGGGCTCGATTCCCTGGTGTTTTAGGGCTCGATCCTCTGGTTCTCTAGTGGGATGGTTTAGGGCTCCCTTCTTAGGTTGTTTCGGGTGCATTCTTGCGAGATGTTTTAATTTAAGTTTCATTCATAGTATGCGTATAATGATTTAAGAAGGTACACAGGTAACCGCGTCACCAAATTAAGGATTACACTGACCGTTGTGGGCCTCTTTCAGCGAACCAGAAATACGCAGCAGACCTCCAATTAGCGACTGTTTGAACCTGTCAAGCAATCGATGCACTCGATGTCCGCTAATGTCGTTATTAATGTTAGCTAATTGTTGAGCACTGTCAGATGGGTCGGCCTCGGAGTTTGTGGCCTCAGCCGTGTAATCAGACACCGCCTTCAACAGTCTGGGCTCGAGAGATGGCATGCTGTTAACTTTCTTCAGGCTGTGATAGCGAACCTAAGTTCGTTCTATCAAAGAAAATTAAACTAATTAACTTACTGGACCGTTGTATAAAGTGGCTTAAGTGAGTTATTGTCTCAAATAGGAGTTTAAACCGTATTTGGACCAAATTTAGACCATAGACAGTCAAACTATTGAATTCGTTCATCAATAAACTAAACCGGGGCTAAGTATAGCAGCTGTAAACCCATCTGTCTTTCGTGCCAAGATCCTTCGAAAGTAACTGCATGCTTATTTTTCTTGTAGGTTTTCATTCTTATTCAGAGGTACATCGGTGAGCTATTAATTCATGCATAGGGGCCTACCCTCAAGGCACACAGAGTGTACATCCCTAACAATTAGAAAGTCTTGGCCCACGCACACCTTGTTTGCGCGTGTGTATGGGTGTGTGCCTGCGTACCGTATTGGCTCGTTTGTACACTCGTAGGTGCTCAGGAGGCAGCGGAATGGGCAGAATTGCCTAAGCGCTGGGTTTGTACATGTACGTTGGATGATGTCGCGCGAAGGCGTTGCATTGTGGTCACAGTGTGGTCACAGCCCTCCTGTAATTATTATTATTGTTCTTATCGGGACTACACTGCACTGGATACGATAGGACCAAATAGTAGTAGTTACTATCGCCTTTTATAGAGTTCCACCAGGGCTTAAAAATGAAGCCCCTTTTTGTAGTTGTCTAGCTTCGTACTTTTTTAGGTTCCCCGATGCAGAGCCACGAGTAGAATCGAAAAAAACAAGTCAATAACTAATTTAATTTACTAAAGTATTCTTAGAAATCTAGCTTATTCCACGTGTGGAACTTACTTCGTCTCACTGCCCATGTGATAGGGATAGAATAGTATCTTACTTTTATACTTCACATATCCTGTCGCCTCAGTCATTAATAATTGGATGGGTACTACAAGATAGCTAGTTTTATCCACGACTGACGAACCTGATTAATTATATAGCTAGCTTATGATATTAACTCACTGGTGGACGTTGCCATGATTAAGGACTTTTTTAGTTACGAGGGATATCTGACTGGAAATTGATGCCTACTAGCAAATTTTTGTCCCACCGATAGCTGGAGGCAACTAGGAAAGGAGTAAAAGTTATCAAAGTTTTGTCGTTTACATAGTAAGAGCAGAAATTTCGGAATAATGTTGCATTATTTTTCAACATAAGTCCCCCTGGCGATCAATGCACTTCTGCCATCGGTCGCGCAGCGCCCGGATACCGCTGGTGAAGAAGTCGGCCGGTTGGTCCTCCAGCCACTGGTTGGCGATGGTGATGACCTCTTCGTTGGACTCGAAATGGTGCCCACGAATTGGCCGCTTGAGCTGACGGAATAGATGGAAATCAGAGGATGCCTGCAGGTCTGGTGAATAGGCCGGATGGGGGAGGATTTCAAACCCGCAGTGGTGCAGCATTCACCGCAACCTGGGCGGTGTGAGCTGGGGCATTGTCGTGAAGCAGCAAGGGGCCAGCACTCAGCTTCCCCCGCATCTTCTGGACAACTGCCTGACGAAGCCGGCCAAGCTGTTCAGCGTACCGGACACCTGTGACAGTATATCCAACAGGCAGGTACCCGCGAGCAGGATCCCCTGACAGTCCCAGAAGAAACAGCAAAGATCTTTCCAGCTGACTTCGCTTGCTTAAACTTGCGGGGGGGCCTTCCAAGGGAGCCGCTACTCCATGGAATCTCGCTTAGACTCGGGGGTCATAGTGGTAGATCCAGCATTTATCCCCAGTTAAGAGCATTTTAACTGAAGGGCCAGATAGAGAATCTAACAGAAGACTGCGGATCAGAGAGATGAGAGTGGAGGGGAGAGAAAAGAGAGTGGATAGAAGAGAGATGGGAGAGAAGGGCAGAGAGGTGAGAGAGTAGAGAGAGGCGGGATGAGAGATGAGAGATGAGAGAGGAAGGCTGGAGATGAGAGGAGAGAGGAAAGAGGGGAGAGGGGAGATTAGTAAAGAGAGGAGATTGGAAAAAACTGAGAAGAGACAAACCTTGAGCGGGCCGCGTTGCTATTGTGTTGTGAAGTTTCAAAGACCGAGGGCCGGATCGAGAGGTTTTTCGGGCCGCATGTGGCCCCGTGGCCAGAGTTTGCGACCCCTGCCCTGCC